>JBAIZL010000002.1:330077644-330145144 GCA_036971475.1 Prosapia bicincta
GCATATTAATTCCACTTTAGCTTTACAACGCTCATTCATTTTTATTAAGCAATAAAACGTGACAGAAAACGTTTCACAGAGGCTGTAAAACCATAATTAATTACCATATATTGTTCTTCTTACACAGACTGTGATGGCTGTGCGAGGACCGAAACGCACAGATCTCGAACAATCGTCGTCAATTCATTACTTGGTTCTACCTCGTAACTAGTTTCCTTCCTGAAAGAAAAGGTGAAGAGATCAAACGGAAGGTACAGCTTTCTGTCTAACCTATGAAAATACTCCAGCTCGCCCGAACAGAGATCCAACGGCAGGTATATATTACTTTTTCCACCCCTATCAGGATACTACAGCTTCTTTTAGGACGTTTCCAGCTTCCATACTTCTGAGTTCCAACTGTAACTATGTCTTTATGACCCCCACCCCTACGAACACTCCAGCTTTCCCGAACAGAGATCCAACGGCAGATATATATATTATATTTTCCTCCGCTATCAGCATACTCCAGTTTCCTGTAGGACGTTTCCAGCCTCTATACCTCCGAGATTCAACTGTCGCTATGTCTTTAAGCTCCCACCTACGAACACTCCAGCTTTCCCAAACAGAGATCCAACGGCAGATATATATATTATATTTTCCTCCGCTATCAGCATACTCCAGTTTCCTGTAGGACGTTTCCAGCCTCTATACCTCCGAGTTTCAACTGTCGCTATGTCTTTAAGCCCCCACCTACGAACACTCCAGCTTTCCCGAACAGAGATCCAACGGCAGATATATATTATTTTTTCCACCCCATATCAACATGCTCCAGCTTCCTCTAGGATGTTTACAGCTTTCATAACTCATAGATCCAACTGTTAGTATATCTTTCTGCCCTCTATAAACGGAAGTACTCCATCTTTCCTTGAACACGGATCCTACACCTGGTTCAGGTTTCTTACCTCACCCACCAACATACTCAAGCTTTAATGAAACATAGATACAACGGCATATATAGCTTTCTGTCCCCATCTACTGGTATATTCGAATTTCCCGTGAGCACAGATCAAATAGCCGGTACAGAATTATGCTCTCCCCTATAGATATACTCCACATCTTTTTGAATTGGTACAAGACAAGTTCTTGTATACGATTAAGTCTAATTTAACGATTTACTTTTTAAACTGCGTTTTCTCTATTATGCTGGAGAGAGCACCCTAGTGGGAGTTTCAGACGAACCACTTTCTGCTAGACTTGTTGGAAGTTTACTGTCGTCGTAATACTATCGAGAAATATAAATGGACATTATCTCTCCCGAGTATTCAGACAATGGGTCGACAATTAAATGACGTTTAGATTTTGTAAATTATCAAAAATCCTGAGGGAGCGGCTGTCAACAAAACAAGCCTGAATGACAAACGACCTCCCAGTAGATTTGCTACTTTATTACATTTGTACGACGTAAATGCCATCCATAACGTGAAACCCAACTTAAACCTGAGCCTACTGCACAGTACCTGTGAGATCGATAGTTCCTGCACAGTTACTTGAATCGACCATAGTTTCAAACCAATTAGGATAAATATGAAGCACAACCAAGTCCCTTGACTCGTTATAGAAAGCGAACGTATGTATTGTGCTACTTGAGGAGCCTGGGTAAGTTTCTTGCAGCCCAACGCCTAGGGACAAACGTGGCGAGGTAATATAACAGATGATGTATGGCCCTACACGTTTTCACCAGCTATTTTCATGTTTCTGGTTAAAATGATTAAAATGAATCATATTTAACAAGAATTCATTCATTGGAGTCAGTCTTTCTTTCCTGATTTCGGTCTTGTCAGGTCGATGTACAGACGGCGCTAGGTCGGCAATTTTGCTACAAGGTTGTCCAAAGTACTGGTTTGTACTTAACACTTGGCGATAGGCTGGTAATTTTGTAACAAGAATATTTAAATCACAGGGTTCCGGCTAACATGTACAAGGTCGGCAATTTGAAACATTAAAGTCCAACGGCATTACGTTGGCGATTATGCTAAAGAATATCTTATACAGGATTGTCTTACACAGGAAGGTTAACCGGCAATTTTTCTTCAAGAATGTTTGAAAGTACATGGTTGCGTCTAACTCAGGGGCGTAAAGCTGCGAATTTTTCTACAAGAAGTTGAAATGTACAGGGTCGCAAATAACACACGTCGCTAGGTCGACAAATTTTTTATTGGAAGGTCCAACTGTATAGTGTTGTGTCTAAGACCCGGCGCTAGATTGGCAATTTTGCACCATTAAAGCCTAAAGATGCAGGATAGCGTCTAACACATCTCGCTAGGTTCACTCCAGCGACGTTTCACCAATAACCTAACACTGTGTTTATGTCTACAGGTTACCCACTTCCTTTACACGCAACATTACACAAACATTTTGTATGTTTTGTAGAGCGTAGAAATAGGATTACACCCAGATGTTAGTTACTTTATCACACTACGACTAATCCTGAACTAAATATTTTATCAATGAAAATAATACAAATAGAGGGATGCAGTTATCACCCATGCGCTGTTTTAAACGGTGAAATTCCCATTAACGAAAGTCTTTTATTTTTATAACACTGAATTAGTATTATCTGTCAGGTAAAACCTTCCTCACTGTTCTTTAGTTCGAATTATGCTCCGGTCAGGTCAGTCCAAACCCTTGGCTATGTAGTCACAACAGATGACATTGCTTTACGTATTTACCCGACTCGCATCCAGTTATTTAAGGGCAAAATTATTCAACATCCCTATGGCGTTACTTAGCATAAGCAGCCATAGCTACCGCACAGTTAATTTTGATAATATCTAGCTGAAAACGTCATGAAAACTAAATCCACCAAAGAGAAAATGCACTAAGACGAAACATTCAGAGACCGTTGTAAGTACTAGCAGAGTTGTCATGGTTACCCAGTCACGAAAAATGTCAAGTGAATAATCTCTGATACTCTGATCACAAAAAGTAGACATTACGTGACAAATTTAGACCTATAATACAATATACGTGTTGTTAAACTGTAAAATTTAAATATTACGCAAAACAGCTTTTTATTTAAGAATTATCATTTTTGTTATACAAAATTTATAAAAATCTATACATACGACAGTAGCGTAATTAAAATCAATAAACAACAACTTCCATTGCTATAAATATCTACATAACCTTGATGTACATTTCGCCAACACCTTTATCATCTAACTGTGTTAGCGAAATGTACATCAAGTGTGTTGAAATATTTGTAGCAATGATTATTGTTGTTTAGTGAAAAAATATGTTAACGTTTTTATATTATTTAAAACATGTTTGTAGTAAATCTTTTTCAGGTTCAAACATTTGACGCTGAAATACGTTGTGTAATAGTTGCGATAAATTTAAAAAGGTTACACATAATAAAATAGTATAAATGCACAATAAATAAATAAATAAATAAAATATTATAGTTCACAACTATTTTAATAAATGCTAATTACAAACTACAAACGTTTTACACTACTGATTTTTATGTTAAAGCTTAGGTAATATGTAGAAATGTATTTGTGTTACTTTTTGTTTCTAATGAAGTTTCTGCTGTTAATACTCCACAGCAAGATTGCCATTCAAGCATACATTTAGAGCGCTGAGCAGACCCTTTGACGAACAGGTTAGTGTACGCATACGTATCTACAAGCTTCGGAATAATCTAGGCTTTAAAGCGAACACAACGAATGAGTGTGACACGTCATAACTAAAGCGGACTAATCCAAATAATTTGCATAAATTAATGTCAGTACTGGACGTTGGCGTCATCAGTTATACAGTCACACATTGGCAGTGGTTTGGATTTCGTGTAAATATTTTCAAATTAATTTACGCCCTATCAAACGTTAGATAAAAATATACTTCAAGTAAATAAATGTTTTCGCTTTTCTAAATTTAAGTTTTATTAGGTCTTTGAATTTTTAATATAGTTAAATACTGAAATTATATTACCTTTAATGTACTTTACTGGTAAATATGTTAATTTTTTGTGAAGTCACGGACTCGCGTTAAGTAATTTGTTCCGTGTATGAGAGACACGCATACAGTGAAGTGCAGGGCAGTGTACAACTGCTCATTAAGTGTTGCTTTCAGCTCCGGCTAGGCCAGTCTTTGCCGTCCCTCGACAAACATATGTTTAGTATCGCCTAACACAAAAATATAGCGAAGGTATATTGCCATAAACATCCTTCCCCACTATTGGTGATAGTTATAGTAGTATTTCTGAGAGTACTTACGTGGTAGACCAGTTTAGGTCGCCCTTGCACTATCTTCGCATCCTTAGCACGGAAATGACATATTTCCAATAGCCAAGTGCCTAAACTGTACTTGTTACAGCTAAAGGTATAATCCCCTCCACCCGTCTCTTTCACGTACCATTGCGAGAGGCTGTGTTTTATTCTAATTTTCTCTCCAGAGCTCCTTCAGTGCGTCTCCAAATAGCATGCCTACTGCTACATGTCTTCCAGCACACGGCGTAACTGCATAGGTATGCCGTATTCATTGCTTCCTGTCGAGGCAAAGAATAACCTCGGCACAGTAATGCCGGAGTAGATTCACCTTATCCACTCCTAACCTCAAGCCTATTGCTCCTCTTCATTGAATATTTTCTCAAGTTCCATACACCGGAGTAACGTCCTCTCAAGAAGAACAAACGTAGATTATTAGTGCTACTAAGCCATCCTCTCCAGCGACGTAATTTATTTTGCTTGACAAAAATGAGTGGAATATATGTAGATACTTGGACTCGTAGTTTCCCCTTCCGGCATCGTACCTCTACCACCTTCAAATTCCTGTTAAAGTCTGATTCTAATCCCAGTCTTTAACCATGGGAGTGCGGGCATTTGGTAGCTACTGTGCCTTGACCAGTTGCGTCATTACCCATGTTTTTCTGCAACTAACATATAGGGCTACTCATCTACTAAAGGCATCTCATGACGTCATTAGTTTGGGAGTGTAAGCACACATCAAGACCACCATTTCGAGTAAGGGGGTACTCCTTTTTCATTCGCGCGACGTATATCAAGCAGGCGGTAGCCGGAAAATAAAATCCCTACAAAAGCTATATGGCCCCTTTACAGGCAGCCTACGTAGTCTCACTGACTTTCTCGACTATTCAAGTTTTTAGGAAAGTTCTTTCATACAGATGCACCCAATCTTTTCCCCATTGCGCAGATCCATCAGGTCGTCATTAGCACTCCACCAACGTGGGTGGACATGCGAGAGTTGATAAGGTCCTGCAGTTCGCCGCAAGATATTACTAAAGTTATGAATAAAATTAGACTCTTTTTGTTATACACTATATAAACCCCTCCCCACAAATATATATATATATATATATATATATATATATATATATATTATATATATATATATTATATATATATATATATATATATATATATATATATATATATGCGTATTACCACTTATTTTGTAGATAAAGAGCTTAATAGATTCCACATGTAATGTAGGAATAGATTGGCTATGATTTCCTGAGGATCATAATGTTTCCACTTTTTACAAATGTACTATTTAAATAAGTTCAGTAGAAAATTGTTTTTAAAACTAAGAGAGAACTGAAAAGATTGATTTCAATTGGCTGCAAGGAAAACAGTACAAAACAAAAGCCTACCCAAGTGTCTCGACCATGGGAAGCTAATAGAATTAAAGATATACCGAATTACTCCACGCAATAGTTATGGTGAAGGCGAGTTTTTGCACGGCCTGTATAAACGGATCCAAATTTTGTCTTTGGTTTGTCGCGAATTTATTTATTCAAGAAAATTTCACACAATTTGTAGACCTAAGTTTTATCCATATTCAGTCTCCTTCTATTATCTGGCAAGAGAACGGCCGTGGAACATAGCAAGTTAAGCTACGTGGGTCCAGACGGTGCTGTGTGGTCAAATCCGTTGTTCCTATTTGCAACTCCTTGTTACAAAACCCCAGGGGAATTACCGGATCCAGTACAGCCTCGTACGTTCCGTACCCTTCCTCGGTCATTTCATTTCTTTATTCAAATATTTAACTAAACATTATGTACCTTATACAATTCTTAACTTACTAACTTGATATCATACTACGATCTTATATATATCAAACCTTTGCATTTTTCTATTTTATATACAAATTCGGAGCTAATGTGATTTGATTGATATCTGTTCTCACTGCATCTTATATTATAAAAAGTTAATGCTAACCTGTTTATTGTGTATGTAAAATTTATTTTTTTTGTTCTAACCCCTATTTTTAAAAATGAAACTTTTGAAAACATAACTTATTGCAATAGTAAAATAATAATTTAATACCTTCTATTAGTTCACATTATGCCTATATATATATATATATATATATATATATATATATATATATATAATAAATTAAAAATATTTCAAAAACAAGAATACTTTTAATGAATATATTTATTCAAAGCTTTTCGCCGATAAAATAGTGTCAGCATCTTCACTTTAATATATATATATATATATATATATATATATATATATATATATATATATTATAACATAAAGTACGAGGCTTTAGATTGAATTAAGCTAGTTTCGAAATAAATCATCTATAATATTTTAGCAAAGAAATACAAATAGTTTTCTGGTGCTGGTAAAGCAGGTACCCAAGGCAGGTCATTATTCTTTCCAGGAAATTTAGAAGGGGAGTCCGGCAAATAGACAAAGGTCCAAGTGTTGTAGAAATTCCAGCGGCCGATATAGCCTGGGGAATTTTAAACATGTACCGTTAGGTTTAGAGAATTAAGAACTAAAGGAGTTGAAAAAGAGTCTCGGAGAAGGCAGGAGGTTGGTGGGGACAAGGATGAAAGTGTAAAGGGAGAAGTTTGTTAGTTTAAATAGTTTTTTTTAAGTAAATTTTAGTAAAGTGGGAAGTAAAAGTTTTTTTTATATAAAGTAAGTTTATTGTGTCAAGTGTTAGCGGAAGTGAACAAGCCACGATTCCAGGGACTCGTCCGAACTATAAGTATATTTAAATTATAAGTGTAGCAACAGACATCTATCTTCTAGTTTAACCTAAATTTTAAATTCATCAAAATTTATAAATATAATTCTATTCACCATTTCAAGTTTAAAGCAAAGTTCCCATAATAGCGACCCCGAGAGAAGGAATATAATTTTACTACTGTTTTTATTCTAATTGAATCTAAAGCCTCAGAAGTCCACCTGTTATACTGTAATTTAGTTAAGTTATCGAGCCTGTCACTGCTCAATGTTAATAAATTTTTTTGAATAATTTGTAGAGTTAATTAAGGAAAATAAATGCAAGTGATGGTAAAAGTTTTGATAAGATTGTTAGTTCTTTTTTAACCTAAAGGTGACTTCAATAGGTAAGGCAATTAAATAACATTTAAAATAATTTAAATTACAACCAAAGTTAAGTTATAATATGACGCCCAACGTATTGGCAAATTTAGTTATAATTTGGCGCCCAACGTGGGGCAAGTTAAGTTATAATTTGGCGCCCAACGTGGGGCAAGTTAAGTTATAATTTGTCGCCCAACTAGATGGCAAAGTTAAATAGAAATGGTGAATATAAATCATAAATTAATAAAAAAAAAAAAAATTTATTAATCTGTTGGCTTGAATATGAGTGTTAATTAAGGAAATTTAATAAAAAACTGTGAACATTATTAAGACTATAGAACATTATTAGGGAAGAGACTTTAATCATGAATAAAGTAGATGAAAAAAATTTGGGTGTGGGGACAGAGACAATTGTAGGGACTAGGGTTAACACCGGAATAGATATGCTACAGTTACTGCAATTATTAAGTGCGAAAATGGATCAAACTACACAAGATTTAAAGGAAACTTTAAATAGTAAATTAGATGAAAAAATGGATCAAACTACACAATATTTAAAGGAAACTTTAAATAATAAATTAGATGAATTTAATGACAAATTAGATAAAATAATTAATAAAGATAATGAAATCAATGAAGAAGTTAAAGAAGAAATTAATGATAATTTAGTTAAGAACAATGAAGACTTTAAGGTAGAAATAAATGATGTATTAATTGAGGACAAGGAACAATTGAATTATGAAAGCTTAGAATTAAACAATAAAATTGATACAACACAAACTAAAGTAGCGGACGAGGAATTAATTTGCGAAGATCAACAACAAAAACAAGCGGAAGATTTAAATGTATTTAAAATTAACACGGGACAATGTATTACTGACAACATTAAGTTAAAAAAGTTAGACGACCATCGTAAACAAAACAAAAATCATTTGACGTCTGTAGAAAGTCGAAAGGGACCTATCAACATGTTAGAGAACGTCGGACAAAATTTATTGTATGTTCAAGGGATATCAGAGGAAGTAATAATTAAGAAATCCGCACGACCCTTTGACCCAAATGTTACAGCAACTGTAATCACTAGAGGAATAAAAACTAAAAGTGCAGTCTTCAACCTAGTTACAGAATTTCCCTTTCAACAAAAGGAACACTTTCTGTTAACATCACACCATAGTCCAGGCCAATTAAGTCAAAGACACGGGATTAGACAACGGAATGAAATTAATCGTTTTGTGAAGGAATCAAACCAGCCAAGTGTAATTAATGAAAAACCATCAGAGCCAGGTCAAATTTGCTGTAGAAACAAAAATACCCCATTTGAGCGAGGAAAACACCTGCAAGACTCAAGGACAATGATCTCGGAAGGACAGTGCGACCCTTTGTTGAACGTTTGTTGTAAATAACCAAACTCATATAATACTTCTTGTTTTATAAAAATAATAATAATAATATCTGTGCTACGAAAAAAATAATAAACAATGAATAACGAACTTAAATTTAATAAACTGCGCAAAGGGAAAATTAATTAGGAAGTGATAAAATTATTATTTACCTAAACAAGTAAAATGAATTGTAAAATTTCCACATTTAATTTTAAAGAAAGATTGTTAATTTGTATGTTGTGATTTGTAATTATGGAATAATTGATAAGAGAATGATCTACACAAAATGTTCTAATATAAATTGGAGAATAATTATTTGTTTATGGTAACTAATGAAATTTGAGGTTAATTGAGAAGGTATAACAGTATTACAATTATAAACCATTTAGGAACGTATGCATATTAATTTTAATTTTTTTTATAAACTAGTAATGCTTTCAATTAAGTTACTGCATCTGTCAGCTATTTTGTAATAGTTTTAAGTGAGACATTGTCAACTAAATTATTTGATCACTAAAACAATTTCACAAAACGGAGTAAATTTAATCTATAATTATAACATTATATTTGCGACACTTTGTTTTGGTTAGTATTAATAATATTTAACAATTGAATTATTTTATTCAGTTTAATAATTAATTATGCAGCATATTGAATGACATGTTTTAAAATTGTAAGATAATGATAATTAACTGTTAGTGATTGTAATATGTAATTTTAGCTAAACGCAATTGCTTGGTTGTTTTATTTAAAATTAATCTTAACCCTGTAAAAAAAAAATACTCGTCTTAGTAAAAGAAATTAATATTCTCCTTTTTTTGGTAATAAACCTTATTAAGTTGGTTATATTTGTATTAGAAATTTAAGATTGGATGAAGAATTTAAACAAATTGTTCTTTATGTCATAGTATTCAATTATTGTAAACAGCAAATTCTTAGAAATTTATGAAGGGCCCTACGAAATTAAGAAATGTCTTGGTAATAGCAGTTACCAACTTACTTCCATAATTAATGGTAAACTTAAGGGTAAATTTAATTGTAGAATGTTAAAAAGGTATCACAAACCCATATTAAGTAATTAAATAATTGTATAAAAGATTTAGATTTTCATGCATAAATAATTAATGGTTAGGATCATATGATGAACAATGGCATTGTGAACTTTCAGATTTAATTTTAAAGAAAGAGTATTAATTTGTATGATGTGATTGGTAATTATGTAATATTTATAAGTGAAATGTTTTAGGATATAAGAGGTTTAACTATAGTAAAATTTAATGTATTAGAAGTTTAAGATTGGTGAAGAATTTAAAACAAATTGTTCTTTGATGTCAGCATTCAAATATTGTAAAATTTAAATTTAAGAAATCAAACAAAATTAATTTTAAAATTCTGGGGACTCTATAACATAAAGTACGAGGCTTTAGATTGAATTAAGCTAGTTTCGAAATAAATCATCTATAATATTTTAGCAAAGAAATACAAATAGTTTTCTGGTGCTGGTAAAGCAGGTACCCAAGGCAGGTCATTATTCTTTCCAGGAAATTTAGAAGGGGAGTCCGGCAAATAGACAAAGGTCCAAGTGTTGTAGAAATTCCAGCGGCCGATATAGCCTGGGGAATTTTAAACATGTACCGTTAGGTTTAGAGAATTAAGAACTAAAGGAGTTGAAAAAGAGTCTCGGAGAAGGCAGGAGGTTGGTGGGGACAAGGATGAAAGTGTAAAGGGAGAAGTTTGTTAGTTTAAATAGTTTTTTTTAAGTAAATTTTAGTAAAGTGGGAAGTAAAAGTTTTTTTTATATAAAGTAAGTTTATTGTGTCAAGTGTTAGCGGAAGTGAACAAGCCACGATTCCAGGGACTCGTCCGAACTATAAGTATATTTAAATTATAAGTGTAGCAACAGACATCTATCTTCTAGTTTAACCTAAATTTTAAATTCATCAAAATTTATAAATATAATTCTATTCACCATTTCAAGTTTAAAGCAAAGTTCCCATAATAGCGACCCCGAGAGAAGGAATATAATTTTACTACTGTTTTTATTCTAATTGAATCTAAAGCCTCAGAAGTCCACCTGTTATACTGTAATTTAGTTAAGTTATCGAGCCTGTCACTGCTCAATGTTAATAAATTTTTTTGAATAATTTGTAGAGTTAATTAAGGAAAATAAATGCAAGTGATGGTAAAAGTTTTGATAAGATTGTTAGTTCTTTTTTAACCTAAAGGTGACTTCAATAGGTAAGGCAATTAAATAACATTTAAAATAATTTAAATTACAACCAAAGTTAAGTTATAATATGACGCCCAACGTATTGGCAAATTAAGTTATAATATATATATATATATATATATATATATATATATATATATATATATATATATATATATTATAACTTATCTTTGCCAATACGTTGGGCAACAAATTATAACTTAACTTTTGTTATAATTAAAATTATTTTAAATGTTATTTAATTACAAACAATTAGTTAGTTCTACAATTTAGTTTAATTCTACAATTAGTTAGTTCTACAATTAGCTAAACCTAACGGTACATGGTTAATTCCCCAGGCTATATCGGCCGCTGGATTTCCCGTCCTAACAAGCTTTGGACCTTTGTCTATTGTCTATGGTTGCCGGACTCAACTTATAACTTTCCTGGAACGAATAATGACCTGCTTTGGTACCTGCTTTGTCCGCAATAGAAAAACTATTTGTATCTTTCTTTGCTAAATCCTACAGATGATTTATTTTAGTACTAACTTAATTTAATCTAAAGCCTCGTACTTTATGTTACAATATATATATATATATATATATATATATATATATATATATATATATATATATATATATACTAACATTTTTATTTAATGTGTGTTATTAATTATTAATTTTTTTGTATAGACCAGTGACAGATCTCAAACAATTATTTTGCTTTTTTAAAACAATACTTTCGAATTTCTTTCTTACAGTTTAATAAAGTATCCTAAAGTTTTATAATTGTTTAATTAAAATTGAGCTCTTGAAAAGGAATTTCGGAATATATATATATATATATATATATATATATACACACACATATATGTATTTAAAATATTAATTACCTATTACTTTATTTCTGTTTATTAGCTATTACTTCATTTCTGTTTATTACTTATCACTTTATTTCTGTATACAACCTATAACTTGATTTCTGTATATAATTAATTTTAATAGGTAATACATTTTAATTTATTAACTATATTATAACAAAACATATCGCCATATTTAATATATATATATATATATATATATATATATATATCTTGAACACATTTTCAATCGTTAGTAAAATACTGTTTATTATGTATCCAACCAAGTTGAAATATATTTTTTTTAAACTTGTAGAGGATGACACTTGTTGTTAATACAAGTTTTTCAAATATTATTCCATAGTTAAAATATAAAACTAATTTTAATTTTATACGGGAGAAAACTTTTCCACAAAAGGAGCAAGGTATACAGTATAGCTAACCCGCCGCTTTCGGCCTTAAATAAGTGTTAATACATGCATTCATAAAACAGCTGATTTTATGTTATGTTATAGATCAGCTGATTTAACGCTTAGGTTATGTTAATTCATTTATATTAAAAGTAATTATTTAATAAAAAGTGACTAGAGTAAAAGTTTTCTTTGTTGAACTAAGTAGGAATTGACTTTGAAAATTTCTTGCTTACGCTATCTGTTTGTGTTTCCAGTAACAAAATGAAGGAATGTGTTTATTTTAGAGCTGCATTCAAAATTTGGTGTAGTTTTATATAGGCAGGCACGTTTAAGATGAACGCCAGATAGGAACATGGGATGTGTTTTAACGAACCTGGGGTGGGCGCTGAATGCATCTCACACACTCGAACACACACCGCCTGGAGCGATAATGAGCGATTGATCTGACCCTCTTGTACAGAGACGCTAGTCGACATAAATAACGGGTCTCAGAAACAGCGACAAACACAATCACCGAGCGTTGTCGGCTGTACGTCGACATGGACACTAACACGCCCGCACCGCGCAACTTAATTTATTATGACGTCACAAACAGACGCCATTATTAATCATTTCCATTCCATTCTCCATTATTTCACCTCTATTGGCTGTTTTGCGGTTTTGATTAACATGTTTTCTGGAGTTCGTTTTGGTATAATTTACCTCACTTACAGACACATGTCAGAAGTAAACGTCTTGACTTTGTATGCTTTTAATAAACTTATACGTAAGTTATATAAAGATTTGTAGATTTGGTTTCAGTTTGTATTGTGGTTTGGGGAACAGGAATTAAATACAGAACGCTGATGTAAAATGTCACAATAAAATTTATTTGTTTGCCTCTGTTATTCTATGTTTAATTACATACGAAATAGTCATTACATTTAGTAGCCAATTACATTGGTAAACTTTTAATAACATTCGAACATATAGCCAAAGTTACAGGCTGCTAATGGTGATACATCAAAGTGAGAGACAGTCTGTATGAGGCTTTGCACAAATCCTAATATAAAAAATATCAAAGAACACACACACACACACACACACACACACACACACACACACCACACACACACACACACACACACACACACACACACACACACACACACACACACACACACACACACACACACACACACATACACACACACATACATACATACACAAAATTGTGGAGTTTTTTATGCAATAAGTAAGCAAACAAGGCTAGATTACAAGAACATTTGCATAATTCTAAAAAGTAGGAGAAGCTTTATACACACGATGCTGACTTATAAGGCCTATCCAATTGAGTTGCAGTTTCCATATAAGTCAGTATCCATATAAATATCCATCCCTGTGACCGCTACCCAATAGAGGTGCATTTAAATAGGTATCGTTATTAATACGTATAACTAACCAACTGTATTTGCCGCTTCAATATATATACATTCCACGTTTGTAGCAATGTTATTACGGATACCTATCCAAGTAGGATATTGGATCCATATAGATTCCATCCAAGTGGGTAGCATTTTGCATACGGTCACTTATTCAAGTAGGTTGCAGTTTCCATATACATACTATCTAGGCGCTAACCAGATTCCGTAAGGACACCTATACAAGTGAGCTGCAGCATCCATACACTTTCAATCCAAGTGTGTAGCACTTCATGTAAAGACCCGGGTAATAAAGCTGCTTTTAAAATTTGCAGCTGTTATAAGTAGCTGTTTCAAAATTATACATGGATTACAGGTAGGTCATTGATTCCAAAATGTACATGGTTTATAGATATATGAATATAAAATGTACATCAGTTATAAGTAGCTGCTTCTAAAATGACCATTGATTATAGGCGGGCTATTGCTTTTAAAATATACATGGTTTATAGGTACTTTCTTCTAAAATGTGGATCGGTTTTAAGGATCACCATCAAAAACTTACATGGGTGATAGGTAGGCTATTGGTTCTAAAACCTATATGGATATTTGGTAGGCTGTTGCTTCTAAAATGTAAATGGTTTATAGGTAGGCTATGGTTTCTAAAATGTATACGGATTATAGATAGGCTATTGCTTCTAAAACGTATATGGATTATAAGTAGGCTATTTTTTCTAAAACGTATATGGACTATAGGTAGCCCATTGCTTCTAAAATGTAAATGGTTTAAAGGTACCTGCATTTAAAATGTGCACCTGTTATAAGTAGTTGCTCAAAAATGTGTATGGATTATTGGTAAGCTATTGCTTCTAACACGTATATGGATTATAAGTAGGCTATTGCTTATAAAATGTACATTGTTTATAGATAGCTGCTTCTAAAATATGCATCTGGTATATGTAGCTGCTTCTAAAATGTACACGGATTATCGATAGGCTATTGCTTATAAAATGTACATGGTATATAATAGCTGCTTCTAAAATGTGCATCTGTTATAAGTAGCTGCTTCAAAGTCTACATGGATAAAAGGTAGGCTATTGCTTATAAAATGTACAAGGTTTATAGGTAGCTATTTCTAAAATGTGTATCTGTTATATGTAGCTGCTTCTAAAATGTATATGGATGATAGGTAGGCTATTGCTTCTAAAATTTACATAGTTTTTATTGGCCGCTTCTAAAATGTACATGTATTAGAAGTTGGCTATTGCTTGTAAAATGTACATGGTTTATAGGTATCTACTTTCAAAATATACATCTGGTATAAGTAGCTGCTTCTAAATTTATATCAGTGATTCTAAGTCACAAACATGGAAAGAAAACCTTAAAATAGCTAGCTTGTAATATTTGTTTTTGGATGCTGCAACAACGTCATTAAAAGTTAGATTTGCTAAATTGTTATTATTGCAATTATAGTTTCTTAGTGTTATAAATATTGTAACTTTCTAGGTAAATGATATTATGCATGTATGAGTATATTAAGGGTTGTTGCTAAATAAATGTAATTTTGAAACGTTGTGTACAGGCCATGGGATGTAGTAGTGACAGCCTGCGCGGGGTAATAACGTCTGGCACCGGGCTGCATGACGCAGACTCTGCGCCCTAATGAGATTTGCCCCGACAACTGGGTCAACGCAGTTTGTGCTAATCATTGTTCTACACTTTGTATACACATAAGATTTCCTTATCATGTGCCGGACTCGTTACATACTGAACTAATTGCATCAAGGTTTTTTTTGAGGTTTAGATGGAAAAAACATATCAAATAGTTTCGTCTGCATTGTAGTGATACAGCTGCCCTATAAGTAGTCAATTAACACCTAGTAGTATGAAAGAGAGAAAGGGTGTGAGAGAGAGAGAGAGAGAGCGAGAGTGAGAGAGGGAGAAGGGAGGATGAATAAAAAATCAAACGTTCAACAACTTTTCATCTATTTCTAATAACATTATGGTCGAGAATTACCAATGCCCAGTGGCTATACACAATGACGAGTGGCAATACACAATGACCAGTGGCTATACACAATGACCAGTGGCTATACACAATGATCAGTGTCTATACACAATGAACAGTGGCTATACACAATAATCAGTGGCTATACACAATGACCAGTGGCTATACAGAATGACCAGTGGCTATACACAATGATCAGAGGCTATACACATTTCACAGTTAACATTAGTTAAATACTACAACAGCAATAACCAGTAACTAGAAAAATGGCCAGTACCCAGACACATAATATATAGTAGTTAGCACAATGGTCAGTGCCTAGGCACAATGACAAGTAGCTAGACTAAATGACCAGTGGCTTTACACATTACACAATTACCATTAGTTAAATACAATAACAGCAATAACCAGTAACTAGACAAAATGGCTAGTACCCAGACACATAATATATAGTAGTTAGCACAATGGTCAGTGCCTAGGCACAATGTCAAGTAGCTAGACTAAATGACCAGTGGCTTTACACATTACACAATTACCATTAGTTAAATACAATAACAGCAATAACCAGTAACTAGACAAAATGGCTAGTACCCAGAAACATAATATATAGTAGTTAGCACAATGGTCAGTGCCTAGGCACAATGACAAGTAGCTAGACTAAATGACCAGCGGTTACACACATTACACAGTTAAAATTAGTTAAAAAATAATATAACCGCAATAACCAGTAAGTGGACAAAATGGCCAGTACCCAGAAGCAATATATATATATAGTAGTTAGCACAATGGTCAGAGCATAGGCACAATGACTAGTAGCTACACTAAATGACCAGTGGTTATACACATTACACATTTACCATTAGTTAAATACTATAACCGCAATAACCAGTAAGTAGACAAAATGGCCAGTACCCAGACACATAATATATATAGTAGTTAGCACAATGGTCAGTGCCTAGGCACAATTACTAGTAGCTAGACTAAATGACCAGTGGTTATACATATTACACAGTTACCATTAGTTAAATACTTTAACAGCAATAACCAGTAACTAGACAAAATGGCCAGTACCCAGAAGCAATATATATATAGTAGTTGGCACAATGGTCAGTGCCTAGGCACAATGACTAGTAGCTAGACTAAATGACCAGTGGTTATACACATTACACATTTACCATTAGTTAAATACTATAACCGCAATAACCAGTAAGTAGACAAAATGGCCAGTACCCAGACACATAATATATATAGTAGTTAGCACAATGGTCAGTGCCTAGGCACAATTACTAGTAGCTAGACTAAATGACCAGTGGTTATACATATTACACAGTTACCATTAGTTAAATACTTTAACAGCAATAACCAGTAACTAGACAAAATGGCCAGTACCCAGAAGCAATATATATATATATAGTAGTTGGCACAATGGTCAGTGCCTAGGCACAATGACTAGTAGCTAGACTAAATGACCAGTGGTTACACACATTACACAGTTAAAATTAGTTAAATAATATAACCGCAATAACCAGTAAGTGGACAAAATGGCCAGTACCCAGAAGCAATATATATATATAGTAGTTAGCACAATGGTCAGTGCCTAGGCACAATGACTAGTAGTTAGACTAAATGACCAGTGGCTTTACACATTACACAATTACCATTAGTTAAATACAATAACAGCAATAACCAGTAACTAGACAAAATGGCCAATACCCAGACACATAATATATAGTAGTTAGCACAATGGTCAGTGCCTAGGCACAATGACAAGTAGCTAGACTAAATGACCAGTGGCTTTACACATTACACAATTACCATTAGTTAAATACAATAACAGCAATAACCAGTAACTAGACAAAATGGCTAGTACCCAGACACATAATATATAGTAGTTAGCACAATGGTCAGTGCCTAGGCACAATGACAAGTAGCTAGACTAAATGACCAGTGGCTTTACACATTACACAATTACCATTAGTTAAATACAATAACAGCAATAACCAGTAACTAGACAAAATGGCTAGTACCCAGAAACATAATATATAGTAGTTAGCACAATGGTCAGTGCCTAGGCACAATGACAAGTAGCTAGACTAAATGACCAGCGGTTACACACATTACACAGTTAAAATTAGTTAAAAAATAATATAACCGCAATAACCAGTAAGTGGACAAAATGGCCAGTACCCAGAAGCAATATATATATATAGTAGTTAGCACAATGGTCAGAGCATAGGCACAATGACTAGTAGCTACACTAAATGACCAGTGGTTATACACATTACACATTTACCATTAGTTAAATACTATAACCGCAATAACCAGTAAGTAGACAAAATGGCCAGTACCCAGACACATAATATATATAGTAGTTAGCACAATGGTCAGTGCCTAGGCACAATTACTAGTAGCTAGACTAAATGACCAGTGGTTATACATATTACACAGTTACCATTAGTTAAATACTTTAACAGCAATAACCAGTAACTAGACAAAATGGCCAGTACCCAGAAGCAATATATATATAGTAGTTGGCACAATGGTCAGTGCCTAGGCACAATGACTAGTAGCTAGACTAAATGACCAGTGGTTATACACATTACACATTTACCATTAGTTAAATACTATAACCGCAATAACCAGTAAGTAGACAAAATGGCCAGTACCCAGACACATAATATATATAGTAGTTAGCACAATGGTCAGTGCCTAGGCACAATTACTAGTAGCTAGACTAAATGACCAGTGGTTATACATATTACACAGTTACCATTAGTTAAATACTTTAACAGCAATAACCAGTAACTAGACAAAATGGCCAGTACCCAGAAGCAATATATATATATATAGTAGTTGGCACAATGGTCAGTGCCTAGGCACAATGACTAGTAGCTAGACTAAATGACCAGTGGTTATACACATTACACATTTACCATTAGTTAAATACTATAACCGCAATAACCAGTAACTAGACAAAATGGCCGGAACCCAGAAGCAATATATATATAGTAGTTAGCACAATGGTCAGTGCCTAGGCACAATGACTAGTAGCTAGACTAAATGACCCATGGTTATACACATTACACAGTTACCATTAGTTAAATACTATAACCGCAATAACCAGTTACTAGACAAAATGGCCAGTACCCAGAAACAATATATATATAGTAGTTAGCACGATGGTCAGTGCATAGTAACAATGACTAGTAGCTAGACTAAATGACCAGTGGTTATACACATTACACATTTACCATTAGTTAAATACTTTAACCGCAATAAACAGAAACTAGACAAAATGGCCAGTACCCAGAAGTAATATATATATAGTAGTTAGCACAATGGCCAGTGCCTAGGCACAATGACTAGTAGCTAGACAAAATGACCAGTGGTTATACTCATTACACATTTACCATTAGTTAAATACAATAACCGCAAAAACCAGTAAGTAGATAAAATGGCCAGTATTCAGAAATATAATATATATAGTAGTTAGCACAATGGTCAGTGCCTAGGCACAATGACTGGTAGCTAGACTTAATGACCAATGGTTATACACATTACACAGTTACCATTAGTTAAATACTATAACCGCAATAACCAGTAACTAGACAAAATAGCCAGTACACAGAAGCAATATATATATAGTAGTTAGCACAATGGTCAGTGCTTAGGCACAATGACTGGTAGCTAGACTTAATGACCAGTGGTTATACACATTACACAGTTACCAATAGTTAAATACTATAACCGCAATAACCAGTAACTAGACAAAATGGCCAGTACCCAGAAGCAATATATATATAGTAGTTAGCACAATGGTCAGTGCCTAGGCACAATGACAAGTAGCTAGACTAAATGACCAGTGGTTATACACATTACACAGTTACCAGTAGTTAAATACTATAACCGCAATAACCAGTAAGTAGATAAAATGGCCAGTATTCAGAAATATAATATATATAGTAGTTAGCACAATGGTCAGTGCCTAGGCACAATGACTGGTAGCTAGACTTAATGACCAATGGTTATACACATTACACAGTTACCATTAGTTAAATACTATAACCGCAATAACCAGTAACTAGACAAAATACCCCGCAGGGGGGTGCGGACTAGCCGCACCTACGAGGGATTTGGCGTTCCTCGCGGTACCCTAGCCTAACACTACACCACTCACAAAAACCTACACACACACATACACACACCAACACAATCTATACACATTTCAACACTTACATCTTCGCTTAGGGAATTTTGACTGGTCAGAACCGTTGCGCGTTGGGAGTGCTGAAAAGTCCAGAGCGTGACAAACTCTGGTCTGGGACGCTGATGTGAGCTTGCTCTGCCGAAGACGTAAGCGCGGTTTCTGGTCTACCAGCCGCTTCGGTCCTTGGTCAGGGAGTGTCCGCGGTGCATGGGTGTCGGAGCCTGTGCACAGTATTACGAGTCCTCGACTGATGCTCATCCAGTCGAGCTAAGGAGAAAAGCTATAGGCCTCAGAGTTCTGAGGGTTGGAAATGATCTTAATGTGATCCAAGGGTGTACCCGTTCCTATAGTCTCGCCCGTAACGCTTGACACGATGGCTGGAAACAAATATTTATGGATTCAAAAACCACGTCAAATATGACTAGTCTGAAGAGGACACGCCAGGATTCTCCTGACGACATAATTAGCAAAGATTTGAGTAAAAAGTTGATGGTGGCAACGTCACAGACATTGCCATCAGCAAAGTACTTAGTTGTATCTAGTGCCGAAGAAGGGAAAGATCTTTCCAAAGTTTCTCCTTTCCTGATCAACAAGGCTATTACTGCCTGTGCTGGAGGTCCAGTAGCCTCTATTAAGAAACTCAGAAACGGAACACTGTTAGTTGCGACTTCCACCGAGAGACAAACCCGTGCTCTATCTAAAATGACCTCTTTCTTTGACCAGGTCAAGGTATCTGTGGCTCCCCACAGATCCTTGAATTACTCAAAGGGGGTCATCACATGTAGGGATTTAATGCACATTTCAGTTGATGAAATTAAGTCCGAACTGTCGTCTCAGTCAGTTACGGACGTTGTCCCTATCATGAAAATGGACAAAGGAGAAAAGGTAGCAACCGCTTCTTTCATCGTCACCTTCGGCAAACCGGAAATACCCGAATATTTACATGCAGGTTACCAAAGGCTCTCAGTGAGACCATACGTGGCTAACCCTAGGCGCTGCTTCAAGTGCCAGCGATTTGGGCATATCAGCTCTACGTGTTCGAAGCAGAACGTATGCGGTACATGTAGCGTTGAAGGCCATGATGATAAGGATTGTGTTAATTCTCCGAAATGCGCCAACTGTGGTGGTGACCACCCAGCGCGATCCTACAATTGTCCTACCTTTAAGGAAGAGAAAGCTATCCTAGGCATCATGGCGAAAGACAAGCTGTCGTTTCCAGAGGCCAAAAAACTCTATCGATCAACTCAGCCAAAGACAGACAGTAAGACTTATGCCGCTACCCTGACCGCTTCAAAATCGTCTTGTTCCAACTGTGCTGAGCTGTCCAAGAAGATTGAAGCTCTAACTGAACAAGTGTCTCGCCTTTTGTGCTTAGTCACAAATGGTCCGTCCTTGAATTTGGTGCAATCTGCAGCAACGGATAATGTTTTACCTCGTGTACCTGTCCCTTCCACTGGGGGGATTGGAGCACGAAATAAATCACTAAGCGAGCCTTGTGTTTCTGTGCAGAAGATATTATCAACGGGTAATAAACCTTCTGTGCAGAAGACGGAAAAATCCAAACCACGTAGACCAGTGTTACGACAGACCACATCGCCACCGTCGTTACCGGGCATTAAGAAAAATGCTAACAAAGGAGGGAATGTAAAAACTACCCCTCCTAAACCCAAAACTTCCTCAGATTCCATCCCTGAACGGGTGGATATGGAATCTGAGAAATGTAAGCCTGAGACGTCTAAAAACGTCCCAGGCAAGAAAGGAGAGAGCACCAATGGGTGTCAAATAATTCCTTTGCTAAGCTAATAAATGTCTTTGCTTAGGAAGTCAGTGATACAATGGAACGTCAACGGTGTTAGGAGTCACATAGAAGAACTTAAAGTACTCGTGCGAGATGTGTATCCAATGTTTGTATGTCTACAGGAGACACATCTCCACGAATCGCATAATTTCCATTTAAGGGAGTATTCAGTTTTTAGATCGGACTTCGTTACAGAAGATCGAGCTAGAGGTGGCGTAGCCATCCTAGCCCGTGACTGTATCGATGCTGTTTCTCTAAACTTAATAACTCCTTTACAAGCAGTAGCCGTTCAAACAGCTGACCCGTATAAAATCACTGTGTGTTGTGTCTACTTGCCACCACAAGAATACCTGCATCACAGTGATTTAGTAAATTTGATAAGCCAGTTACCAACTCCGTTCTTATTGGTAGGGGATTTTAATGCCCACCATTCGTCTTGGGGATCTCCGACTAGGAACTCTCGAGGTGATATTGTTGAAAGTGTAAGAACGAAACTAGACTTATGTCTGCTAAATGACGGTTCTCCTACTCATTTAGCAGCATCTACTGGTGGATGGACAGCTGTTGATCTATCGATTTGCAGCCCTCAATTAGCTACTAGATGCACATGGTCGGTACTCAATGATTTGTATGGAAGCGACCATGTGCCTATTAAGATCAGTTTATGTGACTCCCAACCCTGTTATGCTCGAAATTCCAGTTGGATTTTGCGAAAAGCCAACTGGGACTCCTACTCGAATTACCTTGTATCACTTGACATGGATTATCTGACACCCATTGATGAAAATATAGATAATTTTACAAAAGCAATTTTAAATGCCGCTGAAAAGACCATTCCGAAAACCTCTGCGCATCCACGCCGACCGCCTGTGCCGTGGTGGAACGATGAATGCACAGAAATCCTCCGTTTACGACGAAGAGCTCTTAGGAGATTTAAACGACACCCAACGAATGGAAACCTTCAGGAATATAAAATACTCCGTGCGAAAGCACGGAGGATATTTAGGCTGAGTAGAAAGAACTCTTGGGAACAGTACATTAGCACAATTAGACGAACAACTCCGTCCTCCACAGTGTGGAGGAAACTAAGATCAGTTTGTGGTACTTCCATTCCGTTGCCAGCCATTGCGCTGAAGCAACCAGATGGGAGATTAATCACAAACAGTGATGACATTGCTAATGTACTTGGAACATCTTTTTCTAACTTTTCTGCTACTACAGCCTATGATAGATTGTTCCAGATGTATAAACTGAAGGAAGAAGCAATACCGTTTACCGTTGGGTTGTCTGAGGACTCTACTTTAAACACCCCTTTCTCTATAGGGGAATTGGAGTCAGCTCTTGCGTCAACGAAGGATTCTGCACCAGGTCCAGATTCCATTGTGTACTCCATGCTAAAACATCTACCATCATCGGCGAAACTTGTCCTCCTTCGAGTATACAATCGTTTATTCGAGGAGCGCTCTTTTCCCGATGCATGGTTAGAATCGACTGTAATTCCTCTTTTGAAGCCAGGTAAGGACAAAACCAACCCCAGTAGTTACAGGCCTATATCACTTACAAGCGTCTTGTGCAAACTACTGGAGAAGATGGTCAACCGCCGTCTTGTCTGGTACCTAGAAACCAACAATTTCATTTGCAACGAGCAGTGTGGTTTCAGACAAGGGCGATCATCGGTTGACCAATTGGTCTTGTTAGAATCCGCTATTCAAAATGCCTTTCTCTTGCGTCAAACACTCGTTGCTGTTTTCTTCGACCTTGAGAAGGCATACGATATGGCATGGAAAAGAGGAATTCTGAACACTTTAAAATCATGGGGTATACAAGGGAATATCCTAGCATTCATAGCTAACTTTCTTTCAAACAGATCTTTCCGCGTTCGACTTGGAGGCACGTATTCAAACAGCTATACACAGGAGAATGGTGTACCGCAGGGCAGCGTGCTGAGCGTCACGCTCTTTGCCGTTGCAATAAATAGTATTACTAGTAATATACGATCTCCGGTACACTGTTCCCTTTTTGTGGGTGACTTTTGTATATATGTGCCTGCTCGTAGTATGGCAACTGCGGAAAGATCTTTGCAGTTAGCAATATACAGGTTAGAGGAATGGTCTAAATCTACAGGTTTCAAATTCTCTGCTTCGAAGACCCAATGTGTTGCATTTAGTCGTCGTAGGCAACACCAGGAGCCGATCCTTTATCTTGACGGGGTTCAGCTTCAAACCACGGATAGTGTTCGATTTTTGGGTCTTTTATTTGATAAAAGACTCTCATGGAGTCCACATGTTCGTGATTTGAAGGTGAGATGCAGCAAGAAATTGGATATGTTAAGAGTCCTTATGGTACGAATTGGGGAGCAGACAGAACTAGTATGCTTCGATTTTATCGCGCAGTCGTTAGATCGCGCATAGATTATGGTTGTCAAGTCTACTCATCTGCACGACCTACAGTTCTGAAAACTCTTGATACCATCCACCACTCTGGACTTAGACTGGCTACTGGTGCATTTAGAACTAGCCCAATCCCTAGTCTTCTTGTCGAAGCTGGGGAACCTGCCCTTTCTAGACGACGTCAGATGCTACAAATATCTTACGTTTCTGTTCTTCGAAGCAAACCCAACCACCCGGCATTTGAAATAGTCTTTGACAATACGCTAAATGAAGTGTACAATACACGTCAACGTTCGACCCATCCATTTGGCATACGAACTTTAAGAATATTGGATGACCTTGATTTGCAACTTCCAACTATGTTTGAACGACAAATGTGCTATCTACCTCCATGGATAATAAAAACGCCGCACTTTGATTTCTCATTGTCCAGTTATATAAAACACGATACTCCTGTTGTGGTCTACCACCAGGAATTTTTATCCATTTATAAATCTCACCAACACAGTGAAATTATTTTCACTGATGGATCTAAACTGGACAATGGCGTTGGGTGTGCGTTTTATGCATCTGGATATACCTACACGTACGGATTGCCCTCAGCTTGCAGTGTTTTCACGGCAGAACTATTTGCTATTTTTAAAGCTTTGACCGTCATTCAATCTCAATCCTCGCATTATCTTTTGTGTTCGGATTCCAAAAGTGCTCTTCAGGCTCTTCAGGATGTTTTCTCTAGCAACCCTTTAGTTGGGGACATTTTGTGTGCTGTACACAGGCTTCAATTGAGGGGTGTGGGGGTAACTTTCTGTTGGGTTCCTGGACATTGCGGAATACTTGGAAACACAAAAGCGGATGAAGCGGCGAAGAAAGCTACAAGTTTGGTGCCTATTACTCAACTGGTTATGGCATCTGATTATGTGTGTTTCGCGAAACATTTATTACTCGCTGCTTGGAATGACGAGTGGCATACCGTGATTCAGAATAAGCTGAGGGAAATTAAAGATATCGTCCGTCCATGGAGGTCTTCAATTCGTTCAAAACGTAGGGAGGAAGTGGTGGTCACACGCCTTCGCGTTGGCCACTCTTTTGCAACTCATGTATATTTGATGAGTCGTGAAGATCCACCAATATGCCAATATTGCGGTGATATCTTCACAATAAAACATATTTTGGTAGATTGTGTTAGTGTAGTTAATGTTCGTGCCCTTTTTAATTTAAAAGGGAGTTTAAAGGTAGTGCTAAGGGACGATGCCTCGGCCATTGACCGAGTCATCGCTTTCTTGCACCACTTGAAAATATTTTTTGAAATTTAATACATAAATATATATATATATTCTTTTAATTTTATTTATACATATAATTCTGTGTGTTTCTTTTATTTATTTTAATTAAATTTATTTTCTGTTCTTGTTATTGTTATTGAGATTTATTTATAAATTGTTACCTATTATTGTTTTACATATTATTTATTTACTGTTATATTGTTCTTTGTTGTTATTTTGTTATTTAGTTTTTAAGGATTTTTTCATTGTTATATTGTTGTTTTTTGTTTTTTATATGTTGGTGTTTTATTTTGTTTTGTAATTTTTGTTGTATTTATTTATTTGATTTTATTTAAAACATTAAGTTCTTTGTTAGATTTTGTTTGGCGATGATAACCACAATTGGTTTTTCGCCAGGAGAAAAAAAAAAAAAAAAAAAAAAAAAAAAAAAAAAAAAAAAAAAAAAAAAAACTAGACAAAATAGCCAGTACACAGAAGCAATATACATATAGTAGTTAGCACAATGATCAGAGCTTAGGCACAATGACTGGTAGCTAGACTTAATGACCAGTGGTTATACACATTACACAGTTACCATTAGTTAAATACTATAACCGCAAAAACCAGTAACTAGACAAAATGTCTAGTACCCAGAAGCAATATATATATAGTAGTTAGCACAATGGTCAGTGCCTAGGCACAGTGACTAGTAGCTAGACTAAATGACCAGTGGTTATACACATTACACAGTTACCATTAGTTAAATACTATACCCGCAATAACCAGTAAGTAGAAAAAATGGCTAGTACCCAGAAACATAATATATAGTAGTTAGCACAATGGTCAGTGCATAGGCACAATGACTAGTAGCTAGACTAAATGACCAGTGGTTATACACATTACACAGTTACCATTAGTTAAATACTATACCCGCAATAACCAGTAACTAGACAAAATGGCTAGTACCCAGACACATAATATATAGTAGTTAGCACAATGGTCAGTGCCTAGGCACAATGACAAGTAGCTAGACTAAATGACCAGTGGCTTTACACATTACACAATTACCATTAGTTAAATACAATAACAGCAATAACCAGTAACTAGACAAAATGGCTAGTACCCAGAAACATAATATATAGTAGTTAGCACAATGGTCAGTGCATAGGCACAATGACTAGTAGCTAGACTAAATGACCAGTGGTTATACACATTACACAATTACCATTAGTTAAATACTATAACCACAATAACCAGTAAGTAGACAAAATGGCCAGTACCCAGAAGGAATATATATATAATAGTTATCACTATGGTCAGTGCATAGGCACAATGACTAGTAGCTAGACTAAATGACCAGTGGTTATACACATTACACAGTTACCATTAGTTAAATACTATAACCGCAAGACAAAATGGCCAGTACACAGAAGCAATATATATATAGTAGTTAGCACAATGGTCAGTGCTTAGGCACAATGACTGGTAGCTAGACTTAATGACCAGTGGTTATACACATTACACAGTTACCATTAGTTAAATACTATAACCGCAATAACCAGTAACTAGACAAAATGGCCAGTACCCAGAAGCAATATATATATAGTAGTTAGCATAATGGTCAGTGCCTAGGCACAATGACTAGTAGCTAGACTAAATGACCAGTGGTTATACACATTACACATTTACCATTAGTTAAATACTATAACCGCAATACGCAGTAAGTAGAGAAAATGGCCAGTATTCAGAAATATAATATATATAGTAGTTAGCACAATGGTCAGTGCCTAGGCACAATGACTGGTAGCTAGACTTAATGACCAGTGGTTATACACATTACACAGTTACCATTAGTTAAATACAATAACCGCAATAACCAGTAAGTATACAAAATGGCCAGTACCCAGACACATAATATATATAGTAGTTAGCACAATGGCCAGTGCCTAGGCACAAAGACTACTAGCTAGACTAAATGACCATTGGCTATACACATTACACAGTTACCATTAGTTAAATACAATAAACGCAATAACCAGTATCTAGCAAAATGGCCAGTACCCAGAAGCAATATACATATATAGTAGTTAGCACAATGGTCAGTGCCTAGGCACAATGACTAGTAGCTAGACTAAATGACCAGTGGTTATACACATTACACATTTACCATTAGTTACATACTATAACCGCAATAACCAGTAACTAGACAAAATGGCCGGTACCCAGAAGCAATATATATATATTAGCACAATGGTTAGTGCCTAGGCACAATGACTAGTAGCTAGACTAAATGACCAGTGGTTATACACATCACACATTTACCATTAGTTAAATACAATAACCGCAATAACCAGTAACTAGACCAAATTTCCAGTACCCAGAAACAATATATATATAGTAGTTAGCACAATGGTCAGTGCATAGTAACAATGACTAGTAGCTAGACTAAATAACCAGTGGATATACACATTACACATATACCATTAGTTAAATAGTATAACCGCAATGACCAGTAAGTAGACAAAATGGCCAGTATTCAGAAATATAATATATATAGTAGTTAGCACAATGGTCAGTGCCTAGGCACAATTACTGGTAGCTAGACTTAATGACCAGTGGTTATACACATTACACATTTACCATTAGTTAAATACTATAACCGCAATAACCAGTAACTAGACAAAATGGCCGGTACCCAGAAGCAATATATATATATATATATATATATATATATATATATATATATATATATATATATATATATATATAGTAGTTAGCACAATGGTCAGTGCCTAGGCACAATGACTAGTAGCTAGACTAAATGACCAGTGGTTATAAACATTACACATTTACGATTAGTTAAATACAATAACCGCAATAACCAGTAACTAGGCAAAATTTCCAGTACCCAGAAACAATATATATAAAGTAGTTAGCACAATGGTCAGTGCATAGTAACAATGACTAGTAGCTAGATTAAATGACCAGTGGATATACACATTACACATTTACCATTAGTTAAATACTATAACCGCAATAACCAGTAAGTAGACAAAATGGCCAGTATTCAGAAATATAATGTATATATAGTAGTTAGCACAATGGTCAGTGCCTAGGCACAATGACTGGTAGCTAGACTTAATGACCAGTGGTTATACACATTACACAGTTACCATTAGTTAAATTCTATTACCGCAATAACCAGTAACTAGACAAAATGGCCAGTACACATAAGCAATATATATATAGTAGTTAGCACAATGGTCAGTGCTTAGGCACAATGACTGGTAGCTAGACTTAATGACCAATGGTTATACACATTACACAGTTACCATTAGTTAAATACTATAACCGCAATAACCAGTAACTAGACAAAATAGCCAGTACACAGAAGCAATATACATATAGTAGGTAGCACAATGATCAGTGCTTAGGCACAATGACTGGTAGCTAGACTAAATGACCAGTGGTTATACACATTACACAGTTACCATTAGTTAAATACAATAACCGCAATAACCAGTCAATAGACAAATGGCCAGTACCCAGACACATAATATATATAGTAGTTAGCACAATGGTCAGTGCCTAGGCACAAAGACTAGTAGCTAGACTAAATGACCATTGGCTATACACATTACACCGTTACCTTTAGTTAAATACAATAACCGCAATAATCAGTAACTAGCAAAATGGCCAGTACCCAGAAGCATTATATAAATATAGTAGTTAGCACAATGGTCAGTGCCTAGGCACAATGACTAGTAGCTAGACTAAATGACCAGTGGTTATACACAATACACATTTACCATTAGTTAAATACAATAACCGCAATAACCAGTAACTAGACAAAATGGCCGGTACCCAGAAGCAATATATATATATATATATATATATATATATATATATATATATATAGTAGTTAGCACAATGGTCATTGCCTAGGAACAATGACTAGTAGCTAGACTAAATGACCAGTGGTTATACACATTACACAGTTACCATTAGTTAAATATTATATTCGCAATAACCAGTAAGTAGACAAAATGGCCAGTATTCAGAAATATAATATATATAGTAGTTAGCACAATGGTCAGTGCCTAGGCACAATGACTGGTAGCTAGACTTAATGACCAGTGGTTATACACATTACACAGTTACCATTAATTAAATACTTTAACCGCAATAACCAGTAACTAGACAAAATGGCCAGTACCCAGAAGCAATATATATATATAATAGTTAGCACGATGGTCAGTGCATAGGCACAATGACTAGTAGCTAGACTAAATGACCAGTGGTTATACACATTACACAGTTACCATTAGTTAAATACAATAACCGCAATAACCAGTAACTAGAAAAAATGGCCAATACCCAGACACATAATATATATAGTAGTTAGATACAATGATTAGTGCCTAGGTACAATGACTAGTAGCTAGACTAAATGACCAGTGGCTATACACATTACATAGTTACCATTAGTTAAATACAATAACCGCAATAACCAGTAACTAGAAAAAATGGCCAATACCCAGACACATAATATATATAGTAGTTAGATACAATGATTAGTGCCTAGGCACAATGACTGGTACCTAGACTAAATGACCAGTGGCTATACACATTACACAGTTACCATTAGTTAAATACAATAACCGCAATAACCAGTAACTAGAAAAAATGGCCAATACCCAGACACATAATATATATAGTAGTTAGATACAATGATTAGTGCCTAGGCACAATGACTGGTAGCTAGACTAAATGACCAGTGGCTATACACATTACACAGTTACCATTAGTTAAATACTATAACCGCAATAACCAGTAACTAGAAAAAATGGCCAATACCCAGACACATAATATATATAGTAGTTAGATACAATGATTAGTGCCTAGGCACAATGACTGGTACCTAGACTAAATGACCAGTGGCTATACACAGTACACAGTTACCATTAGTTAAATACTATAACCGCAGTAGTAATGGGTATACTTTATCCCCCCAATGAGAAAGCAGTATTTGTTACCCCCACCCCTTCCTAAGCCCCGCCCCTTTTGTTTGATAGGTCGATGGTGATGAAGATGGCGTCGACGCCCCGCCCCTGGTGCTGGTGGAGGAGCGGAAGGGCCATCTTGTTCTGGTGATGACGTGAGTTTGGAAAAAATATAATTCTTGGTTCGGGAATGGAACCTAGGACGTTTGGTTTGCTGGCGTGTGACGCTAGCGACTGAGCTACGAGTCGTTCAGTTGTGTGTAACTGTACGATTGTGGTACAAGTAGGTCTTGGGAATGTTGGAAATTTCGGTAGTATAAAATAAGAGTAATACGTGTATTTTAATAAATATGAATTTATTGTCTCAAAAAATAAAAATATATTGACAAGGACAAATACGTAATTTAAATACAATATATATATATAAATATAACAATAATTTTAAGTCTGAATTTAGAGGGAAGACTTCATTAACGAATACTATGATAATTTAAACAATTATTCCAGGTTCAGAAATAGTCGGTAGCGTCTGTCAGCAGGTTTCCTGCATATGGGACACCTCTGCACCCTTTCCGCACACTGGTTGCAATACACGTGACCGCAGGGTATGATGGCAGTGCATGGTGGTCTTTCTAAGCAGACAGTACAGTCTGCTATACGGTAGCCGCTGTTTCGGTCTCCGTCGTTCTGCTCTTCTGATGTTCTCTGTTTCAACATACAAAACAAAGAAGATAATTTATATTATTGTAAATGAATAGCATAAATATCAGTTTTTACAAATTGTAACACTTACGGCTACGAATGAAGGGATTCGATCGGCCATTATAGCCTCCGCTTCAGCGACAGCCACTCTTCTTCGGCCCTCTTCAAGAAGTTTGTCCAGATCGCTCATCATGATCCTCCATACGCCGACTGCGTAGAAGTTTTGTTCATATCCGTCTCTTTGAAACGCTGTCTCTAAGTCTGATACTAGCCTTTTTAGTATCTGTAGTGCATCAGCCGATACGTTACGAGCTGCAGTTGCACGTGCATTTCCCACAGCCGTCTAAGAAAATTAATTAGAAATGAAATTCATTTATAATCCTTTGATAGTACAGCTATTATCATCGTACAATAAAACTTACTGAATATTGAGGAGGATATCTTGTCCTACTTCCTAAGCAAAGGAAACAGTCAATACGAGAATGCTCGTGTCCTTGTATGTGTTGCAATTCCTCCTCTAGTTCACCCGAATGAGACGCTCGATCTCTGAGTCTATTTACAACGTGATTTAATAATGCAGCCTATAAAATACAATTTATTTTAGTAATGAAAAATAAGAAGATAACAGTAAAAATTCATTAAGAATACAATAATCACCGGTGTTGGGTGGTCGGTGTTGCTACGATCAGCCAAAGGTCCTCTGGTTCTAGACGGAGTGTTTGTTCCCTGAAAGAAAAACGCTTATTAGATGAAACTGTTAATAATCTAAATTGTTTGGAAACAGTAAAGGCAGTTCATTAATAATCACCGATGTTGGGTGGGCGGTGTTGCTACGATCAGTCAAAGGTACTCTAGGAGGAGTCGTAATGTGTGTTTCCTGAAAGGAAAAAAGCTTATTAGATATGAAAATGAAACTGTTAATAATCTAAATTGTTTATAATTACCTGTGACGTAGTCTCCCTGCTGTGATCAACCATCGATTGGCGTCTATGGTACGGTGTCCATGCAGCCCTTCGTAATATTGATGGGCTACGTCTGTTACGATCGATTTCGTTAGTATGATTGTCTAATTCTTCCCAAATGCCCGTTTCATCGTAGCTAGAATCATCGTTGTTTGTTGTGTCATTAGACTGAAAATCAATGAAAAATTGCAATAACGAAACATAAAAACTTTAACAAAAAAAACACGCTATTTCATACTCACCTCTGATTGATTTCGTCTATCGGTCATAGTGTTTCTGAAATAAATCGATAGTTTCTGAAATATATCGATAATTAAGTATTTGTTTAAAAGAGTATTCGTTAATCAAGTCAGCTCCCCCCCGTGGGATGAACTCTAATAGTTCGTCCCAGTGAAAACATCGTATTTCCATTATCACCATGTCTTACCGAAATTTCTCCAACTCCGGAAGAATCTTTCACTATAGCAGTATCGTTTCGGAAAAAAGTAGTCTTTTTTATATCGTCATCAAAGTCAACTTGAACAGATTAACGGTTGTTACGAGCACAGGTAATACCGTATTCTTTATTCAACGCCAACGACTTTAAAGGCACCAAAATTCGCTCGTAAACCGGAACCGCTCAAGCCAGCTCCCCGTGGGACGAACAAGCTTTAAAGGTTTACAGGGAGTTACCCCGTGCCAGGGACCTTTAAAACATTTTTCTTGAAGGTTTACGGGGAGTTAACCCACGCCAGTGGCCATCAAGTTTTTTTTTAAATTTTTTTTGAAGCTTTAAAGGTTTACAGGGAGTTACCCCGTGCCAGGGACCTTTAAAACATTTTTCTTGAAGGTTTACGGGGAGTTAACCCACGCCAGTGACCATCAAGTTTTTTTAAATACTAAGCGATAAGCAAAATCGTAATAATATCTTGCACTGCGCAGTGCACATTTACAATGTACATAAGTGTTTGGTTGCGGTAGTATGCACCTGAAGTAAATACGGCTGTTGTTGCTAGACGAGTATTTCTCAGGCAATTCCATGACATGTGGAAATATTGAGCCTTTTCCAAACCTTTTGTGAAATGGTGGAAAACGGTATGTTTCTCAATATGTGTTCATCAAAAGGTATACTACCATCGTACTAGCTGATACGATGATGGTTTGCCTGTAACCATCGAGCAGACGTTTGTGACGATTCATTTAAATTATGAAATTTGTAAGGCGGTTTAAAAATGGTAACACTTTGATAGTGTTCGGACGGGCAATCGACATTCAAGGTCGATTACCCGAAATGGCTCCAACCACAGTCATTGCCTGTAACTGCCTAACATGACAAAATGAAGTTCCCAATGGAAACAGCCAGTTTTAAACTCTAATATCTTGCACTGCGCAGTGCACATTTACAATCTAGATAACATAAATGTTGTGTTGCGACGGGCAATCGACTTTCAAGTAGGGTGTTTACCCCGACATTCAAGGTCGATTACCCGAATGAAAATGGCTTCAACCACCGCCATTTCCTGTAACTGCCACTCCATGACAAAATGCAGTTCCCAATGCAAACAGCCGGTTTTAAACTCTAAGCGATAAGCAAATCATAATAATATCTTGCACTGCGTAGTGCACATTTACAGTCTGCATAAGTGTTGTGTTGCGGTAGTATGCATTTGAAGTAAATAGGGCTGTTGTTGTTGTTGCTAGACGAGTATTTCTCAGGCAATTCCATCACATGTGGATGGAACTGCCGCAAATATTGAGCCTTTTCCAAACCTTTTGTGAAAATGGTGGAAAACGGTGTTAGCATGATTCGCAATAGTTGTTCATCAAAAGGTATACTACCTTCGTACCAGCTGATACGGTGATATTTTGCCTGTAACCATCTAGCAGATTTTTGTGACGATTCATTTAAATTATGAAATTTGTAAGGCGGTTTGAAAATGGTAACACTTTGATAGTGTTCGGACACCACAGCCAGTTCCTTCACAACGTATTTGCCATCGTTGTCGACGAAGGCATGAAACTCCACTACTGCTTGCATGTTTGTCTGCCAACAAAAGTTTACACAAAAATTAATATTAATAAAAAATTAATACTAAATAAATTCGTAAGATATGAAGTAATTTAAAGAGCCGCTATGGTATGAAGTAACATACGAACGTGTACCTAGCAAGAAATATATAAATCGTAGAAAGTAACGTATATATATTATTAGGCATGAAACTCAACCACTGCTTGCATGCTTCTTGTACAAAACAACTTCCTCGTACAACTTGTCTGCCTCGGGGAGAGTACTGGACACGATCTCGTCCGTGGCTAGACACTCAATGATGTAAGACCCTAGTTGTGGTTCATTATAAAACAGTTCGCTGATGCGCCGGTTTACGAGCGGTATGGTATCCATTAATAAATTCCATTCTGGTAGGCCCAAGGTGACCCTGTGTTTTCCGTCAAACAATGCGATATAACGTTTACCGAAGACAGTCTTTATTGTGATATCGCCGTTAGTTAGTGTAAACTTACGTTGTTCTCCTTCAGGCAGCGGTAGTCGTGTCTTGAAATCATTAAAGTCGTTGTACGTGAAAAAAACAAATTTTCTACCAGCCTGTATAAGGACGCCTAGTTCGTAGACGGTGTGCTGAAAAAGCCCGGTCGCGACAAACTTCGTACACTGGTCATTCAGAAAATACACAGACTTTAGAAATATGCCCAACGGACGAGCGGTACGGTCTACATCCATCGCGTCCATGACGACAACTGAGACTAAATGCGAACAAATAGGGTAATATATCATAGGGTGTGGTCACAGATTACGTAATCTTTTTAACAACACCTGTTAGCAGGTTATAGACAATATGCGAATCGTGAATAATCAAGCAGTAACCGGAAGTATTAGGCGGAATATTTTCAGACGCCTCGATTTCAAGTCTCATATCTACAGGCCCTGATTTTATCGCATCGTTTTGTTTCGAACAATCGATTACAAAAATCGGTGCTTTTTGCTTAAAGGTTGACAAGTCTAGACATGGTGATGGTTCGCGTGAATAATAGGACTGCTGAAATCTAACGTACATGTCATACAAAATGGCGGTGTCGCCGAGAATATTATCGTAGGGAAAGTACTGAGAGTTGAGATACAATTTTACATCCGTTACCTTGCAGCTATCAAACTCTGAAGCATTTGCTTTAATCTTGTTTTTGCGATCGATTTGCAACGCGAAAATTACGTAACGAGGTTTTTCCAGTTGCGAAGATGTCTTTGCAGTCCAAGATAGTTGTTTCGTGGCCGGTAAACCGGGATATTCTATTAGTTCCCATTTCCGGTGTGGTACGTGAACGGTGACATCGCGTTCAATCATTTTCAAAAGTTTCAATTTTATCGGATCGGCTACGGAGACGTGCGGAACTCGCCAATAGATAGTATTTATTTTCAGATCAATATTTGTCGCATCCGTGCTAACTATTGCGTTTAAATTTGAAGATGAACGCAAAAGGACAAGCTCCTGTTTCACGTTGACTACAATTCCATTGTAATCCTCGAAAAATCCCATCAACATACGCAACGGTATAACTATGTTGAACTCTTTACAATCGTTATTTGTTTTACCCACTCCTAGCCAACCGCAATTTCCGAGTTTATTTTTCTCGTGTTCGCGCAACGAAAGCAAGTTCTTAATGGTGGTCGTTATACCGACATTCCTGGTCCTGTCTATTTCGTTGCCTCCGATTTCGTATCTGATATCGTCGAAAAGAAAAGCTATAGCATTATTTATCAAAGACACGTCAGCGGCCGCTCCTCCGTCTTTTGTCGCAGTCAACGTACCTTTTATATGCAGCGTGCTCTAAAAAGATATCGTAATGACATCTTGTTGATGAATGGGAATACGAATTTCATCGTTATTACCAAACGTAGCGGAGGAGTACGGTCGATGAGTATGGTACTCCAGTCCGTTGAGGGTGTTGTCGTACTCGGCGCTAGAGTCGATTGCCAAAAGGTTTTCCATTGTTCACTTTAAAACCCAAAGATCTGAGGAACCTAACGTTTCGCAGTGTTAACTGTGCCGTCGTCGGACGTAAACTGCCGCCCTTCTTATAGAAGCGCTCGTTAAATATTAGTCCTATCTCGACGTCTACGTAAATGTAATCGTACGGAAATGTTTTCTCCACGGAAATCTATTATATCACCGTTCTGATCTCGTAGACTTACAGTGATATTATGAATGACGCTTACGTTGACAGGTAAATATATTACGCTCTGAGGGACTTCTACAATTTTATAACCGGGCGGTACCTGCGGATAAAATTCGTGCAAGATATGGCATTCTATGCCGTTTTGAAACGATCCTGCGACTATATTGCAATCCACGCGTATCACGTTAACCCTGATGATATCTACAGGCCGGTCAGAAGAGTGTTTATGATTTGCCTCTAATTTCTTCTTACTGAACCCCATCAGCTGGCCTATAGACATGGCCTTGTCGAAAAAGATTGCGTGCGAACATTTTATTTCCACTTTGAGTGTGTTATTATTCGGTGTCAATACTAAAACAGTATCGGGAACTAGTTTCGTTTTAATGTACCTCTCAATATCGGATATTTCGTACGATCCGGTCGGTAATGAAATCGTGTGAACGTTTTTATCATCGCCGTAATGAAAAAGATTGTTTACATCCTCAACGATATTTGGTATCGAGTTGTATGTTGCCAGATCGATGAAAGCTATTTCCCACTCGCCTTTTGATACATCAATTGGTGGGAAAAAGTCACAAGACAAAACAGCAGTGTGATCTGATAGAACTATGCTCATGACGTTAGAAACTTTAGACACAAATGACCGCAAACGACTGAGTTGTCTTTTTGATGTCTCTTGTAGTTATAGTGTACGTTAGCGTTTTCGCCAAAATACCTACTTAGCTCAATTGGCGGTCGCAGATTCCCGAAACTATCATAGTACTCTATAGAGTTTCCTCTCTTTTTGTAACATACCCAATGGGTGCCGGAGCCGGTTATACTATCCAAATTCACGATAGCCGATTCGTTTCTTAAAGGTCGTGCAGGTAATGTATCTCTCATATATACACCTCTGAACCACGGTACTCCCAATGCTAAAGCGTATCTTTCCAGTTCTATATTAGTCAACGGTCTAATGGGTATACAATCTATCGACGTTTTTTTTTCATACATCTTTTCTTCTTCTTCCCGCTACCTTGTTTCTTGTACGGTTTCAAGTAAAGCCCTTTGCCTTGCAGACGTTTCAACAGGTGTTGAACGGTAGGCTGACGACGACGACGACGACGACGTCTTTTACCGCCGCCAAATGCTGTCTTAGCTTTCATCGCTGCCGTTACGGCCAAAGCAGCGGCGCGTTCACCGAGCGATGCGTCACCCGCTTTGACTCTGCTCCAAGCTTTTCCCGCTAAGATTTCGTCGGCTACGCGTCTTCTATCTGAATCACTGTAGTTGCTGTATGAGATATCGTGTTGTTTACAGGCTTCGTCCAACGGATTTATACCTTTATCACCGCGTGCCAACCGTGTCTTCAATTTTGTTCCCGGTCCACAATAATTGTACGAAGGTAAGTGTAACTCGACTTGAAGTAAATCGATGGCCTTATTCAAAACACCAGACACTAGTCCACGTCCTGTCTTTACGACACCGCGTTTACGACTAACAGCTGTTTTCCGTTTGACACCCATTTTATTAATGATTCATAACAGTCACTGTTACGCCTACTTATAAAATATGTCTTTCAAGATTGCATATAACTCTCGGACTCTAGTCGTCTTCATGCATCGTATTTTCAAAACATCGAAAATATCCTTTTCAACTGCCGTCACAGCTTCCAGGAATTCATTGTACACAAAAACCTGATTGTCGGCGGTGAAGAAATAAAGATTTCCGTCCATATATCTGAAACCGCCACGCAAATCGTTTGGTAAACCGTGGTAGATTTCGGTCATAGGTCCTTGATATAAACCGGTGTACCTACATTCATCATATCTCATCACATAAGCGTTGTCGTAGAGGACAATTGTTTTACCCAGATGACTGTTGAAAATAGCGTTAACCGTCTTCATCGGTCGTCCTATCCAATCTTTCAGCGTGTACATATATCTTTTCAAAAGACTAGGATATTCTATAGCGTAAACCCATCCGTGAGCAATGAGCACCACATCTCCGCTGGGTGATTGATAAACGGCGGTAACGTTAGTAAAACCAGGTCGCAAATAGTTTAACCATTCCGAAATGATTTCGGGTTTCGGAACAACTTCTCTCTTATTCGGATCCAAATTCAATATCCATACATACTGTCCGTGAAACAAGTACATATGTTTCATCGCTATTAAAACGGCGTCAAAGCCGCGGACAGAACATAAATCGATAGTGTTTATTTCTGTTTCGATCGTCGTAGGGCTAGAACGAACGGTGGAGCTGATGGTAGTAGGGGTAGTAGTGCTTGTGGTGGTAGTGGTGGAGGGGGTAGTGGTGGTTGGTTTTGCACCATATAGATACTGAATATTATTAATATCATCTGAAGAAAGGTCTAAATAATACATACTGGATATATTTCGGTTGACCGTATAGGCATACATTATCGAATCTCGTTTCTTATTATGAGACAGTCCTAGAGCGTGCCCTATTTCGTGGACCAGAACAGCGTAAAACGAGTTATGGCCATTATCGGATGTAGACATTGTAAAGTCCCACTCTTCTTCGTTATCGAAGTGTATCTCTACTTGCGATTGAAGCACATGAGGCGCAAAAGCGTGGGCAACGACTCTTCCTCTACCGTCAAATCTAGTACCGCACATTGTTCCTTCCGACAGTTTTATATGTTCAGCGTCCCCAAATAGTATAGCGATATTTGGCCTTGTCGAGTCGAGAGTAAAAGTCAAAGGGATATATCTACTCCAGAGATTGAAAGCGTGCGAAGCGATATTGAGATATTTTCTATTACCATACATATACCAAGTTAGTCCGTTGATACCCCATTTACGGTTGGTCTTAGCCTGAACAATACTACTACTACTACCGTTAGTTTCAGTATATCCACAAAATACCGTCGTATCGGTGATAGGGGAAGGCGACGACGACGACGACGTTGCGAGCGAGGAGCTCAACAAGGCGAACAGTAACATCAGCTTGAAGAACATTTCAACGACTGATATTATTTTTAAAGTGTTCCCGTATTTATTTTCGTGTATTGATATGACCTTGTCAATCTATTTTTCGACAGGCTTCTCTCGCATTAGCGTGTCTCGTAGGCCTTGAATAGCCGTATTCAATTGCCTTTGCGAAACAGCATCGTTATCAGCTATACCATCGGCTATCCCCGATAAGCGCTTAGAGTTTAACCAGTAGTAGTCGCCCGTCTCCTCGGAATGCAGAGTGTATTTCTTTATCCAAGATTTAATTTCATGAAGCTGACGAACGTTAACAGCGTCGACATCGGTGAAACCATCTCGAACATTAGTTATATAGTTATACATTTTCCGTTTGCGTTATACATTTCACCGATCGGCAGTAGGGTGAGAAACAGCGTATTTTTCATTAGAAAACCCAGTGTGACCGCATCTTGTTGGTACAAAGGTTCTTCGACCTGAGCGAGCCGCTTATTTTGAAAACTCCAAAAAGTTTTGTCTTTTCGAGGCACCCTATCGTCCACGTATAATTTTGTAGCGGCGTCATTTTTATACAAAGGCGCTTTAACATTACATATGGTCACTCCGTGAGCGTCAAATTTATCCTCTGCGTTTTTCGATAAGAAATTATCTCTGACGTACTTCATGTTAATAGCGTCAGAGTCTTTCATAGGCGCCGATACACCGCACACCCTTTGGTCGCCAAAGGAAAAACAATCGGCTAGTTTAATAGGAACCAACGATTCCAAGTAGGCTCTCGTTACTTCATCATCTTTTTCTTTCGGCTCTCCGAGACCTCCCAAAGGCAAGCCTTTTGTATGATATCTATTCTTTATTCGAGTCAAACAGTTTTGTTCGAGATACGTTTTGGACACTGCATCGTCGTCCTCAACGGGTTGACCTAGACCGCCTACAGAATAGCCTTTAGTGTAGTATTTTTTCCTATCCTCGTCGAAACCTAAACATTTTTTCGCTATCGTACCCGCATTGACGGCATCGCTGTCCTCAATAGGATCACCAACATTGCGCAATAACTTGCCTATCGCGTCATAATGATTACCATCGGGGGTCAGACCTATCCCGTGCTGATGATGGGGATGGGGAGCGGTAACCTGGTCCGAAAAACGTCCAAACTTATCGACGCTCATCTTATTAATGTCCTAATTTTTCTATTTCCACTGCCTTTTATAAGACCCGCTTCCCTCAGCTCTTCTATAATGGAGGCAATTTCGTTCTCATGGCCCGTATGACCTACCTCTTGAGACGACAAAAGTAGTCGTAACCTGTCACAGAGTTCGTTAGGGTTGTCCCAATACGCATAACCTTTACCGCTATGCAAACCGGTCGGCGGAAATAATCTCGATATAATTGCCTTGTACTTGGCGGATTTACTAGCACGGTTTATGGCTAAGAGCGGATTATAACCTTTCCTATGAGCACTGGTTTGTTCACAGATTTGTTTATAGGTGTTCAGGTCGGCCTTTGTGTATAATGTTTCATTGGGTTTGCGCATAAATATCAATTCATAGAGCCCTTCGGTTCCCTTGTAAGTGTCCGCGTCGATGATGGTGTCACCGTTTTCGTCGTCAAACCTTATATACTTATCGCCTATCATAACAGTACCGTCTCCTGTTATTCGAGGACCGTATGTGTTATCAATTGTATTCCTATTGTCTTTAATCATTCTCAACACGTAGGTCCGCGGTAGACGATGTTTGAACATTGTATGGACATAACGAACACTATCTTCCTGGCCCGCCGGTGTTGATAGTAGCTCTTTAACAACACTACTTTGGCGCACCGGTGTAACTGAAGGTCCAGGCTCATCTGTTGATTCAGCTATTACTTCGGTATCGATGAATTTCGGAACATGGGTTTGTGAAGCATCATCCTCCATGTCTACATCCATTTCTTCTTCTTTTTTAATTTCCATTTTCGGCTGTGGACGACGAATTTTCGAAATTTCCTTAATGATAGGGCTATATTGTTTAGTCAAAATCCGTTCAGCATCTGCATCGCCGAATTTTATCTGAAGATACTTTCTCTTGATGGTCTCCCTCAGACGGGCGATCTCAGAAATAACTTGCTCCTCCTTTGGTGTCATATTGCGAAATGACCCGTAACTCGACTATCAGATAGTTTTTAAGACAGTTCCAAAGATCGAAAAAACGCAGCGTAACGCTTTTCACGCAATAGGTACTGTACAACCTGCGATGCGGACGCTTTCATCAATTTCGGGTTGCTCCACGATAAACCTCGGCAGTATCTGTACATGTTGTTGTCAAAATATGGTATACTTTCCACCTTCTCGGCGCTCCTAAAGACAAAGGTACGTTTTATATTTTCGCGCCATTGCGGTATTTCGGCTACTATTAGATTATCATCTCTGGGCATATCTTGCATGTACCGTTTTAGCGTCGGTATAGAGTTTTCGAGAAGATAACTATTCAAAAGCAGAAACTCATCAGTATTTGCCCCCGTGTATGTGCACCACATTTGAAGTTGCCTACGATCGACAACAGTATATTTTGACCCGTCAAAAGACAAGCCGAAATGATGACACTGATTAGGCACCGTCGGCAGGGCGGCCTTTAAAAATTCGGTTGTAAACACACCTTGTGCCTTATTATTTACAGCCTCGTAAAATTTACCTCTACTGCGTAAAGGTAGCGACGAAGGTCTAGGACCGTATTTCACATTGTAGCTAATGTCTACACAACACTTTACACTGCTGATAAGCTTGTACGCCTTTATAGGACCGACTATGGGAATTGTCCTTTCCGTGATTACTACACAACGGGACGCGTACGGCAATGAACAGCTGTACTGTAACATGTCGAGGTATACTTGCGTGTACTCTATGCCTCCGTGACTGGGAGTCAGTGTCCGATTGAAAAAATCAGGAAACGGTCGGAATCTGGATACCAAGTTTTGTGGATGCCGAACAGTTCCTTTCAACATGTGTTCATTGTATATTATCAATTCAAATGGTACACCTCCCTTATCACATTCGTGCATGAACCTAATCCAAATGTCTCGATTATAAATTCTATTTGCGGATGTGATCATTAACAGAATTATAGGCGGTAAACTCTTGCTGTACGACCCGAACCGCTTATGTCTCCAGCAGCGTCTATTAAATACATGTCCATGTCTATTCGTCCGGCTACAGTAGTTCCCGCAAAACCTCTTTTTATCGGGATAATAGAAACAACACAAATTTGATTTTGGTGTTTTGGTAGTGTCGCTATTAGCATATGGCGAAATATCATTATAAGTGTATATACGCATTATAAATCTTTTACGAAGGAATCGAACCCAATTCTGTATCGACCCTGATCTATATCGCTGTCTTTATCTATTACTATAAAACCGAATTTGTCTTTCCAGGCTGTTGCACAGAGCTTTTTGAAAGTGTTAAACGACACGTCCGTGACTACGTGATCCGAATGAATGTGTCGTAAATTCATATCGTCCTGTTTAAATACAACAATCAGGTTGGTATTGTCTCGGATTAATTGTTTGGGAATCCTACTGTACGTTTGACCGAGATAAAAAGAGTCAATTGAGCTATGTCTTCCCATACTGAAGTAATTACGTATGTTATCATGTTTTTCACACTGTATATCTTCAAAAATCATAATGGAATTCGGTTCCGCTTCATGTGGATTTATGATGTTGTCGTTATCACTGTACGGAAAATAACCGATACCCGATTCTTCCATCACCTTAGACAGAAACTTATATTTCGGTTGGTGAAGTGATTTTGAAAAAATATAAATGTTGGCGAACTTCAGTCCGTTTGCCTCGAACAAAAGATTGAAAATTACATTTGTTTTGCCGCAATTTGAAGGACCACACACAATTGCTCTAATAGTGTTGGGCAATAGGGGACTGTGACGAATTCGTTTCTCCTTTTCACCTACATAAGCGTCGAAATTATGTAGCTGCATCGTATATGGAGCAATCACTACACGCATCTCGAAAGACGTAACCAGAATGAATCAATTGTGCGAAAGACTTAATATTTATTTTCGAAACATATATTCTATTGCAGTATAAAGCAATTGTGACACATTGTCTCTGCAGCTAGTACTTTTCCAATCGCATGCTCGGGGTCGGATGCGGACAAGGTCAGTTGGGACAAAGCAATCGCGACCAGTACTTTTCCATTGACGTCAGCGCTTGCACATGGCCGGATGCGCATGGGCGGCTTGCCGGATGTGGTACAATGTTTCACAGTATAAGTTTATTTTTATCTACCCACGAGTTGTGGGTTTTATCGAAACCTTGCCATTTCACAAGAACCTTATCTCCTTTCCGGCGCAAAACTTTTTCCACCAAATAAACGTCGCCAACATTTGTTCGACTTAATTCTTCAGCATAAAACCCACCTTTTAATATTTCACCTCTCGAATCTTGTAAAATGTAGGTTTTAGGTGAGGACGGTACAACAGCGAACACGGTAAATACTTCTTGCGTCCAGCTTGGATAAAATCCTTTCGAAAAAACCTTTTTTGTATTTGGATATTCTAACTCTATCGTCTACCTGGAATGATCGCGATTGAGGTATAGTACGACTATTTACTTTCTCGTTTATTCTAGCCAACAGCATTGCTTCATGTTTTTTTCTCACCTGACACGGTTTCATACCAATAGTACTGTGTACGGTTTTGTTGTATGACTTCACAATATCATCTAAAAAATCAGTCCATTTATGACTACCGCGAGCCGTAAATTCTAACCACATTTTACTTTTCAAAGTTCTGTTTAACCTTTCTACGATGGAAGCTTTTTTCTCGGTGTAAGTGTGATAGTGATTAATTTTATAGGTTTTCAATAAGTTTTGAACAGATTTGTTAAACCATTCTTTACCCTGATCGGTCTGAAAATGCTTCATACTGTGTTTCTCTAGTATAGGCTTTAATGCTGAAGCTACTTCGGAACCGGTTTTAGATTTTATCGGCACCGCAAACGCAAATTTTGATAAACAGTTAATCATAGTCAATATATACTTATAGCCTTTGTTTTCCTTTGCATAGGGAATCATCTCAACTAAATCAGCTTGATAAAGATCGTTTACACCTTTCAAAGTAACACTACGTGTTTTAAAGTTTCTACGAGCCGGCTTATGAAGCTCGTTAGCAATAGCACGTCTAACGTTCATTTCAAAACTGACCACCCTGATTTTACTTTTGGTACTTTTAAACCAACTGAATAGGTTTCCATCAACACCCAGGAGGTACAGTCCGAAGTCGTTCTTGTTTTTGGAAGCGTACCCGGGAAGCATTCCAAGGCCTATCCTCCCTGGCGGTCAGTTTTTGTCGTTCAATTTTACTTTAAATCCCATCCACACATACATTCAGTCTTATAGACGATTAAGTCGAGACAGAGGACCATTCAACCTAGGTTTCACACACACACACACACACACACACACACACACACACACTCGTGCAACAAATATTTTATACCTTTTGTAAAAAGGTATTTTATTCAATACAAAAACACAATCTGTCTGACATTGCCACAACAGAAGCTATGTTCTTTTGTTGCTACAATACTTAGCTATTCACACAGCCTTATAGGCGTTTAGACCGTGACAGAGGGCCCATTCATTCAACCTAGGATCTCCACACAGCATAGGTCATACAAAAACTAAAATGGAACGACTTGATTTCACAACATAACACGTTCAGAATGATGGGAATCATTCTAGGCGTGGAACCTTACAGTACCCATAAGGTAGCGTATCAAAACCCCCGTTACGTTTTCTTTTCGCACCTGTGGTTCTGAACATTTTTGTTTCACACACAGTAATAACATCATGATCCTTTCTGCGACGTATACGCGGTTCAGTGACCATTATGCTATCCTCCTCTGTTTGTTCATTCAATACTAATTTCTTTAAAGAATCGAAATTCAAATAACCCGAGGTGCGGAGATTTAAAGTCAGTCCTTTAATTTTGCAAACTGTAACGGTTTTGTCATTTTCCGGACACATTACCTTGTAACCGTACGTTTTCGGACCTCCCGAAACAAATTCTCTTATATATGCAGAAGGACCATAGTCTGCCAGTTCGTCTGTCATCTGTCCCAAGTAGTCTCCTGTCGATACATCGTGCGTACCGTCTTTGTGGAGATAAATTACACTATCTGTGTCGTAATAGAGGACCTGTGATCCCAACACGTCCAAATACTCATAGAGCTTAAGACGAGCATGGGCTGTAGTAAATGCAGCGAGAACGACATTTACTGTTGGTAGTACATCACAGGTGTTGTCGGTGTAGCACCAGTTCACTACGACAACGTCCTCGTTAACCTCTTGTATATTGTTTACATCAATTGACGGTGACGTTAACAAGTTGAACAGTTCATTCGGCTCTCTTACTATTGTAGTCTTTGGCTGGTTTTCACGTTGTCCAAACTTACCCCAAAAGGAGTTTAACATTAATTTAGCCAACGACCTGGCACCAGGATTTTTTTCAATTTTCATCGGGTCAAGTCTAACCCCCTCGTTGTCGAAATAGCTTTGGACATAGTCTATTTTGTCTTGTTCAGTACGACACCACTCTGGGTAACCTGAAGCCTCCTGCTTTATTTTTAAAAATTTATTAATATAGTCGGTAAACAGTCCGTTCCCTTTGTCAAATGAAGCCATTTCGTATTGCCAGAGCTCATACATTTCCAATATCACGTAACCTTTCTGCACAGCTTTGCGTATCTCGTCCATAGTCCATGTTCCTGTCAACGTCCGTTCGTCAAGAGAGTGAGTACAGTCTCCAGGTATAAGGTTCTCACCACATGTACGGCATAGGATGAACATCAATTTATCGTTCATCCTGACCGGCAGCACTGGATGATACAAATCCCGAGGAGGTAGGACTGTACATTTCAGGAGGCCGTCAGCAGACATTCCTGCGGCTCTACACTCATTATTGCCGACGTGTATTTGCGGATGTCCTATCGGATATTCTCGGTACTTACACACCCAGGGGTACAAGGAACAAACATCAATGTACCGAATCTTCTCGTTCTCCTGACACATATGGTACGATTTTACATTACCCGTACGACCGCCGAAAAACGCATCTCGAGGGTTTAGTGGTGTGAGATGTATTAGAGGGTGGGAATCAAGGTATGCCATCCTTTTGTTTATTTTTTTCATCCTATAAAATTCACACTCCCACAACTCGACAACATTATAATGACGGGACAACTTAGCCGTCTTAGCTTTAGTCCTGGTCAGTCGAGCATTATGAGTGTCTGACGGGTCGTCGATTAGAGGTGAATCACGCCCAAATGTGTAACAGTTTGGACATCCGTGCCAGTAACAGCCGTGAAATTCATATACAGTCTTCGTTTGGTCACATAGTCCGTCAACCTTTATACCATCTACTTTAATTTCACGACCTCTACCAGCATGCTCCAGTCGATAGCCTTTCTGGTCTTCGATCCATGCGAGCCACTGTAGAGCAATGGTGGACTGCTTATCGACGAGTCTGTATCCATTCTTGGGCAGTATGCCTATTGTGTTTGGCTTGAGAAAATTTCTTCTGAACGCTAGGCTACACGCGCTAGCAATAGTGACGGCCTCGAGAAACGGATCTACATTGCATTCCTGCAAGAACGAAGCACGAAACTTTATACAGGCTTGAGCTAATATATCAACATCAGAGAGGCAATATTCGAATATTTCCCTTTGAAAATTGAATACATAACCGTTGGAGACCTGTTCATCGTACCACTGTAAGAATTTTGTATTGTTCTTTTCGAACATTGAGTCAGGACAGTAGTATTCCTTTGCTGGAATAGGACCTACATAATTTTCATTGGCCACTGTGTTGAAAAGGTGGGGAAAGTAACCCTTCTTTTTTTCGGGAGGTAGGTCGAACGCTTCAGGGAGTTTAGACAATGCCATTGGCATATAGTTTAGAGAATCAATAAACTTTATGTTATCGATCTCCATCTTTATAATCCTAGTTCCACGCATTATCAATTCAGGTGTAAACTGAGTTTCTTCCAGAACGTATTTCAAAAGGAATTGGAAATCAAATGCCTGTCCATTATGAGCGATAACGCACACCTTTTTAAACGTTTTACGCGCATCCATTATGTAGGCCATGAACCCTTCAACTGGACTCTCTTTAAAAACACGAGTTCGTGGCGTACAATTACGGCAACGTTCGCCATTTACGCATTTCCAACAGTACTGTTGAGAAATGCATAAGTTTACCCTGTGCACGTGAGTGCTATCAAGGACTTCGTCTTGACGCGTTTCCAGGTCGAAAAATAGAAACATGAAATCTTTAACTGGAGGCTTTTGTGTATTGATTTTCATGTAACACCGATGGTTAGCCGGCTTGTACTCTAAGCACATTTTACAATAAACCTCTCCACACTGATGTGTGCTTTTACGGTCTGTAGTAAATATTACCTTCTCACACATTAGACATTTTCTAATATACTTGCAAACGCTTACGGAATGTGTGTTGTAACATTGCTGGTTCATAAATTGACGGTTACAGTCACCGCATTGAATACCACCGTTGTCGTCTAGCACACACGGTGGAGTCCGTTTACATGAATAACAGGTAGCTGAACATTTGTGTTTGCCTAAAGTGTTGTACGGTGTCCGACATGCTTCACAGTAGAAATGACACGCAAACGCGCTAGTTAAACTGGTAATCACATTAAAATGGGACTTGTGAAATAGCAAATTTATTTTATACTTGGGATTGTTCACATTACCTTCAAAAAACACATGCCTACCTCTACTACCGTAACTGTACACCGTGATTTTATATTCAGTTAAATGATTTTGAAACGCTTGTAACTCATTCACACCCGCACCTGACTCGGTAATTTCTACATTAGCGTCAGCCATTAGTTGCTGTGCCCTAACGGTCTGACGTTTACCTTTGTTCTGTATTATAGCTTTATATTCTTTATCATTTTGCGCCCGAGCAATGCCAACCACAAGAGCACAAGGCAAGCACAAAGCATCTTTATTTTTAATTACAACGATTCCCGTTCTGCTGTGACACTCTTCGCCAAAGTTATTGTAAATCCCACGCCTACTTCGACCCCGCCCTACAGGTACTCTAACCTTGGTACACGATACCTGGAAGGTATCACCTGACATAAATCCCTCAGCGTTACTCTGGATTATTCCACCAAAAACGTCCCAAAGAATGTCTGACGTTAATTCCGAAGCAGGCCTGAAGGCTACGTACCCAGGTGTACGATTCTTAAAGTTTATGCTAGTCATAGTAAACCCAAGTCGATCTTCGTCTGTTGTATCCCTAGTCACAGATTCAACCAACTCTTGAAGTCCCTGTCTAACCCATTCAATCTCTCCTACACCTTCAGGGGGTGTATTGAATTTAAAAACAATTTTATTCCCGTATAAACGGAATTTCTTTACATAGGTTTGCACATTAGAAAAAATATACACGGCCATAATATAGGTTTTATTTTAAGAAGTCAAATTAGAAACAGAGATAGGATAACAATCACACTTATCTCTTTGCAGTCAGAATGAGACCCGAGTATACTGTGCTAACTGTTATATAGCTAACTGTTTATTAGAAACAGAGATAGAATAACAATCACACTTACCTCTTTGCAGTCTGAATGAGACCGGAGTATACTGTCCTACCTGTAATATACGGGTTTATATAGCAACCTGTTTAGAGTGGGAGACATAGGCCAGCGATTTCTAATCACTGCACGGCCGCGAGTAGGAGTGAAAGTAGGTCAGCGATTTCTAATCCTTTCACTGCACGACCGCGAGTGGGAGTGAAAGTTCAACGATTTCACACGGCACAACCTCGAGTGTGGGAAAAGGTCAATGATTTCTAAACTTTCTGTTGCGTGACACAGCCGCTTTGGGCAACTACACAGAGGACGCGTGGGGAGTTGCACAGTATATAAGCCGGTACCAACATACAGAGAGCATCAGTCTTCAGCGCTTTGCAGTTAGGTGCGTTGTGAGTGTTTTATCTTAATTATGAATACTGCAAGTCAGCTCTCCGAAAATTCGACAGTTAACCGGTTCAATGCGGTTCCGGTTTACGAGCGAATTTTGGTGTCGTTAAAGTCGTTGGCGTTGAATAAAGAATACGGCATTATCTGTGCGAAACTCGTAACAACCGTTCATGGCTCGTCTATTCAGGTTGACTTTGATGACGACGATATAAAAAAGACTACTTTTTTTCCGAAACGGTATACCGCTATAGTGCAAGATTCCGATCTTCCGGAGTTGGAGAAATGCAAATTTGTCATTACACGTCATGTCGGTAAGACGGTGATAATGGAAATACGGCCGTAAATCTTATTTATTTTCAAGGGGGTGACATATTTTAATGGAGTGGTCACCACTGATCACAGCGTGGCTGGAGCTGTTTTCACTGGGACGAACTATTAGAGTTCGTCCCACGGGGAGCTGGCTTGAGCGGTTCCGGTTTACGAGCGAATTTTGGTGCCTTTAAAGTCGTTGGCGTTGAATAAAGAATACGGTATTACCTGTGCTCGTAACAACCGTTAATCTGTTCAAGTTGACTTTGATGACGATATAAAAAAGACTACTTTTTTCCGAAACGATACTGCTATAGTGAAAGATTCTTCCGGAGTTGGAGAAATTTCGGTAAGACATGGTGATAATGGAAATACGATGTTTTCACTGGGACGAACTATTAGAGTTCATCCCACGGGGGGGAGCTGACTTGATTAACGAATACTCTTTTAAACAAATACTTAATTATCGATATATTTCAGAAACTATCGATTTATTTCAGAAACACTATGACCGATTGACGAAATCAATCAGAGGTGAGTATGAAATAGCGTGTTTTTTTTGTTAAAGTTTTTATGTTTCGTTATTGCAATTTTTCATTGATTTTCAGTCTAATGACACAACAAACAACGATGATTCTAGCTACGATGAAACGGGCATTTGGGAAGAATTAGACAATCATACTAACGAAATCGATCGTAACAGACGTAGCCCATCAATATTACGAAGGGCTGCATGGACACCGTACCATAGACGCCAATCGATGGTTGATCACAGCAGGGAGACTACGTCACAGGTAATTATAAACAATTTAGATTATTAACAGTTTCATTTTCATATCTAATAAGCTTTTTTCCTTTCAGGAAACACACATTACGACTCCTCCTAGAGTACCTTTGACTGATCGTAGCAACACCGCCCACCCAACATCGGTGATTATTAATGAACTGCCTTTACTGTTTCCAAACAATTTAGATTATTAACAGTTTCATCTAATAAGCGTTTTTCTTTCAGGGAACAAACACTCCGTCTAAAACCAGAGGACCTTTGGCTGATCGTAGCAACACCGACCACCCAACACCGGTGATTATTGTATTCTTAATGAATTTTTACTGTTATCTTCTTATTTTTCATTACTAAAATAAATTGTATTTTATAGGCTGCATTATTAAATCACGTTGTAAATAGACTCAGAGATCGAGCGTCTCATTCGGGTGAACTAGAGGAGGAATTACAACACATACAAGGACACGAGCATTCTCGTATTGACTGTTTCCTTTGCTTAGGAAGTAGGACAAGATATCCTCCTCAATATTCAGTAAGTTTTATTGTACGATGATAATAGCTGTACTATCAAAGGATTATAAATGAATTTCATTTCTAATTAATTTTCTTAGACGGCTGTGGGAAATGCACGTGCAACTGCAGCTCGTAACGTATCGGCTGATGCACTGCAGATACTAAAAAGGCTAGTATCAGACTTAGAGACAGCGTTTCAAAGAGACGGATATGAACAAAACTTCTACGCAGTCGGCGTATGGAGGATCATGATGAGCGATCTGGACAAACTTCTTGAAGAGGGCCGAAGAAGAGTGGCTGTCGCTGAAGCGGAGGCTATAATGGCCGATCGAATCCCTTCATTCGTAGCCGTAAGTGTTACAATTTGTAAAAACTGATATTTATGCTATTCATTTACAATAATATAAATTATCTTCTTTGTTTTGTATGTTGAAACAGAGAACATCAGAAGAGCAGAACGACGGAGACCGAAACAGCGGCTACCGTATAGCAGACTGTACTGTCTGCTTAGAAAGACCACCATGCACTGCCATCATACCCTGCGGTCACGTGTATTGCAACCAGTGTGCGGAAAGGGTGCAGAGGTGTCCCATATGCAGGAAACCTGCTGACAGACGCTACCGACTATTTCTGAACCTGGAATAATTGTTTAAATTATCATAGTATTCGTTAATGAAGTCTTCCCTCTAAATTCAGACTTAAAATTATTGTTATATTTATATATATATATTGTATTTAAATTACGTATTTGTCCTTGTCAATATATTTTTATTTTTTGAGACAATAAATTCATATTTATTAAAATACACGTATTACTCTTATTTTATACTACCGAAATTTCCAACATTCCCAAGACCTACTTGTACCACAATCGTACAGTTACACACAACTGAACGACTCGTAGCTCAGTCGCTAGCGTCACACGCCAGCAAACCAAACGTCCTAGGTTCCATTCCCGAACCAAGAATTATATTTTTTCCAAACTCACGTCATCACCAGAACAAGATGGCCCTTCCGCTCCTCCACCAGCACCAGGGGCGGGGCGTCGACGCCATCTTCATCACCATCGACCTATCAAACAAAAGGGGCGGGGCTTAGGAAGGGGTGGGGGTAACAAATACTGCTCTCTCATTGGGGGGATAAAGTATACCCATTACTACTAACCGCAATAACCAGTAATTAGACAAAATGGCCAGTACCCAGAAACAATATATATATAGTAGTTTGCACGATGGTCAGTGCCTAGGCACAATGACTAGTAGCTAGAATAAATGACCATTGGTTATACACATTACACAGTTACCATTAGTTAAATACTATAACTACAATAACCAGTAACTAGAAAAAATGGCCAATACCCAGACACATAATATATATAGCAGTTAGATACAATGGTCAGTGCCTAGGCACAATGACTAGTAGCTAGACTAAATGACCAGTGTCTATACACATTACATAGTTACCATTAGTTAAATACTATAACCGCAATAATCAGTAACTAGACAAAATGGCCAATACCCAGACACATAATATATATAGTAGTTAGCACAATGGTCAGTGCCTAGGCACAATGACTAGTAGCTAGACTAAATGACCAAAGGTTATACACATTACACAGTTACCTTTAGTTAAATACTATACCCGCAATAACCAGTAAGTGGACAAAATGGCCAGTACCCAGACACATAATATATATAGCAGTTAGATACAATGGTCAGTGCCTAGGCACAATGACTAGTAGCTAGACTAAATGACCAGTGTCTATACACATTACATAGTTACCATTAGTTAAATACTATAACCGCAATAATCAGTAACTAGACAAAATGGCCAATACCCAGACACATAATATATATAGTAGTTAGCACAATGGTCAGTGCCTAGGCACAATGACTAGTAGCTAGACTAAATGACCAAAGGTTATACACATTACACAGTTACCTTTAGTTAAATACTATACCCGCAATAACCAGTAAGTGCACAAAATGGCCAGTACCCAGACACATAATATATATAGCAGTTAGATACAATGGTCAGTGCCTAGGCACAATGACTAGTAGCTAGACTAAATGACCAAAGGTTATACACATTACACAGTTACCTTTAGTTAAATACTATAACCGCAATAACCAGTAAGTGGACAAAATGGCCAGTACCCAGACACATAATATATATAGCAGTTAGATACAATGGTCAGTGCCTAGGCACAATGACTAGTAGCTAGACTAAATGACCAGTGTCTATACACATTACATAGTTACCATTAGTTAAATACTATAACCGCAATAATCAGTAACTAGACAAAATGGCCAATACCCAGACACATAATATATATAGTAGTTAGCACAATGGTCAGTGCCTAGGCACAATGACTAGTAGCTAGACTAAATGACCAGTGGCTATACACATTACATAGTTACCATTAGTTAAATACTATAACCGCAATAACCAGTAACTAGACAAAATGGCCAATACCCAGACACATAATATATATAGTAGTTAGCACAATGGTCAGTGCCTAGGCACAATGACTAGTAGCTAGACTAAATGACCAGTGGTTATACACAGTACACAGTTACCATTAGTTAAATACTATAACCGCAATAATCAGTAACTAGACAAAATGGCCAATACCCAGACACATAATATATATAGTAGTTAGATACAATGATCAGTATATAGGTATAATGACAGGCGACTAAACAAAAGGCCGAGTGCCTAGGCATAATGATCAGTGCCTAGACACAATGACCAGAACTGTAATGCAATATTAAAATAACCAATTGCTAGACAAAATTACCAGTCCCTAGATACTTTGCCGAGTGTCTAGGCACAATGACCAGTCTCTAGACACAATGACCAGTACTGTAATACAATAATAAAATAGCCAATTGCTAGACAAAATTACCAGTTCCTAGACACTTTGCCGAGTGCCTAGGCATAATGAACAGTCTCTAGACACAATGACCAGTACTGTAATACAATAATAAAATAACCAATTGCTAGACAAAATTACCAGCCCCTAGACACATTGTCGGTTGCCTAAGCACAATGACCAGTGCCTAGACACAATGACCAGTACTGTAATACAATAATAAAATAACCAATTGCCAGACAAAATTACCAGTCCCTAGACGCATTGTCGATTGCCTAAGCACAATGACCAGTGCCTAGACACAATGACCAGTAGGGGCTACTGTAATACAATAATAAAATAACCAATTGCTAGACAAAATTACCAGTCCCTAGACGCATTGTCGATTGCCTAAGCACAATGACCAGTGCCTAGACACAATGACCAGTAGGGGCTACTGTAATACAATAATAAAATAACCAATTGCTAGACAAAATTACCAGTCCCTAGACGCATTGTCGATTGCCTAAGCACAATGACCAGTGCCTAGACACAATGACCAGTAGGGGCTACTGTAATACAATAATAAAATAACCAATTGCTAGACAAAATTACCAGTCCCTAGACGCATTGTCGATTGCCTAAGCACAATGACCAGTGCCTAGACACAATGACCAGTAGGGGCTACTGTAATACAATAATAAAATAACCAATTGCTAGACAAAATTACCAGTCCCTAGACGCATTGTCGATTGCCTAAGCACAATGACCAGTGCCTAGACACAATGACCAGTAGGGGCTACTGTAATACAATAATAAAATAACCAATTGCTAGACAAAATTACCAGTCCCTAGACGCATTGTCGATTGCCTAAGCACAATGACCAGTGCCTAGACACAATGACCAGTAGGGGCTACTGTAATACAATAATAAAACAACCAATTGCTAGACAAAATTACCAGTCCCTAGACCCATTGTCGATTGCCTAAGCACAATGACCAGTGCCTAGACACAATGACCAGTAGGGGCTACTGTAATACAATAATAAAATAACCAATTGCTAGACAAAATTACCAGTCCCTAGACACTTTGCCGAGTGCCTAGGCACAATGACCAGTCTCTAGACGCAATGACCAGTACTGTAGTACAATAATAAAATAACCAATTGCCAGACAAAATTACCAGTCCCTAGACACTTTGCCGAGTGCCTAGGCACAATGACCAGTCTCTAGACGCAATGACCAGTACTGTAATACAATAATAAAATAACCAATTGCCAGACAAAATTACCAGTCCCTAGACGCATTGTCGATTGCCTAAGCACAATGACCAGTGCCTAGACACAATGACCAGTAGGGGCTACTGTAATACAATAATAAAATAACCAATTGCTAGACAAAATTACCAGTCCCTAGACACATTGCCGATTGCCTAGGCACAATGACTAGTGCCTAGACACAATGACCAGTACTGTAATGCAATAATAACATAACCAATTGCTACACATAATTACCAGTCCCTAGACACATTGCCGAATGGCTAGGCACAATAACCAGTAGTTTAATACAATAAATACAATAACCAGTAGTTAGACACAATAATCTGTACCTAGTCACACTGTCCAGTGGCTAGGCACAATGACCAGCGCATAGACATAATGACCCGTCCTCAGACGTAATAACCAATGGCTAGATACATTGTTAAAGGCAACAATTACTCAAGGCTAGACACAATAATGCTTTCTTAGACAGAATGACAAACGGCTAGACCCGATGTCCAGTAGTTGGTCATAATGAAGAGTTGCTATAAACTATGACCATGGGATATATGTTTGTGTGTCACTATACGCATGCGTCACACTCTATAAGCTATGTTACACTCAATAAATATAATAATATGGCACCCTCCCCCTAGATAACACTTAGTTTATATGAGACATATAATATAAAGTAAGTTTGTTATTCCCTAAACGTAACAAAGTTCCCATCGCCATATTTATGTATATATGTGACCCTTATGCTTTGGTTTATCTCTCTAATGTTTTTCACAATAGCAAGTGTGGAACGTTTGATGATCATAAAATAATTTTTGAATGAAAGAGTATTTAGGTTTTTTAAATGAAGAAATAAACTCATCTAAAATAGCCGATATAAAATTTTAGTGCTTTTAATAAGAAACAAATGTTTGTATATTTATAAACATATAAAATCAGACCTATGCCTGATACATCGCAATGTCAGTTGTCTGTAAAATATTCCGCACGCATCGCATTGCTAATCCCAAAACAAGCTTATCTCTTACAAAAGCAAAAAGCAGTTTTTGTTTAAATACACGACCTATAAAACCCAGTGCTCTCTTGATTAGGATCAGAATACAAAGCAGTGCCATTGCCTTTATTAATATTCATAAGGCATAGACTTGTTTTCAATGCGCTTTCTATCTCTTGCAGGCAAATTGATATTTCTTGCTCTGTGTTGTGAATTACTGAAATTATTGTTGTTTTTGTTGGAATAAAATACCGGCTGCTTCAAACAATCGAAAATGGGAGGAGGGGCCGCACGTTTGGGTGACGTGTCTGTTCTTCCACTTCAACACGTCAATAAATGCACACTTAAGTTTTACTTATTTGGCCCATTTACGTTTTGATGTTACTGTTTTTAGAGATAATATTTTCGAATTTCATAATATACTCATCTTCACTTCTGTTAGGAATATTTATGTATATTCGAGAACATTTTTTACCTCTCCTAACATTACAATATTTACCTTTGTTAGCGCGTTTCAGAACCGCTCCATTTCTAAACTTAAACGGTACTTATTTAGTTGACCTGATAAAATAGACTTAAGGTTTGAAGTTAGAAGACTGGAGTTAAAAGATTAGAGTTTAATATTAGAAAGAGGAATATTTAGGTTTAAAAATGAGTCATTCCGAAACGCGTCATCAAAGAAAAATATTGTAATAATAGGAAAGGCAGGAAAGTGTACTCAAATATATAGAAATATTTAGCCGCATGGGATTACGGGAATAGTGTGCTTGTCGATCCAATAAGCTATTCCTCTATGTGTTTTTTCTTTGTGTTAGATGAACGAAGTTACACGCTCCATACTATTTGCTTTTCTAGTGATATCACTCTCTCTTGCTCGTGCACCCTTATCTGCACCATTATTTCATTATTGTTGACCCTTATTTTAATAATAAATTCAATACAATTCCTATTATGTGTATGTGTGTGTGTGTGTGTGTGTGTGTGTGTGTGTGTGTGTGTGTGTGTGTGTGTATGTGTGTGTGTGTGTGTGTGTGTGTGTGTGTGTGTGTGTGTGTGTGCGCGCGCGCGCGCGCACTTGTATTTGTGTGAGACTGCGTGTGTGTGTGTGTGGTGTGTGTTTGTGTGTGTGTGTGTGTGTGTTTGTGCGTATGTTTGTGTGTGTGTGTGTGTGTGTGTGTGTGTGTGTGTGTGTGTGTGTATGCGCACTTGTATTTGTGTGAGAGTTCGTGTGTGTGTGTGTGTGTGAGAGAGAGAGAGAGTGCGCGCGCGCGCGCGCGTGTGTGTGTGTGTGTGTTTGTGTGTGTGTGTGTGTGTGTGTGTGTTTGTGTGTATATGTGTGTGAATGTGAGAAAGAAATAAGGAAGAATAAAAGACAGATGCTAACATTCTGAACTCTCATCAAGAAAGAGGTTTTCCCTTCTATTTACCGTAGTATTGCCAATAAAAGCGTGCTTTCGGCAGTTTTCTCAATTTACAAAGTAAGATCTGCGAGCAACAGCTTTCCGTTTAAATGTTTGTCTGGGATGTGGATGATTAGCTAATGCGTTGTAGCAGCATTCTGAAACTCTCAGCGGCCCTAACTCAGAAGGCTGCACATTCAGTGAATCAACTGTTGTAGAAGGAAAATCACTAAAAAGTTGGAGTTTACTGCAAGGCCTAAATCAACTATTCATTGAAAAGAATTACTAATTACAGTACAAATATTGACGGAAACTCCGATTACACACAAATAATAAACAATAACTAAAATTACTAAGAGTAAACCCTTACGAACATTTCGATGAGAATGACACCATCAAAGGCGTGGCTTCTATGATAAAACTACAATTTAGAATCCAATAATTTACAAACTAAGTGACCAAGTCAGTCTAGTTTGTTAGTTACTGTATTATAGATTGTAACTTTGTAATAGTACTCTCTAATGATGATGACATGCCCATCGAAATGAACGTAAGGGTATAATTTATACAACTTGTATTATTTGTTATTTTTTAATACTTTTGTAGCATTGGGTTTTCATGCCAATATTTTTATTTTAGTATATGACACCACTATGCTCTTGATATTATAAATTGGTAATGATTGTTTGAATGTTGTTGTGTTGTTAGAACTAGAGGAAACATTTTAGTAACTTGATACATTTTAGTAAATTCAAAGTCAATGTCTTTTACATTACAACTAAATGTAATAATTCCATAAAGAGCTAATGAAGGTCTCTTAATTAGGGACTATATTTTGTATTTGCAAACAAATCTGGCTTTAGTTATGTGGTTTTAATATGTGTGGTTTAATATGCCGTTTATATATATATATCTCTTACTGAGGTTGCTATTTGTCCATCACCATTTGTATTTTTTGTCCCACTGCAATCTTCAAGGTTTCCTCTTTCATACTCTATTTGCTTTCCATTTCCAAACTTTCAGTGGTATTTCTGTCTCACTCATTCTGAGCACATTACCATACCAATTTAAATTTATTATTTTTTCATTTAGTGCCTCTTTTACGTCTATTTATTTAACTATACTTTAATTTCACACTTCACATTGCATTTATTTTGTTTTCCATTCCTTCATTTAACTACCTAGTCTCTGAACTGTATAGCAAACAACTTTCTGCTATTGTATTAAATATCTTCTATGTAGTTTTGTTTTTAATTTCATTAATCCATATGACTCATTGTAATTGTTGCGGTATTGTTTGTGCCTTGTTTCTGTCATTTCCGTTATTATTTCTGTTTCATCTGATCTTGTATCTGTTAAAGTTCCCCAAATTCTTACTCGTATGATAGCTATGTAGAGTCACTAGAGACATTTTTATTTCTAAATTCTCCGCGGTATTTCCAACGACTATGAATTGTGTCTTATTCTAGCTAAGATAGTCATATATATATATATATATATATATATATATATATATATATATATATATATATATATATATATATATATGAATCTGTCGTAGCAGACAGTTATGTATCGTAGCTGCATCTATAGAGGACTATAGATACAGTGTTCGTTATTTTTGTCATCATCATCTACATTTATTGTTCCAATTCTTTAGGGCTTCGTCTATATAGAAGAAGAATAATGTTTAAGTAATGCAAAGCGTATATATATATATATATATATATATATATATATATATATATACATAAAAGTTTTAAATAATGTTACAAAAATACCGATTGGTTTTTACTTTAATAAAAGTATGTAGTGCATTGAGACAATGATCAACACTTTATGATTACGAACATAACTCAATTTTCATCCCATTTAGTGGAAAAAATGAGGAAATGTGTTTCATCCAATCAGACAATACCATCGGCGGTGAGACGAATTAAGTTTCATTTGTTTGCTGACATGACGTCAGAGAAATAAATAAATCGTCTCACATTTTCCTTGCAGGGGTGAGTCGGCGTGTAAAGTTGAAAGGCTGTAAGGGGATGATAAATCTTTTCTCCACATTCCACGCGGGAAGGGGACGTTTCTTTTGGTGTTTTGGTATGGCTGTCTTTTGTTTTCTAAAGGTCCGAATTCTGACCGACACCTCTGTTCAAAATATTTGCTAAAATTCCACTAACATGCCTTATTCGCATAGACTCATGTGTAATGGCCCAGGTTATCACATTAGAGAAAGGTCGATATGAAAAGATACAAATATTATACAGTGTTTATAGTTTGTACAAATATTCAATATGTATACCAGTACATTCTACGATTTTATTAGCTACGACGCATATGGTCAGAATCTCTGAATACGCCTTACCTGCCATTCTCCTCTCGCAAGCAATGTTGTTCTGTCGTGATCTTGGACTTATGCCCAAAATATGGCCGTAGCACATCACAACAAAAACGTTAGAGAGTGTATCTTAGGCAAGCCATTTCCTACTCCAACCTACAATTATTGAGCTGTTTGTCCCATATCACTTACGAGGAATGTCTGCTTCGGCGAGGCCTCTGTGCCACCTTGGCGTGATTTGTCGACCCGTTATACAGCTGAAGGAAGAACGCGGCTTCTCACTGAACAATATTTTATTCAGAGAAGCCCTGACAAATACATTTGTGAAACTTGTACAATGTTTGGCTGCAGGGGAATAGAGAGAGAGAGAGAGAGAGAGAGAGAGAGAGGAGGGAGATTAGATAGTAATTGCTCTCACTACAAATACCAAAGCAAGCTTTTTTTAATTCAAAGGAATTACTGAAACATCCCATTTAAAAAATTTAAAAAAATGCTTTTGGAAAAAAACGATACCACAAAGCTCCAGGCTTCTTGCTTTACTGTCGACAAGTTTAAAAACAATTTACTATGTTTGTATCCATTAACATTTAAACATTTGGTTCTATTAATTATTTAGTTTTGCAAATATTTATCATAGTTAAACATATTTGTATTAATGAATTATTGGTGAACGTTTTAGAAGACGGTGTGTAATAACGATATTTTATGCGCACATAACTGTTTGCAATATTTATATATTAAGTGCTTAAAACCTGTCTTTAATATCCATACATTATGTGCCTCATTTACAGTCTTTAATACCTATATGTTATGTGCTAAATAACTGACTTTATTATCAATATGTTATGTGCTAAATAACTGTATAAAATATCTATACGTTATGTGTTCCTAACTGTCTTTAATATCTATATGTTATATGCTAAATAACTGTGTGTAATATCTATATATTATGTGTCTTATAACTTTCTTATATATCTATATGTTACGTCTTAAATAACTGTCTTTAATATCCATACATTATGTGCCACATTGACTGTCTTTAATACCTATATGTTATGTGCTAAATAACTGACTTTATTATCAATATGTTATGTGCTAAATAACTGTATAAAATATCTATACGTTATGTGTTCCTAACTGTCTTTAATATCTATATGTTATATGCTAAATAACTTTGTGTAATATCTATATATTATGTGTCTTATAACTTTCTTATATATCTATATGTTACGACTTAAATAACTGTCTTTAATATCCATACATTATGTGCCACATTGACTGTCTTTAATACCTATATGTTATGTGCTAAATAACTAGCTTTATTGTCTATATATTATGTGATAAATAACTAGCTTTATTATCTATATGTTATGTGATAAATAACTAGCTATATTATCTATATGTTATGTGATAAATAACTAGCTTTATTATCTATATGTTATGTGCTAAATAGATAGCTTTATTATCTATATGTTTTGTGATAAATAACTGACTATATTATCTATATGTTATGTGCTAAATAACTGTATAAAATATCTATACGTTATATGTTCCTAACTGTCTTTAATATCTATATGTTATATGCTAAATAACTGTGTGTAATATCTGTATGTTATGTGCCATATAACTTTCTTATATTTCTATTTGTTATGTTTTAAATACATTTCTTTTATATGTTATATATATATATATATATATATATATATATATATATATATATATAAATATAACAGAATTGTTTAATATTCCTGATGATGTTGGTACTGTTAGCCAACGAAAAGCTTTGAATTGTAAATTCAAATATAATTCTTGTATTTGTATTTTGACTTTTGTTCTTTATATATATATATATATATATATATATATATATATATATATATATATATATGTGTGTGTGTGTGTGTGTGTGTGTGTGTTATATATATGCTAAATAACTGCCTTTAATATCTAAATGTTATGTAATAAATAACGATGTATAATATCTCTGTCATGTGCTAAATAACTGTGTTTAATATCTACATGTTAAGTGCTAAATTAGTATTATATATACTTTATGCGCTACATTGGCTGTCTTTAATATATATATGGTGTGTGCTTTATGTCTATATGTTATGTGCTAAATAACTGTATGCAATATCTCTATGTTATGTGCTAAATAATTGGCTCTAGTATCTATGTGTTTTGTTCCACATAACAGTCTTTAATATCTATATGTTATGTGCTAACAAACTGGCTTATATATCTATATGTTATGAAAGTGCTGAATAACTGTTTTTAATATCCATACGTAATGTATGATATTGACTGGCTTTACTATCTATATGTAATGTGCTCAAACAATTTCTTTAATGTCTATATGATACGTTTTAAATACCTTTCTTTAATATCTATATGTTATGTGCTAAATAGCTGCTTTTAATAACTATAAGTTATGTGCTAAATAAATGTGAGTAATACCTATAATTTATGTGCTAAATATCTGTCTGTAATATCTGTTTGACATTGGCTAAATAAGAGTTTCTAATATCTATAAGTTATGTACTCTATTGAATGTCTTTAATATGTTTATATTGTGTGCAAAAATACTGGGTTTAATATCTAAATATAATGTGCTAAATAAATGTGAGTAATACCTATAATTTATGTGCTAAATATCTGTATGTAATATCTGTTTGACATTGGCTAAATAAGAGATTCTAATATCTATAAGTTATGTACTCTATTGAATGTCTTTAATATGTATATATTGTGTGCAAAAATACTGGGTTTAATATCTAAATATTATTTTCTAAATAATTGTTAGTAATACCTATAATTTTTATATTATAATATTTACATGTTACGTGCTAAATAACTGTGTGAAATATCTCTATGTTATCTGTATTGTACGTAAATTTTATTATCTATATGGTATGTACACAATATCAAGAGCACAGTGGTACAATATATTACAATAAAAATATTGAAAAGAACCCCAATACCACAAAAATAATCTAAAATAACAAATAAAACAAGTTACTTAAGATTAAACCCTTATGTACATTTCGATGACCATGTCATCATCATCAGAGGGTCTTGTTACAAAACACAATCTAGCACACAAGAAGTTACAAACTAGAACTCATCATTCTAGTTTGTAACTTCTTGTGTGCTAGATTGTGTTTTGTAACAAGACCCTCTGATGATGATGACATGGTCATCGAAATGTACATATGGGTTTAATCTTAAGTAACTTGTTTTATTTGTTATTTTTGATTATTTTTGTGGTATTGGGGTTCTTTTCAATATTTTTATTGTAATATATGGTATGTGTTAAATAACTTTCTGTAATATGTAAATAGTATGTAAAAAACAACTTTTCTTGATAGATATATGTTGTGTGCTAAAAAACTGTCTGTATTATCTGTATTAAATGTGATAAATACTTATGTGTAATATCTGTATGTTAAGTGCTAAATAACTATCTTTAATATTTATGTGTATGTGACACAATATTATTTAATATTATTGACTCTCTTTAATATCTATATGTTATAAACAACTGTCTGTATTTACTGTATGATATGTGCTAAATACCTGTGTGTAATATCTATATGTTACGTGCATAATGCATAATTACTGTGTGTAATATCTCTATGTTATGTGTTAAAAAACTGTCTTTTTATATCTATATGTTATGTGTTAAAAACTGTCATTAATATCCTTATGTTATGTGTTGAATAACTGTGAGTATATATATAATTTATGTGCTAAGTAACTGTATTTATTATCTATATGTTGTATGCTGAATAACTGTGAGTAATATCTATAACTTATGTGCTAAATATCGGTCTGTAATATCTACATGTTACGTGATAAATAACTGTGAAATATATCTATGCCATTATGTGCTAAATAAATGTGTGTAACATCTCTTATGTTATGTGCTAAATAACTATTTCTAAAATATATACCTTATGAGTGACATTGACTGTGTGTAATATTTATATGTTATGTGCACACATAACTGTCTTTAATATTTATATGTTATGTGCTAAAAAACTAGTTTTTATATCTATATGATATGTGCTAAATAAGTGGCTTATATATCTATATGTTATGTCCTAAATACCTGTTTGTAATATTTCTTTTTAAGTGCTAAATAACTGTGTTTAATACGTATATGTTATGTACCAAATAACTTTCTTTAATATCTATTATATCTGTGATAATTATCAATCTGTAATAGCTTTATGTTATGTGCCAAAACTGCCTTTAATATCTATATGTAGGTGCTCAGTAACTATCTGTAATATCTATGCGTCATGTACTGCATAACATTCCAATATCTTTGTGTTATCTGCAAAATAACTGTCTATGTATATGGTGTGTGTTAAATAACTGTCTAATATGTATATGGTATGTGAAAACAACTGGCTTTAATATCTATATGTATTGTGCTAAATAACTGTGAGTAATAGATATATGCTATATGCAAAAATAACTGTCTGTGTTATCTAATGTTATGTGCTAAATAACTGTCTGTAATACCTCAATGTTATGTGCCTATTAACTGTCATTATGATTTATATGTCATGTGTTACCTATACGTTATTCTCCACATAACTGTTTGTATTATCTATATGTTTTTGCTAAATAACTGTCTTTAATATCTATACGTTTTGTGGCACATAACTATCTGTAATATTTATATATTATGTGCTAAATAACTGTTTGTAATATCTATACATTATTTGAAAACATTACTGTCTGTAATATCTATATGTCATGTGCCACATAACTGTCTAATACCTTTTTGGTATCTGCAAAATAACTGTCTTTAATATCTATAAGTTATTTGGCACATAACTGTCTGTAATATTTATATATTAAGTTCCACATAACCGATTGTAATATCATTACATTATGTGAAAACATTACTGTCTGTAATATCTATACGTCATATGCCCCATAACTGTCTAATATCTTTGTATTATCTGCAAAATAACTGTCTTTAATGTATATACGTTATGTGTCAAATAACTGTATGTAATATTCATATGTGCTAAATAACTCCTTGTAATATCTATACGTTATGTGTTACGTAACTGTCTTTAATATTTATATGTTAGATGCTAAATAACTGTGTGTAATAATAATGAAATATAATTTGAGAAAACTGTATTTGCATCAATTGTCCAGCACTACAAGTTTAAAAATAATTATTTGAAGTGAGTGGATAGATAAAAGTTATTTTATGAACAATTTAAAATCTGATGAAGATATTATCGGGTTAAAAAGTGTTGATACTCGAGTTTAAGCTTTTACTACAAGGCAACCGATATACTTATAACAAAACAAGATGCACCAAAATTTCATAAATTTAATTTTGCGTCTATTAATGTAAAGTTAATTTTTTTTGTGGTTTTAACTTTGTCTTTCAGCGGGTTGAATGAAAAAAGTACCAGTTTTTTGGCGTTTTTCAGACAAGGCCAGATTTTGAAAATTTATAATATAAAAACTATTAAACCAATCGTGTTAAAAATTTAATAGGCTGTAGCACATATATTTGTATACCATATTTCAGAATTTCAGAATTTTTACTTAATTAAAAAAAGCGTTGTTGTGATATTTGTCAAAGTGTTTTTATTTTGGGATAGGATGAAGATAAAAATAGCAATGAAAGCTTGAATTGTAGCTCTTAAGCTATCAATTGACAATTTAAAGCAATAAATTTGTTACAGAGTCTTTAAAAAATTATATTGATGTCTGATCGAATCGGTACCGGGATGCATTAGCGCGTGAAATTGATACCGCTCGGCTGTCTTGTGCAGAGAAATTTCTTGCAACAAAACTGGTTTAAGACGGCCAAAGCGCTACGAGGTGTGGTAGCGGTACGGCATATTTACAATGTTATATCAATATGGCTGTGAGGCATATTTAGGAATTTTATTGTTATAATTAAACCATTTCCCATCACCTTTTCTCATGAGGGCTTTGGACCTCCAATGGCAGGTTTAAAAATGGATTGCTGGCTTTGAAGCCATTGTCAAATATTTACAAAATTATTTACATGTGATCTGTAATTGTAACAGATCATCAGTCAGAGTAGTCACTCTCTGAACACTGTCGAGCTGTCATTTATGTTTATTGTCAGCGGTTCAACCGGAGGTAAATCTATCAGGTTGTCCTTTTCCCAATAATTATCTTCTATTGTCTTTGCATGACTGGTGCACTTCTTCCATAGATCTGGAGTAACCGAAAGCAGTGCTTCTTTGCAAAGATTATTCATAACTTCCATTGATCTTCCGCTTTCTGCCTGATTAGCCATATTAACTTTACCTATTTTCCCCTTAACGTAGGCCCAAATTAACTCAATCGGATTCAGCTCACAGTGAGCCACTGGGAGCCAGATGAGCTCAACATCAGGACCAACACGACTCAATATTTGTTCTACTATTGCGCGCCGGCCCATCGAAAATCAGTTTTGTTGCGGGAAATTTCCCTGCAGAAGACAGCCGAGCGGTAGCACTTTCAAGTGCTAATGCATCCCGGTACCGATTCGATCAAACATCAATATAATTTTTTAAAGACTCTGTAACAAATGTATTGCTTTAAATTGTCAATTCATAGCTTAAGAGCTACAATTCAAGCTTTCGTTGATATTTTTGTCTTAATCCGATCCCAAAATAAAACACTGACAAAAACCACAACAACGTTTCTTGTAATTAAGTAAAAATTTTGAAATTCATAAATACGGTATACAAATATATGTGCTACAATTTTTAACACGATTGGTTTAATAGTTTTTATATTATAAATTTTCAAAGTCTTGCATTGTCTGAAAAACGCCAAAAAACTGGTACTTTTTTCATTCAACCCGCTGAAAGACAAAGTTAAAACCACAAAAAAATTAAGTTTACATTAATAGACCCAAATTTAATTTATGAAATTTTGGTGCATCTTGTTTTGTTATAAGTATATCGGTAGCCTTGTAGCAAAAGCTTAAACTCGAGTATCAACAATTTTGACACGATAGTAGGTCTCTTACTCCCCCCTCTATCTCTCTCTCTGTCTGTCTGTCTGTCTGTCTGTCTCTGTCTCTCTCTCTCTCTCTCTCTCTCTCTCTCTCTCTCTCTCTCTCTAGAAGGAATTCAATAGCTGTTGAATACATACAAAACTATATCACTTGTAGTTTATTCTATTTGAACAAGATTCTGTTTTACATATTTGTGTGTCGACTTTTGTGAGCTACAGTGCATTCATTATTAAGCATTAGAGGTTTCTAAAGATTCAATTTACCAATGGCCGAGATTATCCATAGCCTAGTCTAATCGTTCGTATTGTAGGAATGGTTTTGGTAAATACCAGTTATTTTATTTAGATAAATTACTTGAACTATTGCAGTTAAACAGTATAGATAGTGTCATGCTGTACAGGCACTCTAGTAATACCAACGTACAGTAGGCATATTGTGTTGTAGCATTTGTTAACCGCTGTATTGGTTAGTAGAAGTAAGGTTTGCACTAGTAATACTGCCAGTCGTTCAGACAGTCTGGCCGTGGCGACATTTGTTGCCATTACAGTCAACTGTTGCTTTTATTGCGAAATCACCGCGTTCTATAGCTACGTAAACGCTGCGTCATGTATACCCAACTGGGTTAATAACTATAATAACCGCTAGTAGCGCTGCAGTAGAGCTAATTTGAATTTTAATGGCGTTTAATATAAATTGTGTAAAAAAATGATATTACAGGGAGTTTAATGATTCGATAATAAAATCGCAAAATGTTTATTGAAAAATAACTGAACTGCGAGTTGTAAAAGTAGTCTGCAATACGGGTGTGTTAATAAAACGTACCCAAATACGTATCATAGTCGTAAAGAAAGATTTTATAAAATATTGACTGAAATAATGATTCAAGAGTAGACACAAGCACACACACACACACACACACACACACACACACACACATACACACACACAAACACACACA
>JBAIZL010000002.1:330152644-330357644 GCA_036971475.1 Prosapia bicincta
TGATACCGAATCTCAATGAAGTCCATCAGACGATGAAGATGATTTCGAAAAAGTGCAACCTCCAGAAATTTACAAATTTTTCTATTTGTATAGATAAATTGTTATAAACAATGTAGAATTTGTCCAGCAACAAAAAATAGAAAGACTAGTTACACTTTGTAAGCTGTCTTTGTACAGCCAATATGTCTAGAATGTTCTGAGCTGCTGTGTAAATACTGCTATCAAAATTGAGTTATTATTTGTAATGCCAGTTTCCATAAATAAAGCTTATAATGTGTCAAATGTTATCTTGTATATAAAGTTAAGTGTGTACAATCAGCGAACAAGAAATAATTAGTGTATGTTAATTATCGTGCGATTATAAGTCTTTTTAGCTAAACTGCGCTAAAATCTGTAGGTTTTATTTACTACAGTTTTCAATTAGTAAATAAAATATGACTGCTCTCATAAAACTACGTTTACCCTACTAGTCCCATTGCAATCACAATATTCAAAAACAATTTTTATAAAGTAAATGCAAGATAAATTGTTAAACCACACAATAAAGCACACTTAGACATTTCGTGCCTCTGATGTAATCGGCAGCAGTAATGTGACAGAAATTCCAGCACGGTAGTTGAAGGTTAATAAATACTGAATCATCTTTCGTTAATCTCTGTATTGTATACATGAACCTAAATAACATCTGTGCGAGTGTTGTCAGCTTATATTGTCTGGTGATATCAGGCTGTCTGGTGTAAACAAACATAGGTCCAAGCCAAACAAAGATAAAGGCTAGCGCTCGACAAGTACTCTCATGGACGAAGGCTCGGAAAACTGACTTTCTGCATTCTATCTTTTCCATCCCTTTCTCTCATTTACATACGGCGTAAACGTAAATAATTTATGGTATCTTCCCAACGTCAAAATGGTCGTATAAAGACGGAAACATTTGTTTCTATACTCGACTTTAGCCGCTGGTAGTCTATATTTTATTTTATTAATATGTTTATTGAATACATTGGTATTAACCTTTAGTAAATATATATGGAGTAGGCCATATTAAGTGTTACATCTGTTAATACATGTGTTGCAGACTAGTGTTATCATGTTTGCAATGTTACGAAATTGTAAGAATATACAGCAAATAATAGTCACTTTTAGATTCTTAAAATCTGATAGAGATGCTATGACAATTAATTTGAAAAGCAAGTTAAGTTAAAAAATAAATACTTTATCCATCCTATAGTATCTAAGAGCACCAAGGGAAAAGAACGAGATGCATTGACCGGAACATTAAGATAAGTTTGGTCAACAAGTAAACAAACGCGTCAGAATGGCTTTCGGAGTGTCGGCTGTTTATGTTTCCATATCAAAATTGTGTCTGTAAATACATAGCATAGTTCTCTCCAAGATAAGGTCGCGAATCCACAGCTGTATGTCCTAAAATAGCATGTTTACAAATTCCTGAAGTACTTACATCGAGGACTCTAATGAAACACTTGGCAACAATATCTCAACTTTTCCAAATGAATGACCAAGGTATTAAAGAGCTAGCGTTATTTATAGGCCATACAACATCATTTTTATCAATAATAACATTATATATATTTTTTTCATCCAAATACTCAAAAATAGTTTGAAAGATATAAATAATGTAGATAAGAAAGAACACGTGGATATATACACACATTCTATGACCATAATGGCAAAACATTTTAAGTACTTATTTAAGGATACATGTATCATAGGTGTTAATAAGCCAATTAAACTAGAGAGCAGTTCAGGCGGTTTAAGCAATATAAATAAATAAATATTTGTGGTAAATATTTAAAATTCTTTATTTCTACATCTCTGAAGATTATATGTAAGGGTATAGTTCTTCCCAATGTGTATTGCAGTGTAGCAAGGAATCAAAACGTTTTCAGAAAGCAATGTAATAAATCTATTATGTTTATCCTCCATATTCTAGTCCCAAGAGTAACTTTAATATCTATGGGATTTTCACTCACTTTAGAGTTGCATGAAAAACTGGTTCAAGTATGGTGATCATTGGTACGGAAACAAATACAGTAGTGCATGGATAATTCGAGGTAGATGGCACCGAGACACCGTCGGATTACCGAAAACTTGGATTACACGGAAATAGCTTCCTGTACACTAGAAAAAAAAAACAGGAGTTCTAATGAAACCTAATACTATAATTAAGAATGCACAAAATACGTATGTAGAACTTTATTGATTACAGTACATACATAAATTAATGTTGCTTGGCTCTCCAAGACCACTGTACTGAATCTTGCTTGCAAGGATACTATACGATATGAATACCATACTAAGTATCGGCAATTATAGCTAGAAAATAGCCGATGCCCGTTGTAAACTTTATCAGGACGCCCAATGTTTCGATCGTAGATAGTCTTTTTGTTCGCCTACCATAAAAATAAAACGAAATTATCAGTAAAATATCAGTAAATCTAAAGTATAGTGAAAAATTACCGTGATCATCGGTAGTAAATATTTATGATTATCAACGTCTAAAGATTGACTACAAAACGTTTTATAAGCACTTGGTTAGGGTTGCTTAACTGAAGTAATTTTCTATCAACGAAGAATAGAGAATATTCAAATTGAAATATTAAGTTTGTAATTAGGAGTTATTTATTAACTGGTATTGCTAGTGATAGGATTCGTAAAATATATAACAAAGGAGACAGTTTTGAGAAGTGATTGATTATTAGCAGACTTTGTCTTGAGATCAGACACAGCCGAACGAACTAAAATCATTCTGATACTAACTATAAAAATGTATGTAACATGTCGACCGAAGAACGGAGAGATTTTTTAAAGTGAAAAAATCTACAAAACAGTAATTATCATTTACGTCTTGTTTTTTTTTTAACAAGAAATACCATCATAGTTACTAATTTCATTCGGTCACTCTGCATAACGCTATTTTACAGCTAGTTTTTGAAGACGGGTTCCTCAGCTATATTCGCCAAAATTTGTAATTTGTAATTTGTTCACCGTAATATTTGTAATTTTGTTCACCATAATAATAATAATAAATCAAATTGTAGATATGCGAGCCAGGAGGGATACGGTTAAAGATAGAATTAAAGAAGAAGATTAAAATATATTTAAATCTTATTAGATATATTTTCAGGTGCTTCAACGTGTCTTGATGAAAGTAACATCACAATCAAGGTGAAATGTCATCCTTTCGGAAAATATCTAAGGGAGGAATTAAATAAATTTTTTAACCTGCCAACAACGACTACCAGGAAAATTTAATGAATGTAGTTAAAGAAGAACTTTTAGAAAAAATAGGTCTTTACTCAAACACAATTGTACCTATAACAAATTATGACAAATCAAATATGATGGATAAATAAAATAGATGTATTACATTGCTTACCGAAATCGTTTTTCACCGTGTTGTCTACAATGCAATATACATTGGGAATAACTATATCCTTACATACATTCTTTAGAGGTGTAGAATTAAAGAAGTTTAAATATTTACCATTGCTTACACCACCTGAACTGCTCTCTAGTTTTATTGGCAGAAAACCACCTATGATACATGAATCCTTATATAAATACTTAAAATGTTTTGCCCTTATCTTGATAAAATATTTATACTGATTGGTATTGGCACTAAAATGTCACATCTTCGTGAAAATTTTACTACTTGTTAGAATACTATATGCACCCTTATAAAGCATATGCTCATAGAAAAATAAAACAGTTTTTTGGTTACATTTGGCTGTAGTAAGTACAGAAATACTATTATTTCAATGTTTAATTTTTTTACCCGAAAATGGTAATTTGTGCTCGTTTGAACCTATAAAATATGGACGTGTTCGATGGGCCTACGTGAACAAGAAATTAGCATTAGATGAGATTCGATCAAATAAAAGCCTTCTTTTATTTACAATGTACAATATAGTTAGATTTTTCTGGTTACCTACCTGAGGTAAAGGTGATACAATATTTGTTGTTTTTCTACTATAGGCCTAACTTTTAAAACTTACTGTAAATAAACTTTATGCCAACTCTTTACTTATCCTTTAATATTTTTTTACAAGCAGTAAAAACTTAAAGTTGAAATTTTCATTATTTTTAATACACTGAAGAAGAAATGTTGAAGAAAATTCGATGTATTAGTCTAAACATTCTGCAAAATCGTTCTTAAACTGTAAAAACTCTTAAAAGATTGTAACACGAAAGAAATAGAATTTAAAAATTGTGGCAGAAAGCTCAATGATATAAAATAAATTAAATGAGAATAAATGTACTTTCGTAAAGTAAAGGATATAAGAGAAGTTAGCCTACTAACTCTAACACTGATAATTAAATGAGAAATTCAGAAGAAAAAAGTTGAATTCGTACTTGGCCTTTATCCCGTGCAGTGCAAGCCTGGAAATCTAGATTGAATATTGTTAAAGATGAAACCGTTCATTTAGTTGCAGATCTATTGAGGGTTTTGAAAACATGTAACCAATCTAGAGAATCGATGGATACCTGTCTACACCTAACCTGCTGATTTTCAAAACAATCGTCTACTTGCACTCCTGTATTTTTTCCCTGGAGAACTATTCCTAATATTCGACAGAGCACTGAACACCTTCAATGGGGCGGGGAAATTTTTAAATAGCAAGGATTAAAATAGGTGGATTTATTAATTTTAATTTTTTCCAATGACCTGGAAGAATGACACGAAGAACGCGACCCGTAAGGCATAGGTTTAGCAAGTGCCTCCTTTTTTTATCAAAACATACGTCAAAGAGAGTAATATGTTTTATAAGACAGTGGCATGTGTACTAGCCTAAATAAAGAAATGAATTAAATTGAGGGTTTAAATTTATTTGTGGATATTTGTTTTTATTACAAACAATAAATTTGTCAAGTTTCATTTCGTTAATTCATATTAAAAATAACGAATAATAGAATTTTAACAATCAGTGTGACAATTTCTAAGACAACTTAAGACAACTATGTACTATTGTAGCTGAAACGAAACAGATTGTAAAGAGACGTCCCGTGTGGTTGTATGTTGAAATTAGAGGGAGAAATGGCGGTATAAATGTCGCATTGTAACACGTGACCAAGTAGCGCCTGGGATAGAACCCGTCATGTACGTGTTTGTGTAATGTTTATTTTCGATCTCTGAAAGGATGACCACATCATTCAGATTTATCAGTTTTAATCTTGTGACAGGGACCATTATAGTTACTTCATGATAGTATCTGTTTACTTCAGCTAGTTCATTCCCTCCAAAGGATAAAAATACCAAAATAAAATCTTATTTGGTTGAATGTTTCACTTTACAAGTCATAATATTCTACCTCTATTTTACCTTCTCTTCTCACAATTAGGTCTATACTCCAATTCATCATTTGCTACTCCCATAGAGGATCACCCGTATATCCCCATTGCCGATCGATAACGGTAAAAGGGTCAGCACCATTAAAACTCCCCGAGTGATCATTATATATTTTTTTTTTGCCTTCTGACAATTGTACCACAATTCTACCCCTTTTCTACTCCCGTAGAGCCACATCCGTGCATTCCCGATTAATATGGAAGACGGTATTGGACTCAGCTACCTCCAAAACACTACGATTGATCATATTCTAGCTTTGTTTTGCCTTATCACATTTATACTCCAATTCATCATTTGCTACTCCCATAGAGGATCACCTGTGTATCCCCATTACGTTCGATAACGGTAAAAGACTCAGCACCATTAAAACCCTCCGACTGATCATTTTCTAGTTTTTTTTTGCCTTTTGTCATTTTGACCCCAAGTCAAAATCCTCCTTTATAACTCCTATAGAGCCCCACCCGTTCATCCCCGTTTAATTTTGTTCACGTAGTGGACTCAGCATCCTTAAAAACATCCCAATTGATTATTTCCTAGCTTTTTTTTTTGTTCCGATATTTTACCCTAATTGATCATTTTGCTACTCCTGTAGAGGCACACACTTGTATTCCCGTCAGCTTTCGATAGTTGTGCACGTTTATGAAAACTAACAAATAAGACTTATGTGAGTTGAGTAAATAATTGGCCAGCTGAAATGAAGAAGTGCCATACTAATGTTTGTGTTTTTACCGTGATTACACACACGTGTTTAGAGTCTAAACATTTGACTAGTCAGATAGTAGCACCATAGTGGCAACACTGTTGGTTCTCGTATCGTTAGTAGCGTGGGAATAATATACACACCGGCTGCCATATTGTTATTAGACTGAACGAAAATATACACTGGCTGCCATATTGATGCCTAAATGAAATGCTGCCGTATTGATAGTACTTCAGTCAATTTTGTATTTTTAAGATTTTATAAAATTAAAGTACATGGAGTAGTATCATGCTTATTAGAAATAAATTATACACGACGAAAAACATTTATACTCCACTCTTTCAAGTGGCTGCTATATGGTTGCAAAATGAAATGCTGCCATATTGATAGCGGGATGTATATATATATATATATATATATATATATATATATGTGTGTGTGTGTGTGTGTGTGTGTGTGTGTGTGTGTGTGTGTGTGTGTGTGTGTGTGTGTGTGTGTATGTGTGTGTGTGTAAGTGTGTGTGTGTATGCGCTAAAGGACATGCGTATGTGTATCCGTGTGTATGTACGAGCCGTGTGTGTGTACGTGTGTATTTATGTGTGTTTGTGTGTGTGTGTGTGTGTGTGTGTGTGTGTGTGTGTGTGTGTGTGTGTGTGTGTGTGTGTGTGTGTGTGTGTGTGTGTGTGTGTGAAAGGGAGAGACTGAGGCTGTGACGTCATACTATTTCAAACATTTTAAACTCTTCATTGTATGATAAATGATGACAGCGCAGCGTTGGCGTGGGTATTGGCAGGAAATTATTCCCCAGTAGCTTCCTTCTTGCACCATTTCAATCTAAACTTAATAACAGATGCTTGTTACTGCGCATGTCTAAACACACAACAAGTAACCATTGTTGTAACCTCGAACTGAACTGTCTCGAGTGGGACGGAAATTTAACATTTACATTAAGTATGGAAACGTTTAAGTAGTGCTGCTTCATATAATGATGCACGTAGTGTGAGTAACAGTAGTACCAACATCGAGACAATGAACTCTTACCAAATGTTTACTTATACATTTATGTGTGTTTCATTATATAAATTATGTACATAAAAGATAGCTGAGTTGATCAGTGTGTTTGGAATTTTTGCAATCACGGGATTGTACAGTCTGAGTTTCAATTCATTCTAGTTTAAAGAGCCATTACTGTATTACTGCAAATGTATCTAGTCTGTGGTAGGTATTGCCTGTTCCACAGTTTTAACAATAGATCCTCACCTTAGTGTCTAGCCCGATTTCGAGTACTATTCTCACTAGATTTCCTCCTTGGTAGCAGACCTCGGCTACATAAAGTGGGTTCCTCTCCAGGTGTTCAGAACACATCAGTGCACTTAAATTTTACACTTAAAGAAATTAAAGCAAAACGAAACATCCCTACCTCAGGTAAAAACCTGTTTTTTATACTCAGTGAGTCAAAGTAAAGTTTTGTAAGTAATATTGACTAATGGTGACTAATAATGTCACAAAAGTAAGCTATCTGTTTGACCTACAGTTACCATGAGTGTATAAATGGCAACTGCTTTTAGTTACTTCTGTCTACCTAATCCTTCACTCGGCAAATCGTAGTGTTTTATCTACTTAGTTTATTGGTATGTCTACAGTGTGATGGTATAGCTACATAAAATTTTGTTTTTTATACAAAATTTACGTATAATTTACATTCTTTAACCTAGTGAGTGGTACATCTAAATAGTGTACTGGTATAAATACATTATTTTGAGGTACACACACACACACACACACACACACACACACACACACACACACACAATGTTATTCAGTTAGACCGATCACAAAAAGGTGTATCAAAAAGTAAAACCTTAAATGCTCAACTCCTTCCTGCTCTAGTTTCATAAACGAAGATTCAATATCGAAGTAGGGAATACTGGGAGATGGTGAGGCTCAAAATCATCCAGCAGAATGTATCACGCAACCACATGGACTTTCTTCTCGGACGTACTGCTATCTTTTACAGAAAGCATACGAAGTCTTATTATCAAATTATGTTTACAATGCAAGAAGAATTAACAAGTAACCTTGCTTTTCAATCCCTTCTATTAGTTCACATTCACCCTATGTATATATATATATATATATACACATATCGTGTTCAAAATTCAATCGTTAATAAAATACTTTTTATTCATCCACTAAATTTCAAATGCAGTTTTTTATGGGAGAAAAACGTCTCACAAATGGCGCAAGTTATGCAACATAGTTATTTCGTCCCATTTTGGCTTAAAACAAGTTATAACAAACGATTTTATAAAACAGCTGATTTTATGGTATATGTTATGAGCTAGAACAGCTGTTTTAACGTATACGTTCTGTTACTTTATTCTTAATTATTGTAATTATTAAATAAAAAGTAACTCGAATAAAACTTTTTATTGTAAACTAAATAAAAATTGATGTGAAAACAATTTTGTTATTATAATAATTGTTTTTGTTAACTTGCTTTCGTTTCTTATAATATTTGAAATGCAAATATGTTTTATTGCTTGTAAATCTGCGCATATTTACACTGATTACATTTGGTATTTTGCTAAAGTGCTCTTTCATTTAAAAGCACACACAGTTTATTAACCAAATCGTCCTGTGTCAGAACAACTCACAGATACCAGACACATCCAGCTTTAATGGTTACCGTTCCTGAGGCAACTATTGTCAAAGAAACAAGTTAATCGGCCTGCCACAACATCGGTGCAACACAAACAATTACAGCGTGCGATTGTTACAGTTTCTTTTGTCAGATCCAAGTTTTGTAATTACAACTTTCCTAATTTTCGCTGCTGAAGACTTGTTTAAAGCAGTTCAAATAAAAGAGGTGCATTGTGGTTATTAGCTCTCAGAGAGGAACGTATGAAATGAAACTGCAATAAAGTGTGTTTGTTCCTCTCCCTCGCTCTCTTTCTCTCTCTCTGGAAAGGATATTACACCGTCATACTTTATAAAGAGTCAATTTGAAACAAATTGCGCTGCAGGTTAGTGCGCCGCGGTGAACCGTATCGCACGCAAGTGTGTCCTGTTTTTATCGAAAATTAATTTTGGGGAAGAGCTTGTCTAATGTTTACTGGTCACGCAGGTGTTAATGGAGCCATATATTGAATCTGATGTAAATGGGATCAATATTGCTTCGTAGAAATTTGTAAGTAATAACAGTTATATTAGTGAACTCATCCCAGACATCAAAAACGAACGCGAAGGTGTTTTAAGTCTATTCCATTATATTAGATTAATAAAACATGCAGATTTCGGAGTTGGTGTATTGTATAATCACTGATTCATTAAATTACAGGGAAAAACTAATACAATTATCGGTATGTTACAGCAATCGCGCTTCACGGTTAAAGATCGGCGATCACATACAATGAAGGTTCAGGAATTTCTTAAACCAGCCATAACCTCATTTTACATCGTTTTCAACTTGAAATGTCACAGATAACGATAGTACAGACCATCCTGTCTCATGGTAGCCATAACCTCACTTCCATCGTATCTAACCTAAAATGAATCAAACGGGCAGTCATCTGTGATTTGCTTATTGAACGAGAAGCGAGACGCGTCCGCAAAGAAATAGGACTAGGTTCTTGAGCTCGAAAGAATTCGGTTAGATATTGGTTAAATACTAGCTACGCAAATAGAAATGGAACTGGCACAGTTTGTTACTCATGCTTTACGATGACTACCTTATCATGACTACTTGCTCCTCCGCATCCATATGCTGCCGACCCCGGAGTGTCTGCTGTGTGGAGGTGAAGTGAAGGGACGAACACCTTAAAGATTGCACAACCCTGGACTTGGCTCAGGATTACAACAGCCCCATCTGCAAGGAAGCCTATTTCTACTGGTCAGCGTGGCACCAAAAGGCCTAACTGCCAAGGGTGGGCGTTGGCTACTACGTATATTTTACGATGAGGGATGTGAAGCGTCGTACAGCCAGATATCGTAATGGCCACGACTAGCGTGCTTTTAGGCTTTGTTATGTTTTTGCTTACCTTAAATACAACAAGCACTGTCGTAATTTTGTAGTAACTTTTATACAACTTTTCCTTCAAACTACAAAATACACAGAATATTATACATAGCAAATGCTTTGTGTCGTTTCTTGTTTAATAAATTAGTTGCATACAAAACTTCTGTTAAAATATTGCTAGTAATATTTCCAGGCGAACATTGAAAAAACTAATTTTAAACTAATTTAACAGAGCAGTGCGCCTGCTATAAAAGTAAGTAATCTATTACACTGTTATTAAAATGCTGGCTTGAGTTATAAAACTTTGCTTTATTTACGATAAAAGCCGACCCGCATTAGCCAATAATATGGTGGTTTCACTGCGCATGCCTCGTACAGGCATTGCTATCCAGGGTTTCTGTTACTGTGACTGCCTTTTCTCAAGAAAAAAGAGAGAAGTTTTTTTAATAAACTTCAAATTTTGACGTAAACGTGGCGTCGCTGAAGAATTAAAGAATTTAGTACCTGAATAAAATGTTTTTTTTTTGTCTGAACCTGCAGAACTCTCCCAGCTCTCGTGGCAGCCAACTTGTAGCGAGCTGTCTCCGTCTTACATGTGTGCTCGGGGTTAGTATCCTTACCGCGCTGAAAGAAACGGGATTAACTGCCCATGTACCAAGCTGATGAGCTCTTCCCACGGAGAATCAGAACATAGTGAAATGAAAAAGTACGTTCCGTGTTGCGCTAAGAGCAGGATGAAAAAACCTGGCAAGAAAGACATCCTTCCAGGTAAAAGAAAGATCATCTAGGAATCCTGGGGACTAGTATATCCTAAGGGAGAAGGAGGTGTACCTTGCAAATACCTAGTTAGTGAGGTTATGGTACGTATGAAGCACTTTTCTTCCGCTGCTTACTCATAACAGAAATGGCATGTAAAGGAAAATTAGTACATCCGTTGGGGCTAAGCTTTCCCCTGCGTTACCCTCTTTTAAACAAAACTCTGAGCAGTTTAATCATAGTATTTGTTTCAACCCGGATCCAGAACAACCCAGAACCCACCCAACCAGAACCCACCCAATCCTCGTGGCAGCCTCGATCTCACACCCACATGCGGTTAGTATCCATACTGCGAGTGAAGGAAACGGGATAGAATTCCCATGTACCAATCTGGAACAGAACTGTGAAGAAAAATAATCACATTATGTACACTTTATTTACAGTTTCGTTGCTTTTGCAGGCGATGCATCTCACGTTCAAGTTTGTCACTCTTTGTGTAATGACGTCTCCTTTTGTTTAACACTCTTATTAACCCAATGAATCCCTTTTCACATTATAGAACAAGCCATTACGTTTTCACAAAGCTCCAATTCGCTACGTTCTTGTAATGAGGTTTTTCTATTTTGCGCGCTATTGGCTCTTTGAAGCTCAATTTAACTTTGGCATCAATGCAACGTTTCAGTTTGCAGTTTTCTTTAAATGACATTTCACTATTCACTTCTGAGCATAATGATCAATTAGAGTTGGTTTTTTATAGCTACGTTCCGTGTTTTAACAAAATGCTCCATTTTGTAATAGTTTTCCGTTTTCCTATAGTGTTTTAATTAACAACGAAACATTGATTTATTATAATATTTTTTTTTTTAAATTATCAGATTCTCAATTATTAAATTTTAATTGTATAATGTACATAATAATAGAAAGATCAATCTATTACTATTATTTATTAAACTAATTTTACACTACTTAATTATTTATTGTTAACATATTTACAAATATGTAAATGTTAAACTTATAGTTAAATTTGTGTTTTTCTGCATGACTATCTTGATTCATTTACTTGTTACTGTTCAATTCGTGGTAGTTATATTAGTTTGGCGTGAAATATTTACAGAGGTCAGTTTGAATTTATGAGCGGATTTATAATTTCTAGGAAAAAATGGTTTGAATTAAATCAATATCCCGAGTGGGCACTTCCACTCCGAGAGCAGAATCTGTGCACGTTTCACCGTGTGTATCTGGCAATAGGCATGTCGTAAATTCTTCTTCATATTAAGGCCCACCGCATGCATTCTTGAAATTTCGTTGCATACATTACTCAAACACAGGCCGGCATCGTTGCCAAAATGAAACCGTGGGAGGGCGCGGCACACTCGCCGTAAACCTAGATTGTTTAATATCTCCTCGCTTAAATTGAGCAATTCCAAAGATAAATGAAGCGGGGTTGTTTTTACATCTTGTTTATGATTAAGTGAGCAGTGCACGGATCAGATACATTGTTGTGAAGTATTGTTGTATGGCAATGAAAGTCTTAAATTATATCAACACATATGATTAGGTTGGCAGTTCAGGAATCAGATACACTTTTGTAACATATATTGTTTTAGTACATGGCAATGAGAATTATAAAGTAAATAAATACATATGATTAAGTTGGCAGTGAATAAAGCAGATACGTGTTTGTAACATATTGTTGTAGTACATGGCAATGAGAATTATAAAGTAAATAAATACATATGATTAAGTTGGCAGTGCATAAAGCAGATACGTGTTTGTAACATATTGTTATAGTACATGGCAATGAGAATTATAAAGTAAATAAATACATATGATTAAGTTGGCAGTGCATAAAACAGATACGTGTTTGTAACATATTGTTGTAGTACATGGCAATGAGAATTATAAAGTAAATAAATATATATGATTAAGTTGGCAGTGCATAAAACAGATACGTGTTTGTAACATATTGTTGTAGTTCATGGCAATAAGAATTATAAAGTAAATAAATACATTGATTAAGTTGGCAGTGTATAAAACAGATACGTATTTGTAACATATTGTTGTAGTTCATGGCAATGAGAATTATAAAGTAAATAAATACATATGATTAAGTTGGCAGTGCATAAAACAGATACGTGTTTGTAACATATTGTTGTAGTACATGGCAATGAGAATTATAAAGTAAATAAATACATTGATTAAGTTGGCAGTACATAAAACAGATATGTGTTTGTAACATATTGTTGTAGTACATGGCAATGAGAATTATAAAGTAAATAAATACATATGATTAAGATTGCAGTGCATAAAACAGATACGTGTTTGTAACAAATTGTTGCAGTACATGGCAATGAGAGTTTTGTAAGTAAATTCACACGATTGAGTAGGGTTAATAAAAGACACGGCGATGTGATTTAAAATAAAAACCGATGTGCCCAACTCGTTAATAATAAAACTTGTGGGGAATGTGAAAGTTAAACGATATAGCTGCATGTTTACAGAAAAGAGAAGCCCATTATTAGCATGAATGGGCAGTAAATCATCGAGCTTGTTTATTAGCAAATCCTTCCATACTCACATCCGTTTAGCACAGTCCATTTGGTGCATTATTCAATAAAACATTTATAATTTTACTTTGTATTTTTAAAATGTATTTAAAACATTTTACACACTTTTCTGTATCATAAAGCTTCCTAATTTACAGACACACACACACACACACACACACACACACACACACACACACACACACACACACACACACACACACACACACACACACACACACACACACACACACACACACACACACACACACACACACACACACACACACACACACACACACACACACACACACACACACACATACACACACACACACACATACAAAGACACACACAAACACACAATATGACTATGGATAAAGTTAGGGTGAGGCAGAAAACCTTGTCAGAGGATATGACGGGGTAAAATGTCTACAAGTGTGCAGGTTAAAATGGGCTGAAATGGACGTACTATTTTCAGTTTATATAAGAAACTATGAAAATAATATAAGTTTTAACGACACCTGTTAGGAAGTCCTGGAAATTAGGCCACAATAATAAATAGCGAATAAATCTAAGTTTAGTTTGTAATTTAATTATGTTAGAGCTTCTAAACAAACAAAATGTTTAGATTATTCTTGACTTTATTCTGAAAGTTCTGGGACGGATTTTCCATGCGGTCAACGTAAACACGGTACAAAATTAGAAATTGACTCTATTAGATTTATTTTATTAAAAGCTTTGTAAGTTTAAAAAATTTAAATAATTAGGAAAAAGGTTATATGTAACAGATATAAAAAGAGTCAAGAAAATTTACATTTTGTAATAGTTGAGTTTTTGTTTTGTTTAATTTAGAACTGAAAGGTTAGGGACCAAAGCGCGAAATGTAAAGTAAGGCTTGGAGAAGGGAGCAAACAGTGTATGGTGAGTAATTAAAATAGTGGCAACTGTAAATAAAGGGACAAAATACATAAAAAGCGAAACGTCGTGGAACGTGCACAAATAACATTTTGTTTTAAAGCATATAAACTGAATAACTTTATAAAATTTTAATTAAAGTAAAGACAAAAATATATTAAAAACTAATATTCAACCTGTTATCGGTAAAAGATAGGTAGATTAATTGAAGATGACTTAAAAGGGAATTGCCCCCCTGTTACAGAATGGAAGAAGGTAAAATGAGTTTTATTTGACATTGCAGACATAGGATCAGCCCACGAAAAAAAAGTCTGGGTTCAAGGCTCTTTCTACATGGACAAACTAGTTAGAAGAAGATGTAAGGACAAACTAGGTAGAAGAAGATGTGAGGATAAACTAGTTAGATGAAGATGCGGGGAGAAACTAGAATACAGTGCATTCTTAGTCCGACATAGACGATTTTCTCGGATAATTGTGCAGTAAACAAAGACTTAAACAAATTTTTAAATAGAAAGTTACAAGTACATTAAAATATATTAAAATACATTTGTCCCAGTTATTACATCAGTCAAACTGGTAGGTCATTCTATACACGCTTCGAAGAACACATTAACCAAAGAAAACAAACAAACCCAAAATCTAGCTACGAAAAACACCTAAAAAACACGCAACACACACAAACACGGACATACATACTAATTTAAATGTTCGACACACATTAAAACAAAGTAAAAAACTAACAACCTTAGAAAAATACGAGATTTAAAAACAATACGCAACAGATAAAGAAAACATTAAATGATCACACACATTTTGAAGCCAACAGCCTTTTCCATTACAGGACACACAACCAAAATAACCCACCCCATTCCACAGCCATAAATCCATCCCGTTATAGACTTTGTACTTAACCAATGCCGCCAATAAAGGGTTAGCCTCGTAAAAGGAACGAATATTTTGAAACACGTCAGCAAGTAAGCAATTAAGTAGCACTTTTTAAATATAATAAAATATAATAGTCAAGTATTTCGGGAGAGTGAAGGTCCAGTACCAATGGGAGGAATATCCAACTTGCTGGGGAAGCCATCTATTCCAGGGCTTAAACAGGCAAAACAAGGGTGCACCCAGCAACCAAAAGTCTGAAGGGATACGACAGGAAATTCTGAAATTCTTAGCAAAAAACAACATTGCTCAAAATTAATACGTACTGTGTCAAATAAAAATAATTTCAATATAACTTTGGACTTTACCTGGAAATAAAAAGATTAGGAATAAAATTAAATATTAAGATTTTACAATACAAACTTACAAATTATTACATTAAAACAGAATTTGTTTTAAAGAATGTAATTTAATTTATGAGGGAACGATGATGTAATGCAACATAAACTACATCTAATTAAATACAAAACTATAATTAATTAAATACAAATTTGACTTTACCATGAAATATGACAATGTATAATTAGTTTTTGAATTTTTGTAATGTAATAGTTTTCAAATGATTGAATAGGTTAGCTTTAAGTATGCATTTTATGTTTACAGGAAAAATCTGTAGAGTTTAATGTAAATAATAGAAACAAAACAGGCATATTTTTCAGAAAGAAGATGAACTACTCTGACCATATTATGAAACATAAATCGTTATTATTTAACTGTCATCAATTAAAACAAATAAGTTAAATAAATAAAAATAAAAAGAAATTATATAATTGAAATTAGGTTATAACATTTCAAGCCTTTGATATAAAATTAATATTTTGTATATTAGTTTTATATGTATATAGTAAGATGTTTCAGGGATTATAAACAATTGTATAAAATGTATTTTTGTGTAGAATAGTTTTAGGTTTTACCGTAGGAAGGTTAGATGAACTATCTTTTGCTTATATGTTATTTGGCATAATAAATAGGGGAAGTACTATTGAATTTAGTGTTAAGTAACATATATGGTTATTTTGCGAAATCAAAATTTGGAGGAGGTTGTTGTCTGTCTAAATTTATATGATATTTCAACACGTAAAAAAGAAATAAATTATAAATTTAAGTGAGTAAGAGAAGTTAATAAAAACAATAACAATTTCCAATCAGCTGCTGTAAATTCTTATCACCTAACAACACACAGTTTCTTATCTCAAGCATGTCAAGTATAATTGACACCTCCAAAACAATAATCACCGAGTATTCCCTAGCTTCGGCAATACTAATTGGTTTTATCGAAATCTGGGATCTTGTTTCTAGGAGCGAAGATAGAGGTGCAGTGAAGATAAAGGTTACGTTGACTAGAGTAAATCTCTTCTAAGTCAGTTACCTAGGGACCTTAAGGAGAACTCGGTGGTTCAGACACAGCAAGTTTTGTATAGGGAATAATAAAACCGCCTGTAGATAGAGAAAGGAGCTTTCCTAAAATAGCAAGACTTAAAAGGGACTATCATAAAATAGTACAAAAATGTAGGTGTAAGGAGAATATATATATATATATATATATATATATATATATATATATATATATAGGGAATATCACAAAATACATGAAACAATTATAAAACTTAAGAAGATAAAAATAGAAAAAATTAATAAAAAAATTAATATATAATTGAAAAATAAAGAAACAAATGTAATTATATATATATAATTAACTTCAATTCCTACTGAGGCAAAGACAGGAAACTTTGTATTTTAGTTACTTTATATTACATAATTACAATTATTATAAATATATGCATACAAAAAATACATATATGTAGCCCAATATAAAATACATGTATATGTAATATATTTATATGTATATAAATATGACAGAATCACAATATTAAGTGAGAAAATAGAAAGCAAAATTTATTATTAAAATAAATAGTTATTAAAACTCTTTTATTTGTTTCTACAAGTTACTTAAAAATACATTCAACACGAGTATAAATAGTGATTAAAACCTACACTATCATTAAAGAAACAATCTCACTCTTCAAACACACTCTATTATGAAGAAAATCTTCAGGAATTATCGCATCATGATACACTTTATTGCTATGCGCCTATATTAATCAAAACCCCCGGTTGGGAGAGGTTTGGTTAAGGAATAAAGAAAAAGAATAACTATTGTAACGCCAGTTAGGCCTATTCGACCCTATAGTGTTTGTTGTAAGTTTATCAATAGACGTTGTTCTCGTATTTTTTAAAATTTGAATGACTATAGTTTGTATTGAATTTAAAATCCCTTTATTTTTATTTAGAGTAATTGGTAATAATAATTAGAATATTTCGAAAACCTTTATTTTGTTTTACAAAAAACAATTTCTGGTATCAACAGACGCCTAGGTTTAATTTAGGCTGTACTTTCCCCCAGCTATTTATTTTTGAAATGCTAATTAAAATTTTAAAGTAGTTTTTACTTTGACGTGACATAATATTTGTATAATATCCGAAAGGAATAGAAACATTCCGTTTAGATGTTACCATATGGCGCTATATACGGAAGCGGGAGTGTGTCGCACTTTAATTAATAAACAAGAAGTCAATGCTCGACACGAATATCGAAGTTTTCTTCTGAATATTGGACTTCGTTTGATGTAATATTTAAAGAAACGTATCTCTTTGTGTGGAGTTGGAGCTGTTGACCCTTAAACAATCGATGGCGTGACTTCATTAGCCAGCTTGCCCCGGGATCAATCTCCAACTTAGTACTTTTAATCTATGTTTTTGCGCGCTACAGAAATATAGGAAATGTTACAAAATCATTTCGAAAACAGGAGGGGTTGTAAACCGTAGGGTAAGGGGGGGGAATAAAACTAGAATTTACACTGATTATATATAATCCGCAGGGATTCGGACTAGCTTTACTGAGGGGGTTTGCTCCCCTCGCCATAAACATAGATATAGCGTGAGACAAACATTGGAAACATGTTAGGTTTTACGTTCGTATTTATGGACTGTAAAACGCAAGTAACTATTCTTTCTCTAAGGCAGGACATCGGATGGGAAGGTCAGCTGATACATTAGGAAATTATGTGTAGTGAAGTTTAAACAGTTTAACGGCTTCCGATGGATTTGGGTACAGTCAGACTAGAAAGGATCGCCTAGAAACCAAGAGATAGAGTAGTAGGCAACCACCTGATACACAAGAAGGTAACTACCTGGAGGAGAAATAGTCATTGACCTGGTAGAGAAGTACGCAACTACCTGATATTGAAAGGCACATCCACCTGGTAGAGAAGAAGGTAACTACCTGGTAGGGAATTGGGTAAATGCCCGGTATAGAAGTAGGTAACCCATTGCTAGAGATGTATGTAATCGCCCAGTAGAGAAGTAGGAAACCACTCGGTAGAGACGTAAGCATCTACTCGGTAGAGACGTAACCATCTACTCGGTAGAGAAATAGGCAACTACTCGGTAGAGACGTAAGCATCTACTCGGTAGAGACGTAACCATCTACTCGGTAGAGACGTAAGCATTTACTCGGTAGAGAAGCATGTAATCACTCGGTAAAGACGTAAGCATCTACTCGGTAGAGACGTAACCATCTACTCGGTAGAGAAATAGGCAACTACTCGGTAGAGACGTAAGCATCTACTCGGTAGAGAAGGAGGTAATCACTCGGTAAAGACGTAAGCAACTACTCGGTAGAGACGTAACCATCTACTCGGTAGAGAAATAGGCAACTACTCGGTAGACACGTAAGCATCTACTCGGTAGAGACGTAACCATTTACTCGGTAGAGACGTAAGCATCTACTCGGTAGAGAAATAGGCAACTACTCGGTAGAGACGTAACCATCTACTCGGTAGAGAAATAGGCAACTACTCGGTAGAGATGTAAGCATCTACTCGGTAGAGACGTAACCATCTACTCGGTAGAGACGTAAGCATCTACTCGGTAGAGAAATAGGCAACTACTCGGTAGAGACGTAACCATCTACTCGGTAGAGAAATAGGCAACTACTCGGTAGAGACGTAAGCATCTACTCGGTAGAGACGTAACCATCTACTCGGTAGAGACGTAAGCATTTACTCAGTAGAGAAGCAGGTAATCACTCGGTAGAGACGTAAGCATCTACTCGGTAGAGAAGCAGGTAATCACTCGGTAAAGACGTAAGCAACTACTCGGTAGAGACGTAACCATCTACTCGGTAGAGAAATAGGCAACTACTCGGTAGAGACGTAAGCATCTACTCGGTAGAGACGTAAGCATTTACTCGGTACGGACGTAGGCAACCGGTAGAGAAGGAAACATCCACTTGGTAGAGAAGTAAGCAACACCTCGGTAGAGAAAAAGGCGACCGCCCGATAAAGAAGTATGTAATCACCTGGTAGAGAAGTAGTCAATCACCTGGTAGTGAAGTAGCCATCTACCTCGTCGAGAAGTATTCAATCGCTTGATAAAGAAGTAGGTAATCGCTCACTTAGTATGGAAAGTAAATATTTTGTAAATCAGTCGGCGCCGCTTATTGTGATCATATTTGTCAGAAGCATATTTGATAACAATAACCGAACGATAACAATAACCGAACGCTTAATCACGATGTAGTCTGCAGCCGTACTGCATTGAACTCACTGTTTTATTGCCACAACTGTTTGTTCTGAACGATATGTAAGCCTATCATTACATTAAGTAATTCTAATTCTGTAACATTATAATTCAACTGTACTTTTTTTTTAATTACTTGGGAGCGGGTTAAACTGCCCCAAGCACTGCAACCTTAAGATATATTATACTTACCTCCCTGATCTAGTCAAATAGCCCCTTCCCTCTTACCAGGTTTAGGAGTTTCCTGACTAGTGTTTTACCTTCAGCATCCACCAGAGCTTCCACCAGAGCCAAAGAGGTTGAAGCACCTCTCGGCAAGTGCTTCACATCTATAAATAATGTGTGTGGCAGTCTCCAGTTCCTACCCGCATAATCTACACACTGGTTCATCTTTGTAGATACCCATTTTATGCACATGTTTCCTTAGTCCACCGTGTCCCGTGAGTAGACCTGTGGCTATCCTCAATTCCTGCCTAGACAGATAGATGAGACTCTTCTGCAGCCCCAAGGAAGGTTTCCTAAGGGTTAACTTACTGTGTCTCATCCCTTCAGCCCTGATCCAGTGCTCACAGTGTCTTTCAGCCATCCACTTTCTCACTGCCATCTTGACCATAGATTTTCTAAATACCTACCGCTGGCTCCGGTCCAATCAAGGGAGTTGAAGACCCCTCTCTGGCCAGTGCATCTGCGGCTTCATTTCCAAATATTCCCCTATGCCCTGGCACCCAACCTATCTTGATTTAATTGTGCCTTGCCAGGGCTTTTAAGTTATTTAGGCCCTCCCTGACTATGGCCGAGGTGACCACACGTCCGTTTAGTGCCTTAATTGCTTTGACGCATATGATTTTGAATGGCAAATTAAATGCTAATAATAAGCGAACAGATGATTACAATAAGCGGCCTATTTACAATGTATTAATATACGTCCGTGTTTGTTTTTCAATGAAACGATAACAATAACAGAATGATAACATTAACCGTGATCACAATAAGCGGCGCCGACTGTATCTCTAAGGAAATATCTTGGACGATACAAGAGCAACGTCCCTAAAACGATATGTACTAAGCATACCGCCTAACTTTTCTATGTTACATGGAAACTGCTAACATAATAACATTTACATCCTAAACATAATACTATGTCTTAGCATCGTCACATAGAAATATAGCCTTAAACAGAAACGGTGGCGAAATTAACTACCTAGCAAATAAGATTTGTATGCTTTTCAAACTGTGAAAATATTAATTTTGGTCTTGCCGAATTATGAACGAGAATATAAAACTGTCTCTTTGACCTGTGTAAATAGCTTTACACAGCTCGAACTTAACGAATTTCGGTTCAATACAATAATATAATTTAACCGTGACAGGAAAGAAGCTTTGGTGTGTGTTACAGCGTGTATGTGTGTGTGTGTGTGTGTGTGTGTGTGTGTGTGTGTGTATCTGCGCGCGCGCATGTGTGTATATGTGTGTTTGCGAGTGTGTGTTACAGTGTGTTTAATTTATTTATGTTCTGGTTTCGGCTTCCAAAGCAAATATTTACAATTACGTTATCTTCGAAACAAAGACAAATAGATCGGACAAGTTGTGTAACCAGAGCTCTCCGACTTTCAGGGTCGCCAACTTACACAAGAACGGTTAAATATTTACACATCGCTTACACGCTTTAATTAACGAATTAATTTAGTTTACATACAGCCCAGAGCGTCCGTTACTTGCATGTGACGTTAGTTATGTGAAATCCCTTAAACTGAAATACTAATGCGATGTACAAATATAACCCTTTGTTTGGAAAGGTTATAACCTCTAAAGGGACGACGGGTTTTTCATTTTTTGTAATTGTTGGATTAAATGGTCTAAGACGTACTATTTTTATATGTAAATCATGCACGTATATATATATATACACCCCCCCCCACACACACCATACACACACACACACACACACACACACACACACACACACACACACACACACACACACACAAACACACACGCGCGCGAAGGGGACCCCAAAACACCGGAATTTTTTTTAAAGCTGTTGATTTTCAATTTTTTACAAGCACAACCTTATCTCCTTCAAAACAGTCACCATTAAAACTAATAGATGGTCGTACCACTGTTCGAAACATTTTTTTTAGTAATCTTTAGAAATGGCTGACACCTCCGCCTTCGTTTATTATTTCAACCTTTTCAATGCTATAAAATTAGTATCCTTTCATGGTTATTTGCAATTATGGAAACAAGAAAAAGGCACACAGAGCCAGGTCAGGCGAGTAAAGTGCGTCGGGCAAGTTAACCATGCAGTTTTTAACCAAAAGGTGTAACAGAGGTGGTTGTGTGAAGGAAAAATTGGTATTAACACTGTTTCGCAATATTCTTAGCTTCCAAATAAAAAGTTTGATTGACGGTTTCGGGGGACAACACTAGTAACACTGAACTGGCAATAACTCTTCGGAACTGGGAACAGAAGGGAACATTATAACCCTTATCTGTAACACACTTAAAGGTGGGACGTTTGTTATTGCATATGGGTCCCCAAAATCCCCCAGCTTTCATGGCAGCCATACTCAGGTGAATTGCTTCCGTCTAGGTTACATCGATTGTGCATGTACAAAGCTAATAAGTAAAGCGTCATGGAAAGCCATGGAAACTTAGTGAATCCGTCCGGTAAGTATCGCGCTAAAAAGAGAGAAAGTAACTATAAAGCCCTTAGGGAGAATCTCTTAAACCTTTCCAGATTCGTAAGGTCGCAACGCATTATAGTCAGCTGAGAGTTCCAACATTAAGAAAACATGTTCTCAAGAGGGCTGTAAGGCCAAGTTAGGCTGACATACAAGGTTGTTTCTGGGCCAAATTATAAAACTTCATCCCGTCATTTTATCGCCTTTGAGAGAAAGCTGGAATAAACAAATGATATCAAATACGGATTGTCGACAGTAGCAGACTGGCGTGCAAGTTTTCTATCAGCTGTTGCCACAGTCAAGTCACGCTGACGTCACACACCTAACCTACTTAGTAAAGTTAGTCCCAGACAAAGTTTCAAACTTCTGCAACGTTTCCAAAAGGTAGAATAAAACGGGATGTGGCACAACTCACCAAGTACCTGCCACACGTCTTAGATTTCCTGCAAACATTTATTTAAGTTATAAAAATGCTTAAAGAAATTCTGAGACATTTCTCTTACAATGAATCTGCTAAACGAAGGTAAAGTGTTCCGTATGGGGCTAACACATTGTTGTGACTACGTAATAGGCGGCCTACTGTTGTTGTTCTGCGTGCGAGTATATCCCAGAGTGGACGAAAATATGCATTATCCGTTTACTGGTTGGATTCGATTGTTATTTCAGTTAACCAAACCCCAACATACAAAGTTCAATTATTCAAACGGTGTTCATATTCCACAGCGCTTCAATTATGCACGGATCCAGTGCAGTCAACTTTTAATAAATAAACAAGTTACAGTTTCCTGAATAATAATTAATTAATTACATTTTATACTGAATATAGCGTGCAGTATGAGAAACTTGGGCAAGGTCCAACGTCTGCATTATTCTACCGCAAATCAGACAAGCGTCAAATATTAAATGGACTGAGTATTATGTTTAGAAATGGTTGAATAACATTTAGTAGTGACGATTCCGAAATAAGTACCGTCATCACTGAATTTTGTCAGTCCAAGGCAGACAGGTGGCTGTGATTAAACCAAGGTAGAGCGGAGGCTGTAACCAGAAAAAAACACTAGGAAGTTTGTGGCCGGACGAAGCTAGAGGGAAAACTATGACAGGACGTTTGTGACCAAAAAAAAGCTTCTAGGACGTTTGTGACCAGACTAATCTAAATGGAAGGCTGTGACCTGATCAAGGTAGCGTGGAGGCTGTGACCTGAACAAGGTAGCGTGGAGGCTGTGACCTGACCATGGTAGCGTGGAGGCTGTGACCTGACCAAGGTAGCGTGGAGGCTGTAACCTGAACAAGGTAGCGTGGAGGCTGTGACCAGAAAAAGCTAGAAAGAAGGTTGTGACCTGATCAAGGTAGCGTGGAGGCTGTGACCAGAAAAAGCTAGAAAGTAGGTTGTGACGTGATCAAGGTAGCATGGAGGCTGTGACCAGAAAAAGCTAGAAAGAAGGCTGTAACCTGACCAAGGTAGCGTGAAGGCTGTGACCAGAAAAAGCTAGAAAGACGGTTGTGACCGGACGAAGGTAGAGCGGAGGCTGTGACCAGAAAAAGCTAGAAAGAAGGTTGTGACCTGACCAAGGTAGTGTGGAGGCAGTGACCAGAAAAAGCTAGAAAGAAGGCTATGACCTGACCAAGGTAGTGTGGAGGCAATGACCAGAAAAAGCTAGAAAGAAGGCTATGACCTGACCAAGGTAGTGTGGAGGCAGTGACCAGAAAAAGCTAGAAAGAAGGTTGTGACCTGATCAAGGTAACGTGGAGGCTGTGACCAGAAAAAGCTAGAAAAAAGGTTGTGACCTGATCAAGGTAGCGTGGAGGCTGTGACCAGAAAAAGCTAGAAAGTAGGTTGTGACCTGATCAAGGTAGCGTGGAGGCTGTGACCAGAAAAAGCTAGAAAGAAGGCTGTAACCTGACCAAGGTAGCGTGAAGGCTGTGACCAGAAAAAGCTAGAAAGACGGTTGTAACCGGACGAAGGTAGAGCGGAGGCTGTGACCAGAAAAATCTAGAAAGAAGGTCGTGACCTGACCAAGGTAGCGTTGAAGCTGTGACCAGAAAAAGCTAGGAAGAAGGCTATGATCGGACGAAGGTAGAGCGGAGGCTGTGACCAGAAAAAGCTAGAAAGAAGGTTGTGACCGGACGAAGGTAGAGCGGAGGCTGTGACCAGAAAAAGCTAGAAAGAAGGTTGTGACCTGACCAAGGTAGCGTGGAGGCAGTGACCAGAAAAAGCTAGAAAGAAGGCTATGACCGGACGAAGGTAGAGCGGAGGCTGTGACCAGAAAAAGCTAGAAAGAAGGTTGTGACCGGACGAAGGTAGAGCGGAGGCTGTGACCAGAAAAAGCTAGAAAGAAGGTTGTGACCAGACGAAGGTAGAGCGGTGGCTGTGACCAGAAAATCCTAGATAGAAAGCGTGTGAGTGGATGAAGCTAGATAAAATGCTATGACCGGACAAAGATAGAAAGGAAGGTGTGACCAGAAAATGTTGGAGAGAAGGTTGTGAGCGGGCCAAGGTACGAGGAAAAGCTATGACCGGATACAGCTGGTGTCAAGGCTGTGACCGGACCAATCTGTAGTGAAGGCTATGACCGGACCAAGCTGGTGTAAAGGTATGACAGAACCAAGCTGTAGTAAAGGCTATGACTTGACTAAGCTGAAGTAAGGGGTTTGACCGGACTAAGATAGAGTGACGGCTGTGACCGGACCAAGCTGGAGTGAAGGCTAAGACTTGACTAAGTTGGAGTGAAGGCTATGACTTGACTAAGTTGGAGTGAAGGCTAGGACTGGACCAAGCTGGAATGAAGGCTAGGACTGAACCAAGCTGGAGTAAAGGTTATGACTTGACTAAGTTGGAGTGAAGGCTATAAATAGACTAAGTTAGAGTGAAGGCTATGACTAGACTAAGTTGGAGTGAAGGCTATGACTTGACTAAGTTGGAATGTAGGCTGGGACTGGACCAAGCTGGAGTGAAGGCTATGACTTGACTAAGTTGGAATGTAGGCTGGGACTGGACCAAGCTGGAGTGAAGGCTATGACTAGACTAAGTTGGAGTGAAGGCTATGACTTGACTAAGTTGGAGTGAAGGCTAGGACTGGACCAAGCTGGAGTATAGGCTATGACTTGACTAAGTTGGAATGAAGGCTAGGACTGAACCAAGCTGGAGTAAAGGTTATGACTTGACTAAGTTGGAGTGAAGGCTATGACTAGACTAAGTTAGAGTGAAGGCTATGACTAGACTAAGTTGGAGTGAAGGCTATGACTTGACTAAGTTGGAGTGAAGGCTAGGACTGGACCAAACTGGAGTATAGGCTATGACTTGACTAAGTTGGAGTGAAGGCTAGGACTGGAGCTAGATGGAGTAAAGGCAATGACTTGACTAAGTTGGAGTGAAGGCTAGGACTGGAGCTAGATGGAGTAAAGGCAATGAATTGACTAAGTTGGAGTGAAGGTTAGGACTGGACTAAGCTGGATTAAGGCTATGACCGGAGCCAGTTGGAGTGAAGGTTAGGACTGGCCCAAACTGGAGTAAAAGCAATGAATTGACTAAGTTGGAGTGAAGGTTAGGACTGCACCAAGCTGGATTAAGGCTATGACTGGAGCAAGTTGTAGTGAAGGCTAGGACTGGACCAAGCTGGAGCAAAGGTTATGACTTGACTAAGTTGGAGTGAAGGTTAGGACTGAACCAAGCTTTAGTAAAGGTTATGACTTGACTAAGTTGGAGTGAAGGCTAGGACTGGACCAAGCTGGAGTAAAGGTTATGACTTGACTAAGTTGGAGTGAAGGCTAGGACTGGACCAAGCTGGAGTAAATGTTATGACTTGACTAAGTTGGAGTGAGGGCTAGGACTGGACCTAGATGGATTAAGGCTATGACAGGAGCAATTTGGAGTGGAGGCCATGACTGGAGAAAAGGCTATGACTGGACCAAGCAGGAGTAAATGCTATGATCGGACCAAGCTGGAGTAAAGGCAGTTCATTACAGTTCTTTCAGTTACAGATAGTTTGTGTCTATCCATTACACGTGAGACCTCTGTTGATGTTGAATCAATAGTAGATTGAAGCTACGTGTCCCGTACACTGTTGCCTTGTGTCCCAGCATGCTAGAGTCTTAGCCCCCTACTCTAAGTCCTTTATTTGTCAGTGGGATGGGAGTAGTGCTCCAACCAGGCCTTACGGTTCTACCACTCTCTAATCGTTAATGAAGTGGATAGTTGTTAGTGTTGGCGATGACTACATCAGCGAGCCTGTTTCCATTCCTTGGATTGTTGTAAGGGGGGGTAGATGAAAAATATTCCAATTTAAAGAAATTACTCATCTCGTATCCCTAAAGAAAACGTGCAAAACCATAAATATAAAACATATCGGTAGTGAGTCTTCTTTCCTAAATTTCTAAACCACAGGGGGATGCACGTCCCCTTGCGGATTTCCCACCATTTACGTCATAGCTGGACACTAAGTGCTACCCCCTTAGCTAAAGTCTCTACTGACTGGTTAAACTGTAGACTAATACTGATTTTCTCTTAGTCGCTTCACTTTCGTTTCACCTCACTGTACTTTTATTTCAAAGAATATATTCAAATCATATTTTCAAAACAGGTATTCTTTACAACATTCCTAAATCCTTTTATTTTTATCTTTCCAAGTTCTGGATAAACACTCCTTATTTCTATTTTTCAAGCTTTAATTATTTCACACTATCCCTATATCCATTTTGTTCAAATTTTCAATTGTTAATAAAATAAGTTTTTATTCACCCAATGAAGTTCAAATACATTTTTTAAAACTTGTAGTGGATGGCACTTGTCGTTAATAGAGTTAAAAAAATATCAATTTATAAAATAAATTTAATTACTTAATTTTATTTAAATATGGAACAAACTTTCCACAAAAAGGAACAATCTATGTAATATAGTTACTCCCATTTGATTTAAAATAAGTGATAACATATGGTTTCATGAAAAAGCTAATTTCATTTTATAGGTAATATGGTAGAACTGCGGTTTTAACGCATAGGTTATGTTAATTTATTTATATTAATTGTAATTATTTAATGAAATGGAACTAAAATCGATTTGTTTATTTGTTGAAGTAAGTAAGAACAAAGTACTGTATATTGTAATATAAGTAGGCTATACTATATACATAGTCACAGGAAATGAATTATAGAATATTCCGATGAGAAAAATTCGCTCATAATTTAGTTACGAGTTCATATTTACTCACAAGTTCAAGTTACAGTTAAAGCAAATGTTTACGCAACGGCCAGGCCACAGCCATCTATATTATTTGTATTTTGCGTGGTTACAACTGTATAAAGTTATTAACATGGCGCCGATGGAGGGGCCACGTAGCGGCGCTATTATTCACTTTGTCACCTCTGCGAGCAGCGGGCCCAGTACATTGTTATTAAGGCGTTACCCCGTGTTTCTGCGGTCCCAGTACAGGAAGAGGCCGACATAAATCTCGCGACTCCATTAGCTGCAGCTCTCCATATCTACAATGCAACTTTATGCTTTGTTTTACTCTGCCGCCGCGCCGTCGTAAATCAATTCTACACGAGATACTTGGAAACACATCCCCCCCCCACACACACGAGTAGCTCACTACAACTCACCGAACTATTGATTTAAATTTGACTTTACTAAATACAACAAACCTTTACAGCGTGTAGAAAACGAAGCCTTGTAAACAAGATAGAAACATAACAAATAAAAGAAGTACGCAAAACTCACAAATTAAGTATTTATTTACTCACTTACCTATATGCAAATTAATGAATAGTTTGTGAGATCTGCGTACATAATTTATTTGTTATTAACATAATGTCAGTAGCTAGGCTCAAAACAACAGTTTTTTAAAGATAAGAAACGTCTATGAAATCTTATTCAAATTTTGTTTTCCTTATGTATTTGTAGAGTAATATTTTTTGTGTTTCAAACCTTTAGACTATTCCTAAGACGATTTTGAGTTAGGATTAAAATAATGAAATAAACCTCCTTGGTAAAAAAGTTGGAGGGGAGTTATCATCCAATTACGAGTTTAGGTTAGCTAACCTGACGTAGCACTTCCTTATGGGGACATGCGGATGTGTCTAGCCTTTACCTCCTCCATGTGGGAGGAAGGATCAGGATGGAAAGAACTATCCAGGACTAAAGAGAGGATATAATACTGCTCTTTATGGAGTGCAGGATATATGGAGTGCAGGATTTCCACTCGATGACATGATTTTCTCATATCCTCAGTATCAGAAAATATTTGTTTTCTAAATTCCATTCAGTTTATCTGCCTCCTTTTACCATCCGTCCTTCTTCGTAGAGGGGAGCGGTTAGGGGGTAGACGCCTCTGTATGACCGCTATAGAGAGTAGGTAAATTTATTCACGCCGTCCTGCACACTGGACATAATACCACCCCCTCTACTGTGCTTTTTATTTTTCTACCTTAACCCCGTGTATATAAGTATCTATAGGTATATCTATATATAAATGAATATATATATATATATATATATATATATATATATATATATATATATATATATGAACTTTCCATTCCTTCGTAGGTGTAGTTGTTGTAATATCTGTTCGCTTTGAAACTGCAATCCTTACTCATATTTACACTAACGTTTATTTTTGCCTACTATTTGTAGTGACCATCATACTGATCCTTCCGTAATAGGCTTTCCCCTGTTCATATTCCTTCCAGTATATTTCAAAGTACGTTATCCGTTATGTTTACAAAAAATCCACTTTTTCACTTACAGACTGTCAGTGCCACAATAACACTGCTTAGCACTGATTTGAAAATGCTTTCGCCTAACCACACTTTCGGAACTTAGAATTAAGGTTCTTCAAACAGGCCCAAGCACAGACAAGACCTATACTCATTTTCTCACTGGGTAGGTACGACCTCCAGTGACGGCCGCTGTTCCTACTGACCGCCTAGCTCTAAGCACACAATACAAACAAAATGCACATATTAATGTTAACCTGTTTACAGCTATGTTCCAGGTAACATACCTAGAATCGCAGCTTAGCCCCAACGGAAATACTAATTTTGATTTCCTTGCCTTTTCGAGTAGGCAGCGGAAGAGGGAGTAGGCATCATAACCTCACTAACAAGGTATTTCTATGGTAATACCCCCCTTAACTCTTAGCATAAGGATATCCCAGCGTTCAGGCTTCCTGCATTTTCCTGATTTTTCTTGGCAGGGTTTCTTGTTAGTAAGGTTTTTACATCCCCCTCTTAGTGCTACACTTACCGTACTGTTTCATTTCACTATCTCCTGATTCTCCATAGAAAGAGCATATCATGTACGTACCTAAACCCATTTTGTTCACGATTGTTGGGGATAATAACAGTATGCGCATGTGAGATGGAAGGAGTTCGCTAGAGGTTAGCTGCCACAAGGGCTGGGCGGGTTTTGGTTTCAGCATCTGGGTTGATAAATATAATAAATAGAGAAACTTTCAGTGCCACATATATACCAGTACCACTTAGAGCTCGTCTTTCCGTCTCACATCCAATCACGTCACTCTCCAAGTCGTACATTTCCCTTACATTAATTAATGAATGCTACCCGTGACATTTACTCGGAATCCAGAATTAATAAGAGCACAGCACGGGTTTGATGACAGCACAGCAGGCGTTTTCTTACTTTAATAAAGCTGTTACACAACTTTATCGTAGCATCCTTCAACGATACGTGTGCCATTCCTCGCAAACTGTTTTCATTTCTCTCGCGTAAAACCCAACCGCAGAGCAAAAGTAGAAACAATTAGATTAGGATTTATGCTACACGTTACAAAGCTGACTCAGTTTTAGCGTTACGTAACGCAGGAAATGTTAATAACGTGACGTCTTCTGCGATGGAATAAATTAAAAAGTATAACTTGTGTAGGTTTCGGATTAAAAAGCGTAAAACGGCGTCGCGACTCAGGAGCGTCTGTTTGCATTAGTAGCAAGCTCGTTATCCGAGTTAGCGATTGTTCGGGGTTAAGTTTCCACTAACAAGGCAACTTGGACGGTTTAACTATAAACAGCTGATTGGCATCCACTGGTTCACGCGTTCGGCAGCGTTATTATTCCGGACGTTCGTGCATCACAGAAACGTTACTTCTACTTCACTAAACAAATATTTTTGTAATATATTTCTACTATATTGCAAATAAACTATCTATAATGCTCTAGAATGTAAAAGTTTATAAAATTAGATTTGCGATTGAATTCTTTTCAGTATCACCAGAAAAAGCAAAGTTAGAAGTAAGTAATATAAACAAAACTTAATTAAAGTTGATTCATACTTACGTCAACAAAGCCAAGGTTTATTTTAGAGTCTCTATTAAATAATTATAATTAACATAAATAAAGTCTCTTAACATAGGGGTTAAAACAACTGTCCTACCACATAACCTATACAATAAAATCAGATGTTTTATGAAATCATATGTCACCACTTAACATATATTAAGCCAAATGTGAGTAACTATATTCCATATCTAACCCCTTTTGTAAAACGTTTTTTCCATATTTAAATAAAATTAGGTAAATAAATTTAATGAATGAATTATTATTTTTTTTAACTGTGTTAACAAGTGTCATCCACTACAAGTTTAAGAAAAAATGTATTGGAAATTGAATGGATGAATAAAAAGTATTTTATTAACGATTGAAAATCGTAAGGGGTGATTATTAAGTAAGGGTGTGGGGGAAGAAAATAGAAGCAGCGGGAAGAGGCTGGATGGAAGGGAACTTGAGGAACGCCCGTGACCGCCGAACACACTTCAGCGTCTATCAATGTTGTGCGGCACCCATAGCCTGAATCCGTGCCAAAAGCATTTTCTCTCCATTGAACTTGACTACTCTAGACCTTGACAGTATTGCCACGTGATCACAAGGCCACGGAACAATGTTAGAGCCTGAAACTCTCCCGCCCGACGAATCATGCCAACTCGTTCTGTTCTATTGTAAAGTTGGCAGCAGGTGACCGGTTTTGCGCAGTGGCATCCGATTGTGAAATGGCTGTTTTAGTTCCGCAGCCAAATATCGTCCCCTGCTAACTGATTGCTTAATGGGGCGAGAGCTGTTCCTTTACTGCCACGGCTTTGTAATTTTAATTACCCTCGCGAAAGTTACTGAAGAAAACCCAAATCTTGTGCAGCCTTGTTGAAGTAATCTCGGCTCACATTAGCAGTATTTAGGTGAGAGGCCAAGAAAACGCGAGTGAAAGGGAGAAAATTATGCTAATTTAAAGGGAGAAAACAGATAGTGACCGCTTAAAATGTTCCTCAATAGAGCGTAGGTCTATTCTTGATGCGTGATGGTGATTTCTGGTGATTTTTCAATTCCTCACACTCTCCTTATATATATATATATATATATATATATATATATATATATATATATATATATATATATATATATATATATATATATATATATATATATATATATATATATATAGAATATCAAATGTGTTTTCCTGTTAGAATATTTTTAAGATCAAATAATATACACAAATACAGGAATATTTAATTTATTGAATAATAAACTCAAAGCTTTTCGTTGGTTTACATTACCAACATCCTCAGGAGTTACAATACTATTCAGTATTACTCCTCAGTATTGTAACTCCTGAGGATGTTGGTAATGTAAACCAACGAAAAGCTTTGAGTTTATTATTCAATAAATTAAATATTCCTGTATTTGTGTATATTATTTGATCTTAAAAAAAAAATATATATATATATAATACGTTTTCTTGTTTAATAATTTAAAACAACACAGGGTATTCAAATACAAGAATATTTATTAATTTATATCCAAAGCTTTTCGTTGGTAAACAGTACCAACATCATCAGGAATGAAAATTACAATAATGTAAGCTATAGGCCTGAAAGATAAGTGCCTGATATTGATCTGCTCCCTATTTGGGTGAGACAAAGGTCTACTCATTACACTCTTTTGTAAGAAGAAAGTTGAGGAAGAGCAGACGGATGTGGCAGAACCTTGGTATTGGAAATAGGAAAGTACCCTGACCAAGATTTGATGTAGGCCTAATCTAAACTCGGGAGTATAGAAAAGGCTACCCGGTACCCAGGGTGGAAATAGTAGCTAATCCCCTTGGGTACTCGAGGCATGCCGAAAGACCTGGATATTTGTCACGAATTCTTTGTCTTGTCGTTTCTCCAAGTGAAAAAAAATTTAAACAAAAGTTTAATAGAACTTCCAACACCCCATGATACCCTGATCTAAGTTTATACTCCTATTACGTTGTCACTGATAAAATGTCATAAAGTGAACTTGGAAAAGGAAAGGAGAAGAAAAAACCAAAAATGGAAGTAAAATATAGAAACTGTGCGAACCATACGACTGACACAGAAATGGCCAATAAGAGACGAGAAACAAGCCAAAGAGATGATGAAGGGGAAGCAGGACTCACGACGGAAAAAACCGACACGAAGAAGAGGCCGCAGACACAGAACTACCTTGGATCCAGGAACCCAGAAGGAAATCAAACCTTAAAGGAGAAGAGGAAGGCCCAGATCTATAACTACAGTGGAAGAAGAGCTTTAAAGGGATGCAAGGCTACAAGGCGAAGAGGACGCAAGTCTAAACTGAAGTCAGTTACAGAAAAACTACCTACAGAGCAATTGACGGAACTTGGATTTAAGATTTAATGTAAATCTGATGTTGAAGCATCGTCTTTTGTCACAGCAGAGATGAAGGAAACCACTCAGAGTAAAGCAGGACTGGAGATCATGCAAAGACCTGATGATGTCATTACAACGATAAAAGCCGTCTCTACCACTGCAGTAGAGCCGGCCATTGAAGGAGAACCGATGAAAGAAAGTAAAATTACAGAGCCTACAACTGAAGGAGTTTCTGAGTGGGAAACAAGACAAACGGAAGTAAGAAATAAATTTGAAGATCCTAAGAAAGAAAGAAGAACTACAGCACAAACAACATATAAACTTGAAGTGCATACAAATACTGACGACGTAATACGAACTACAACAGAACCGTATTGTTATTCCTCTTCTATGTTAAAGGAGTAAACATAGAGGAGTGTAACGTGTACAGTAATTTATAATGGCTATCGATCTCAGTATAGAGATATTTTGAATACCCTTTATTATAAAATCCTGAATATTAAGCTTAAGCAATGATAATGTAATGTGGCCGAAAGTCTGAGGCTGATTTTGTTTCTTTTAGCGGAAAGAAATTTGAGGAAATTTTCTTTAGCGTATGTATTTTCTGTAGAGGGAAGTGTTTCTTTAGCAATAAATCCCCTGGCCAGATCGTAATAGTTGTGAATGGCGACGCTCATGTTTCAGAAGGCGAGAATTAACTTCAGTACTTTAAAAAATGGCTAATTTGATGTTTCTTTTGAACTAAAAAAAGTATTTGCCAAAATCTTTGTAAAATAATACATGTAAATAAACCAATTTTTTTTAAAGTCAATTATCACTTGGGTCAATAAAGTAAAATTTTATTTTGGTTGGTATTTATTAAACAGTAGTTACAAATAATATAAATAAAGTAACATAGCCTAAGCGTTAAAACAGCTGTTCTACCATATAACTTATAACATAAAATCAGCTCTTTTAAGAAACCATATGTTATCACTTATAACAAGCCAATGGTTAGAAATAACTATGTTGCAAACTTTTCCCCTTTTGTATAAACTTTGTTTCTCAAATAAAACTAAAATTAATTCAATAAGTTTAATTATTGAATTAATATTTGAAAAACATTTTTATGCCATCATAAAGTGTCATAAAACATAAAGGGTCATCCACTACAAGTGTAAATAAATGTTTTTGAACTTGAGAGGATAAATAAAAAGTATATAATTAACGATTGAAAATTTTAACAAATAATATACAAGGAGAGTGTGAACTAATGGAAGAATTTGGTAAATGGAATAGTAATGCAATTATTTTTCAGATTGATACATGACGAAACTGTTTATATACAGGCAACAGTGTAACTATACCAAACACTCAATAATAAAACGATTTTCAAAGGTGGTTGACATTTGAGTTGGTTTTTAAAATGTATAACCCCGAGGGCGATGCACAGAAAGCGGGCAAGTGGAGGCCGCCCACTAAGCGGATTAGGGCTACGCAAAGTGCATCCCGAATGTATTAAAGCAAGGCTTTAACGGCTTAGCGCCCTGTGCACACAATGTTCCGAAAACATTTTAGTACGCGTTACAGTGTAGGTCCACTTACATTCTGACGGGACGTCTGTACAAGACCCAAGTAATTTAAGTTTAGAAAGTGTTCCTGTGTAAGCTACACAACGACGGTTTTATTCAATTTGAAGATAATTCCAGTTTTTCAAGTTTCAACTTTTATAGGTTTTGGTTTGAGTTGAACTTACGACTTCTATTGTTTTACTGGAGTTTAGTAGTTTTATTACGTTCATTCGGTGCAACTACTATGTCCTACAAAGGGTAAGGTAAGTGTTGTAAATGTAGGTAGAGGAGAAACCCATGATGCAGAATGTAGGGGCTGTTCCCGGGTAAGGTTGAGAACTTGAAGGAGACCTAGTCTTTAAGGCAGGGACTCCCGAGATATTTTTTACGGCCCGCGGGCCACTCTAAAATGTCGGTTTTGAATGTAGTGAAATTTAATGCTATTCCATAGGTAAAGGCAAAAACAAGCACATTCTGTTCATATGTACATTGCACAACATATAGTGACGTGATTATGGAAACATTTAATCATAATGTATTCTATGTTTATGAGTAACCGAGAAAATTATCACCGAGAGATTGTAAGACACTCTGTGACAGACATTCATTGATACATATTGTGTCAATGCCACACTCGGCATTGTTTGCCGAGTAATTACTTGCAAGAGGGTAAGTGGACCCGTATCTCTCTACATTTAAAGTCTTCCACTGCTACACCATTATATCGATGAAACATTTCCTATCGCTAAGTTTGTCTGTTTCTCATCCCTCTTATACTCGATGATAAACTGAATGGAGTCAGTTGTTTATTAATACAAGACCATTTATTTTGTACAATTGTACGAAGTCATCACTTGTTCCGGTTTGATCCCTTGTGATAGCGCGATTCTAAAATTTCAGTGTCAAGAAAACGTCGAAGAAGAAGTACGGTGTTTTCAAGATAAATGAACGGAATTATATTTTTTTAATAATTATCAAAATTGGCAACTTGTCTTATTTGCCAAGAAACTATTGGTGTCATGGAAGATTTCTGTTTAAAAAGACATAACGAATCCAAGCTTTCAAAAACATATAGTAATTTTACAGGTCAACTGAGAAAAAACCAAGTAATCGATTTGAAAAAGAAATTAACAAGTCAACAAAATCGGTTAAAAATATTGCAGTAAAAATTCAGAAGTTTCGAAATTTCGAAAATATTAATGAAACATTTGAAACCTTTTGGAGATGAATAATTAGTAAGGAATGCTTAGGCTATTAATTCCGTATCTGATATTTTATTTCCGGATAAAACCTAAATAGTTTCACAGATTAGTTCAAGCCGAATGACAATAGGTCGTAGAGCGGAATCAACCTATTTTGAAAATTCTTTAAAAAGAATATCCAATTTCAAGTGGTTTTCGATCGCGTTGCACGAAACTATTGACATTTCAGATACAGCCCAGCTTGTTATTTCAGATTAAAAAAAATGCAGATCTCATCTAATATTTGTTTTAAAAGAGATATTGAAATAGATATATTTTTGCTCTAAAAAATTGCATGAACTATAGCTCATGAATTTTTGCGATTTCATCAAAAAATAGAAATAATATCTGGATAGCCGATTTGACACAGATCGACCATAGATTTGCATGGTGTTCGCAGATTACATCTAATATTTGTTTTCAAACAGATATCGAAATAGGTATATTTTTGCTCTGAAAAATGCTTGAACTATATATAGTTCATGGATTATTGTGATTTCTTCAAAAAGAAATTCCCGTCTAAATAGCCTATTTTACTTAGAAGCAACCCTAGATTTGCAATGTGTTCGCAGATCTCATCTAATATTTGTTTTCAAACAGATATTAAAATAGGTATATTTTTGCTCTGAAAAATGCATGAACTATATAATAGTTCATTGAATTTTGCGATTTCTTCAAAAAAAAGAATTTGTATTTAAATAGCCTAATTGACTTAGAATAGACCGTAGAATCACATGGTGGTCGCACATCACATCTAACATTTGTTTTGAAAGAGATATCGAGATAGATATATATTTTTGCTCTAAAAAATGAATGCTCTATGGCTCTTGGGTTTTTACGATTCCTTTGAAAAATGGAATTCCTATTTAAATAGCTTAGATGACTGAGAATCACCCATAGAATCGAATGGTGTTCACAGAATTCATCTAATGTTTCTATTTTATGACTTATCGAGATAGATAGATATTCGCTCAAAAAAGGTATGCTCATGGATTTTTGAGATTTGTACAAAAAATAGATGTCTAATTTAAATAGCATAAAAAACAGATAATTGACTATAAATTCGCATGGTTTTCGCAGAAATAATCTAATGTCTGTATTAGAAGAGTTTTCGATAGAGATATATTTTCTCTCTAAAAAATGCATTAACTTATAGTTCATGGATTTTTGCGATTTCTTCAAAAAATACAATTCTTATTTAAATTGCTTAAATGACAGAGAATCGACTACAGATTCGCTTGGTGTTCGCAAAATTCATCTAATGCCTGTATCATAAACGTTATCGAGATAGATATATTTTCGCTCTAAAAAATGCATTAACTTATAGTTCATGGATTTTTGCGATTTCTTCAAAAAATACAATTCTTATTTAAATTGCTTAAATGAAAGAGAATCGACTACAGATTCGCTTGGTGTTCGCAAAATTCATCTAATGCCTGTATCATAAACGTTATCGAGATAGATATATTTTCGCTCTAAAAAATGCATTAATTTATAGTTCATGGATTTTTGCGATTTCTTCAAAAAATACAATTCTTATTTAAATTGCTTAAATGACAGAGAATCGACTACAGATTCGCTTGGTGTTCCCAAATTCATCTAATGCCTGTATCATAAACGTTATCGAGATAGATATATTTTCGCTCTAAAAAATGCATTAACTTATAGTTCATGGATTTTTGCGATTTCTTCAAAAAATACAATTCTTATTTAAATTGCTTAAATGACAGAGAATCGACTACAGATTCGCTTGGTGTTCGCAAAATTCATCTAATGCCTGTATCATAAACGTTATCGAGATGTATATATTTTCGCTCTAAAAAATGCATTAACTTATAGTTCATGGATTTTTGCGATTTCTTCAAAAAATACAATTCTTATTTAAATTGCTTAAATGACAGAGAATCGACTACAGATTCGCTTGGTGTTCGTTAAATTCATCTAATGCCTGTATCATAAACGTTATCGAGATAGATATATTTTCGCTCTAAAAAATGCATTATTTTATAGTTCATGGATTTTTGCAATTTCTTCAAAAAATACAATTCTTATTTAAATTGCTTAAATGACAGAGAATCGACTACAGATTCGCTTGGTGTTCGCAAAATTCATCTAATGCCTGTATCATAAACGTTATCGAGATAGATATATTTTCGCTCTAAAAAATGCATTAACTTATAGTTCATGGATTTTTGCGATTTCTTCAAAAAATACAATTCTTATTTAAATTGCTTAAATGACAGAGAATCGACTACAGATTCGCTTGGTATTCGCAAAATTCATCTAATGCCTGTATCATAAACGTTATCGAGATAGATATATTTTCGCTCTAAAAAATGCATTAACTTATAGTTCATGGATTTTTGCGATTTCTTCAAAAAATACAATTCTTATTTAAATTGCTTAAATGACAGAGAATCGACTACAGATTCGCTTGGTGTTCGCAAAATTCATCTAATGCCTGTATCATAAACGTTATCGAGATAGATATATTTTCGCTCTAAAAAATGCATTAACTTATAGTTCATGGATTTTTGCGATTTCTTCAAAAAATACAATTCTTATTTAAATTGCTTAAATGACAGAGAATCGACTACAGATTCGCTTGGTGTTCGCAAATATCATCTAATGGATGTATCATAAACGTTATCGAGATAAATATATTTTCGCTCTAAAAAATGCATTAACTTATAGTTCATGGATTTTTGCAATTTCTTCAAAAAATACAATTCTTATTTAAATTGCTTAAATGACAGAGAATCGACTACAGATTCGCTTGGTGTTCGCAAAATTCATCTAATGCCTGTATCATAAACGTTATCGAGATAGATATATTTTCGCTCTAAAAAATGCATTAACTTATAGTTCATGGATTTTTGCGATTTCTTCAAAAAATACAATTCTTATTTAAATTGCTTAAATGACAGAGAATCGACTACAGATTCGCTTGGTATTCGCAAAATTCATCTAATGCCTGTATCATAAACGTTATCGAGATAGATATATTTTCGCTCTAAAAAATGCATTAACTTATAGTTCATGGATTTTTGCGATTTCTTCAAAAAATACAATTCTTATTTAAATTGCTTAAATGACAGAGAATCGACTACAGATTCGCTTGGTATTCGCAAAATTCATCTAATGCCTGTATCATAAACGTTATCGAGATAGATATATTTTCGCTCTAAAAAATGCATTAACTTATAGTTCATGGATTTTTGCGATTTCTTCAAAAAATACAATTCTTATTTAAATTGCTTAAATGACAGAGAATCGACTACAGATTAGCTTGGTGTTCGCAAAATTCATCTAATGCCTGTATCATAAACGTTATCGAGATAGATATATTTTCGCTCTAAAAAATGCATTAACTTATAGTTCATGGATTTTTGCGATTTCTTCAAAAAATACAATTTTTATTTAAATTGCTTAAATGACAGAGAATCGACTACAGATTCGCTTGGTATTCGCAAAATTCATCTAATGCCTGTATCATAAACGTTATCGAGATAGATATATTTTCGCTTTAAAAAATGCATTAACTTATAGTTCATGGATTTTTGCGATTTCTTCAAAAAATACAATTCTTATTTAAATTGCTTAAATGACAGAGAATCGACTACAGATTAGCTTGGTGTTCGCAAAATTCATCTAATGCCTGTATCATAAACGTTATCGAGATAGATATATTTTCGCTCTAAAAAATGCATTAACTTATAGTTCATGGATTTTTGCAATTTCTTCAAAAAATACAATTCTTATTTAAATTGCTTAAATGACAGAGAATCGACTACAGATTCGCTTGGTGTTCGCAAAATTCATCTAATGCCTGTATCATAAACGTTATCGAGATAGATATATTTTCGCTCTAAAAAATGCATTATTTTATAGTTCATGGATTTTTGCGATTTCTTCAAAAAATACAATCACTATTTAAATTGCTTAAATGACAGAGAATCGACTACAGATTCGCTTGGTGTTCGCAAAATTCATCTAATGCCTGTATCATAAACGTTATCGAGATAAATATATTTTCGCTCTAAAAAATGCATTAACTTATAGTTCATGGATTTTTGCAATTTCTTCAAAAAATACAATTCTTATTTAAATTGCTTAAATGACAGAGAATCGACTACAGATTAGCTTGGTGTTTGCAAAATTAATCTAATGCCTGTATCATAAACGTTATCGAGATAGATATATTTTCGCTCTAAAAAATGCATTAACTTATAGTTCATGGATTTTTGCGATTTCTTCAAAAAATACAATTCTTATTTAAATTGCTTAAATGACAGAGAATCGACTACAGATTCGCTTGGTGTTCGCAAAATTCATCTAATGCCTGTATCATAAAAGTTATCGAGATAAATATATTTTCGCTCTAAAAAATGCATTAACTTATAGTTCATGGATTTTTGCGATTTCTTCAAAAAATACAATTCTTATTTAAATTGCGTAAATGACAGAGAATCGACTACAGATTCGCTTGGTGTTTGCAAAATTCATCTAATGCCTGTATCATAAACGTTATCGAGATAGATATATTTTCGCTCTAAAAAATGCATTAACTTATAGTTCATGGATTTTTGCGATTTCTTCAAAAAATACAATTCTTATTTAAATTGCTTAAATGACAGAGAATCGACTACAGATTCGCTTGGTGTTCGCAAAATTCATCTAATGCCTGTATCATAAACGTTATCGAGATAGATATATTTTCGCTCTAAAAAATGCATTAACTTATAGTTCATGGATTTTTGCGATTTCTTCAAAAAATACAATTCTTATTTAAATTGCTTAAATGACAGAGAATCGACTACAGATTCGCTTGGTGTTCGCAAAATTCATCTAATGCCTATATCATAAACGTTATCGAGATGGATATATTTTCGCTCTAAAAAATGCATTAACTTATAGTTCATGCATTTTTGTGATTTCTTCAAAAAATACAATTCTTATTTAAATTGCTTAAATGACAGAGAATCGACTACAGATTCGCTTGGTGTTCGCAAAATTCATCTAATGCCTGTATCATAAACGTTATCGAGATAGATATATTTTCGCTCTAAAAAATGCATTAACTTATAGTTCATGGATTTTTGCGATTTCTTCAAAAAATACAATTCTTATTTAAATTGCTTAAATGACAGAGAATCGACTACAGATTCGCTTGGTGTTCGCAAAATTCATCTAATGCCTGTATCATAAACGTTATCGAGATGTATATATTTTCGCTCTAAAAAATGCATTAACTTATAGTTCATGGATTTTTGCGATTTCTTCAAAAAATACAATTCTTATTTAAATTGCTTAAATGACAGAGAATCGACTACAGATTCGCTTGGTGTTCGCAAAATTCATCTAATGCCTGTATCATAAACGTTATCAAGATAGAAATATTTTCGCTCTAAAAAATGCATTATTTTATAGTTCATGGATTTTTGCAATTTCTTCAAAAAATACAATTCTTATTTAAATTGCTTAAATGACAGAGAATCGACTACAGATTAGCTTGGTGTTCGCAAAATTCATCTAATGCCTGTATCATAAACGTTATCGAGATTGATATATTTTCGCTCTAAAAAATGCATTAACTTATAGTTCATGGATTTTTGCGATTTCTTCAAAAAATACAATTCTTATTTAAATTGCTTAAATGACAGAGAATCGACTACAGATTCGCTTGGTGTACGCAAAATTCATCTAATGCCTGTATCATAAACGTTATCGAGATATATATATTTTCGCTCTAAAAAATGCATTAACTTATAGTTCATGGATTTTTGCGATTTCTTCAAAAAATACAATTCTTATTTAAATTGCGTAAATGACAGAGAATCGACTACAGATTCGCTTGGTGTTCGCAAAATTCATCTAATACCTGTATCATAAACGTTATCGAGTTAGATATATTTTCGCTCTAAAAAATGCATTAACTTATAGTTCATGGATTTTTGCGATTTCTTCAAAAAATACAATTCTTATTTAAATTGCTTAAATGACAGAGAATCGACTACAGATTCGCTTGGTGTTCGCAAAATTCATCTAATGCCTGTATCATAAACGTTATCGAGATAGATATATTTTCGCTCTAAAAAATGCATTAATTTATAGTTCATGGATTTTTGCGATTTCTTCAAAAAATACAATTCTTATTTAAATTGCTTAAATGACAGAGAATCGACTACAGATTCGCTTGGTGTTCGCAAAATTCATCTAATGCCTGTATCATAAACGTTATCGAGATAGATATATTTTCGCTCTAAAAAATGCATTAACTTATAGTTCATGGATTTTTGCGATTTCTTCAAAAAATACAATTCTTATTTAAATTGCTTAAATGACAGAGAATCGACTACAGATTCGCTTGGTGTTCGCAAAATTCATCTAATGCCTGTATCATAAACGTTATCGAGATGTATATATTTTCGCTCTAAAAAATGCATTAACTTATAGTTCATGGATTTTTGCGATTTCTTCAAAAAATACAATTCTTATTTAAATTGCTTAAATGACAGAGAATCGACTACAGATTCGCTTGGTGTTCGCAAAATTCATCTAATGCCTGTATCATAAACGTTATCGAGATAGATATATTTTCGCTCTAAAAAATGCATTAACTTATAGTTCATGGATTTTTGCGATTTCTTCAAAAAATACAATTCTTATTTAAATTGCTTAAATGACAGAGAATCGACTACAGATTCGCTTGGTGTTCGCAAAATTCATCTAATGCCTGTATCATAAACGTTATCGAGATAGATATATTTTCGCTCTAAAAAATGCATTATTTTATAGTTCATGGATTTTTGCAATTTCTTCAAAAAATACAATTCTTATTTAAATTGCTTAAATGACAGAGAATCGACTACAGATTCGCTTGGTGTTCGCAAAATTCATCTAATGCCTACATCATAAACGTTATCGAGATGGATATATTTTCGCTCTAAAAAATGCATTAACTTATAGTTCATTTATTTTTGTGATTTCTTCAAAAAATACAATTCTTATTTAAATTGCTTAAATGACAGAGAATCGACTACAGATTCGCTTGGTGTTCGCAAAATTCATCTAATGCCTGTATCATAAACGTTATCGAGATAGATATATTTTCGCTCTAAAAAATGCATTAAAATATAGTTCATGGATTTTTGCGATTTCTTCAAAAAATACAATTCTTATTTAAATTGCTTAAATGACAGAGAATCGACTACAGATTCGCTTGGTGTACGCAAAATTCATCTAATGCCTGTATCATAAAGGTTATCGAGATATATATATTTTCGCTCTAAAAAATGCATTAACTTATAGTTCATGGACTTTTGCGATTTCTTCAAAAAATACAATTCTTATTTAAATTGCGTAAATGACAGAGAATCGACTACAGATTCGCTTGGTGTTCGCAAAATTCATCTAATACCTGTATCATAAACGTTATCGAGATAGATATATTTTCGCTCTAAAAAATGCATTAACTTAGAGTTCATGGATTTTTGCGATTTCTTCAAAAAATACAATTCTTATTTAAATTGCGTAAATGACAGAGAATGGACTACAGATTCGCTTGGTGTTCGCAAAATTCATCTAATGCCTGTATCATAAACGTTATCGAGATAGATATATTTTCGCTCTAAAAAATGCATTAACTTATAGTTCATGGATTTTTGCGATTTCTTCAAAAAATACAATTCTTATTTAAATTGCTTAAATGACAGAGAATCGACTACAGATTCGCTTGGTGTTCGCAAAATTCATCTAATGCCTGTATCATAAACGTTATCGAGATAGATATATTTTCGCTCTAAAAAATGCATTAACTTATAGTTCATGGATTTTTGCGATTTCTTCAAAAAATACAATTCTTATTTAAATTGCTTAAATGACAGAGAATCGACTACAGATTCGCTTGGTGTTCGCAAAATTCATCTCTAGCCTGTATCATAAACGTTATCGAGATGTATATATTTTCGCTCTAAAAAATGCATTAACTTATAGTTCATGGATTTTTGCGATTTCTTCAAAAAATACAATTCTTATTTAAATTGCTTAAATGACAGAGAATCGACTACAGATTCGCTTGGTGTTCGCAAAATTCATCTAATGCCTGTATCATAAACGTTATCGAGATAGATATATTTTCGCTCTAAAAAATGCATTAACTTATAGTTCATGGATTTTTGCGATTTCTTCAAAAAATACAATTCTTATTTAAATTGCGTAAATGACAGAGAATCGACTACAGATTCGCTTGGTGTTCGCAAAATTCATCTAATACCTGTATCATAAACGTTATCGAGTTAGATATATTTTCGCTCTAAAAAATGCATTAACTTATAGTTCATGGATTTTTGCGATTTCTTCAAAAAATACAATTCTTATTTAAATTGCTTAAATGACAGAGAATCGACTACAGATTCGCTTGGTGTTCGCAAAATTCATCTAATACCTGTATCATAAACGTTATCGAGATAGATATATTTTCGCTCTAAAAAATGCATTAACTTAGAGTTCATGGATTTTTGCGATTTCTTCAAAAAATACAATTCCTGTTTAAATTGCGTGAATGACAGAGAATGGACTACAGATTCGCTTGGTGTTCGCAAAATTCATCTAATGCCTGTATCATAAACGTTATCGAGATAGATATATTTTCGCTCTAAAAAATGCATTAACTTATAGTTCATGGATTTTTGCGATTTCTTCAAAAAATACAATTCTTATTTAAATTGCTTAAATGACAGAGAATCGACTACAGATTCGCTTGGTGTTCGCAAAATTCATCTCTAGCCTGTATCATAAACGTTATCGAGATGTATATATTTTCGCTCTAAAAAATGCATTAACTTATAGTTCATGGATTTTTGCGATTTCTTCAAAAAATACAATTCCTATTTAAATTGCGTAAATGACAGAGAATCGACTACAGATTCGCTTGGTGTTCGCAAAATTCATCTAATACCTGTATCATAAACGTTATCGAGTTAGATATATTTTCGCTCTAAAAAATGCATTAACTTATAGTTCATGGATTTTTGCGATTTCTTCAAAAAATACAATTCTTATTTAAATTGCTTAAATGACAGAGAATCGACTACAGATTCGCTTGGTGTTCGCAAAATTCATCTAATACCTGTATCATAAACGTTATCGAGATAGATATATTTTCGCTCTAAAAAATGCATTAACTTATAGTTCATGGATTTTTGCGATTTCTTCAAAAAATACAATTCTTATTTAAATTGCTTAAATGACAGAGAATCGACTACAGATTCGCTTGGTGTTCGCAAAATTCATCTAATGCCTGTATCATAAACGTTATCAAGATAGAAATATTTTCGCTCTAAAAAATGCATTATTTTATAGTTCATGGATTTTTGCAATTTCTTCAAAAAATACAATTCTTATTTAAATTGCTTAAATGACAGAGAATCGACTACAGATTAGCTTGGTGTTCGCAAAATTCATCTAATGCCTGTATCATAAACGTTATCGAGATTGATATATTTTCGCTCTAAAAAATGCATTAACTTATAGTTCATGGATTTTTGCGATTTCTTCAAAAAATACAATTCTTATTTAAATTGCTTAAATGACAGAGAATCGACTACAGATTCGCTTGGTGTACGCAAAATTCATCTAATGCCTGTATCATAAACGTTATCGAGATATATATATTTTCGCTCTAAAAAATGCATTAACTTATAGTTCATGGATTTTTGCGATTTCTTCAAAAAATACAATTCTTATTTAAATTGCGTAAATGACAGAGAATCGACTACAGATTCGCTTGGTGTTCGCAAAATTCATCTAATACCTGTATCATAAACGTTATCGAGTTAGATATATTTTCGCTCTAAAAAATGCATTAACTTATAGTTCATGGATTTTTGCGATTTCTTCAAAAAATACAATTCTTATTTAAATTGCTTAAATGACAGAGAATCGACTACAGATTCGCTTGGTGTTCGCAAAATTCATCTAATGCCTGTATCATAAACGTTATCGAGATAGATATATTTTCGCTCTAAAAAATGCATTAATTTATAGTTCATGGATTTTTGCGATTTCTTCAAAAAATACAATTCTTATTTAAATTGCTTAAATGACAGAGAATCGACTACAGATTCGCTTGGTGTTCGCAAAATTCATCTAATGCCTGTATCATAAACGTTATCGAGATAGATATATTTTCGCTCTAAAAAATGCATTAACTTATAGTTCATGGATTTTTGCGATTTCTTCAAAAAATACAATTCTTATTTAAATTGCTTAAATGACAGAGAATCGACTACAGATTCGCTTGGTGTTCGTTAAATTCATCTAATGCCTGTATCATAAACGTTATCGAGATAGATATATTTTCGCTCTAAAAAATGCATTAACTTATAGTTCATGGAATTTTGCGATTTCTTCAAAAAATACAATTCTTATTTAAATTGCTTAAATGACAGAGAATCGACTACAGATTCGCTTGGTGTTCGCAAAATTCATCTAATGCCTGTATCATAAACGTTATCGAGATGTATATATTTTCGCTCTAAAAAATGCATTAACTTATAGTTCATGGATTTTTGCGATTTCTTCAAAAAATACAATTCTTATTTAAATTGCTTAAATGACAGAGAATCGACTACAGATTCGCTTGGTGTTCGCAAAATTCATCTAATGCCTGTATCATAAACGTTATCGAGATAGATATATTTTCGCTCTAAAAAATGCATTAACTTATAGTTCATGGATTTTTGCGATTTCTTCAAAAAATACAATTCTTATTTAAATTGCTTAAATGACAGAGAATCGACTACAGATTCGCTTGGTGTTCGCAAAATTCATCTAATGCCTGTATCATAAACGTTATCGAGATAGATATATTTTCGCTCTAAAAAATGCATTATTTTATAGTTCATGGATTTTTGCAATTTCTTCAAAAAATACAATTCTTATTTAAATTGCTTAAATGACAGAGAATCGACTACAGATTCGCTTGGTGTTCGCAAAATTCATCTAATGCCTACATCATAAACGTTATCGAGATGGATATATTTTCGCTCTAAAAAATGCATTAACTTATAGTTCATTTATTTTTGTGATTTCTTCAAAAAATACAATTCTTATTTAAATTGCTTAAATGACAGAGAATCGACTACAGATTCGCTTGGTGTTCGCAAAATTCATCTAATGCCTGTATCATAAACGTTATCGAGATAGATATATTTTCGCTCTAAAAAATGCATTAAATTATAGTTCATGGATTTTTGCGATTTCTTCAAAAAATACAATTCTTATTTAAATTGCTTAAATGACAGAGAATCGACTACAGATTCGCTTGGTGTACGCAAAATTCATCTAATGCCTGTATCATAAAGGTTATCGAGATATATATATTTTCGCTCTAAAAAATGCATTAACTTATAGTTCATGGACTTTTGCGATTTCTTCAAAAAATACAATTCTTATTTAAATTGCGTAAATGACAGAGAATCGACTACAGATTCGCTTGGTGTTCGCAAAATTCATCTAATACCTGTATCATAAACGTTATCGAGATAGATATATTTTCGCTCTAAAAAATGCATTAACTTAGAGTTCATGGATTTTTGCGATTTCTTCAAAAAATACAATTCTTATTTAAATTGCGTAAATGACAGAGAATGGACTACAGATTCGCTTGGTGTTCGCAAAATTCATCTAATGCCTGTATCATAAACGTTATCGAGATAGATATATTTTCGCTCTAAAAAATGCATTAACTTATAGTTCATGGATTTTTGCGATTTCTTCAAAAAATACAATTCTTATTTAAATTGCTTAAATGACAGAGAATCGACTACAGATTCGCTTGGTGTTCGCAAAATTCATCTAATGCCTGTATCATAAACGTTATCGAGATAGATATATTTTCGCTCTAAAAAATGCATTAACTTATAGTTCATGGATTTTTGCGATTTCTTCAAAAAATACAATTCTTATTTAAATTGCTTAAATGACAGAGAATCGACTACAGATTCGCTTGGTGTTCGCAAAATTCATCTCTAGCCTGTATCATAAACGTTATCGAGATGTATATATTTTCGCTCTAAAAAATGCATTAACTTATAGTTCATGGATTTTTGCGATTTCTTCAAAAAATACAATTCTTATTTAAATTGCTTAAATGACAGAGAATCGACTACAGATTCGCTTGGTGTTCGCAAAATTCATCTAATGCCTGTATCATAAACGTTATCGAGATAGATATATTTTCGCTCTAAAAAATGCATTAACTTATAGTTCATGGATTTTTGCGATTTCTTCAAAAAATACAATTCTTATTTAAATTGCGTAAATGACAGAGAATCGACTACAGATTCGCTTGGTGTTCGCAAAATTCATCTAATACCTGTATCATAAACGTTATCGAGTTAGATATATTTTCGCTCTAAAAAATGCATTAACTTATAGTTCATGGATTTTTGCGATTTCTTCAAAAAATACAATTCTTATTTAAATTGCTTAAATGACAGAGAATCGACTACAGATTCGCTTGGTGTTCGCAAAATTCATCTAATACCTGTATCATAAACGTTATCGAGATAGATATATTTTCGCTCTAAAAAATGCATTAACTTATAGTTCATGGAATTTTGCGATTTCTTCAAAAAATACAATTCTTATTTAAATTGCTTAAATGACAGAGAATCGACTACAGATTCGCTTGGTGTTCGCAAAATTCATCTAATGCCTACATCATAAACGTTATCGAGATGGATATTTTTTCGCTCTAAAAAATGCATTAACTTATAGTTCATGGATTTTTGTGATTTCTTCAAAAAATACAATTCTTATTTAAATTGCTTAAATGACAGAGAATCGACTACAGATTCGCTTGGTGTTCGCAAAATTCATCTAATGCCTATATCATAAACGTTATCGAGATAGATATATTTTCGCTCTAAAAAATGCATTAAATTATAGTTCATGGATTTTTGCGATTTCTTCAAAAAATACAATTCCTATTTAAATTGCTTAAATGACAGAGAATCGACTACAGATTCGCTTGGTGTTCGCAAAATTCATCTAATGAATGTATCATAAACGTTATCGAGATGGATATATTTTCGCTCTAAAAAATGCATTAACTTATAGTTCATGGATTTTTGCGATTTCTTCAAAAAATACAATTCTTATTTAAATTGCTTAAATGACAGAGAATCGACTACAGATTCGCTTGGTGTTCACAAAATTCATCTAATGCCTGTATCATAAACGTTATCGAGATAGATATATTTTCGCTCTAAAAAATGAATTAACTTATAATTCATGGATTTTTGCGATTTCTTCAAAAAATACAATTCTTATTTAAATTGCTTAAATGACAGAGAATCGACTACAGATTCGCTTGGTGTTCGCAAAATTCATCTAATGCCTGTATCATAAACGTCATCGAGATAGATATATTTTCGCTCTAAAAAATGCATTAACTTATAGTTCATGCATTTTTGTGATTTCTTCAAAAAATACAACTCTTATTTAAATTGCTTAAATGACAGAGAATCGACTACAGATTCGCTTGGTGTTCGCAAAAATCATCTAATGCCTGTATCATAAACGTTATCGAGATAGATATATTTTCGCTCTAAAAAATGCATTAACTTATAGTTCATGCATTTTTGTGATTTCTTCAAAAAATACAACTCTTATTTAAATTGCTTAAATGACAGAGAATCGACTACAGATTCGCTTGGTGTTCGCAAAAATCATCTAATGCCTGTATCATAAACGTTATCGAGATAGATATATTTTCGCTCTAAAAAATGCATTATTTTATAGTTCATGGATTTTTGCAATTTCTTCAAAAAATACAATTCTTATTTAAATTGCTTAAATGACAGAGAATCGACTACAGATTCGCTTGGTGTTCGCAAAATTCATCTAATGCCTACATCATAAACGTTATCGAGATGGATATTTTTTCGCTCTAAAAAATGCATTAACTTATAGTTCATGGATTTTTGTGATTTCTTCAAAAAATACAATTCTTATTTAAATTGCTTAAATGACAGAGAATCGACTACAGATTCGCTTGGTGTTCGCAAAATTCATCTAATGCCTACATCATAAACGTTATCGAGATGGATATTTTTTCGCTCTAAAAAATGCATTAACTTATAGTTCATGGATTTTTGTGATTTCTTCAAAAAATACAATTCTTATTTAAATTGCTTAAATGACAGAGAATCGACTACAGATTCGCTTGGTGTTCGCAAAATTCATCTAATGCCTATATCATAAACGTTATCGAGATAGATATATTTTCGCTCTAAAAAATGCATTAAATTATAGTTCATGGATTTTTGCGATTTCTTCAAAAAATACAATTCCTATTTAAATTGCTTAAATGACAGAGAATCGACTACAGATTCGCTTGGTGTTCGCAAAATTCATCTAATGAATGTATCATAAACGTTATCGAGATGGATATATTTTCGCTCTAAAAAATGCATTAACTTATAGTTCATGGATTTTTGCGATTTCTTCAAAAAATACAATTCTTATTTAAATTGCTTAAATGACAGAGAATCGACTACAGATTCGCTTGGTGTTCACAAAATTCATCTAATGCCTGTATCATAAACGTTATCGAGATAGATATATTTTCGCTCTAAAAAATGAATTAACTTATAATTCATGGATTTTTGCGATTTCTTCAAAAAATACAATTCTTATTTAAATTGCTTAAATGACAGAGAATCGACTACAGATTCGCTTGGTGTTCACAAAATTCATCTAATGCCTGTATCATAAACGTTATCGAGATAGATATATTTTCGCTCTAAAAAATGAATTAACTTATAATTCATGGATTTTTGCGATTTCTTCAAAAAATACAATTCTTATTTAAATTGCTTAAATGACAGAGAATCGACTACAGATTCGCTTGGTGTTCGCAAAATTCATCTAATGCCTGTATCATAAACGTTATCGAGATAGATATATTTTCGCTCTAAAAAATGCATTAACTTATAGTTCATGGAATTTTGCGATTTCTTCAAAAAATACAATTCTTATTTAATTTGCTTAAATGACAGAGAATCGACTACAGATTCGCTTGGTGTTCACAAAATTCATCTAATGCCTGTATCATAAACGTTATCGAGATAGATATATTTTCGCTCTAAAAAATGAATTAACTTATAATTCATGGATTTTTGCGATTTCTTCAAAAAATACAATTCTTATTTAATTTGCTTAAATGACAGAGAATCGACTACAGATTCGCTTGGTGTTCGCAAAATTCGTCTAATGCCTGTATCATAAACGTTATCGAGATAGATATATTTTCGCTCTAAAAAATGCATTATTTTATAGTTCATGGATTTTTGCAATTTCTTCAAAAAATACAATTCTTATTTAAATTGCTTAAATGACAGAGAATCGACTACAGATTCGCTTGGTGTTCGCAAAATTCATCTAATGCCTGTATCATAAACGTTATCGAGATAGATATATTATCGCTCTAAAAAATGCATTATTTTATAGTTCATGGATTTTTGCAATTTCTTCAAAAAATACAATTCTTATTTAAATTGCTTAAATGACAGAGAATCGACTACAGATTCGCTTGGTGTTCGCAAAATTCATCTAATGCCTGTATCATAAACGTTATCGAGATAGATATATTTTCGCTCTAAAAAATGCATTATTTTATAGTTCATGGATTTTTGCAATTTCTTCAAAAAATACAATTCTTATTTAAATTGCTTAAATGACAGAGAATCGACTACAGATTCGCTTGGTGTTCGCAAAATTCATCTAATGCCTGTATCATAAACGTTATCGAGATAGATATATTTTCGCTCTAAAAAATGCATTATTTTATAGTTCATGGATTTTTGCAATTTCTTCAAAAAATACAATTCTTATTTAAATTGCTTAAATGACAGAGAATCGACTACAGATTCGCTTGGTGTTCGCAAAATTCATCTAATGCCTGTATCATAAACGTTATCGAGATAGATATATTTTCGCTCTAAAAAATGCATTATTTTATAGTTCATGGATTTTTGCAATTTCTTCAAAAAATACAATTCTTATTTAAATTGCTTAAATGACAGAGAATCGACTACAGATTCGCTTGGTGTTCGCAAAATTCATCTAATGCCTGTATCATAAACGTTATCGAGATAGATATATTTTCGCTCTAAAAAATGCATTATTTTATAGTTCATGGATTTTTGCAATTTCTTCAAAAAATACAATTCTTATTTAAATTGCTTAAATGACAGAGAATCGACTACAGATTCGCTTGGTGTTCGCAAAATTCATCTAATGCCTGTATCATAAACGTTATCGAGATAGATATATTTTCGCTCTAAAAAATGCATTATTTTATAGTTCATGGAATTTTGCGATTTCTTCAAAAAATACAATTCTTATTTAAATTGCTTAAATGACAGAGAATCGACTACAGATTCGCTTGGTGTTCACAAAATTCATCTAATGCCTGTATCATAAACGTTATCGAGATAGATATATTTTCGCTCTAAAAAATGAATTAACTTATAATTCATGGATTTTTGCGATTTCTTCAAAAAATACAATTCTTATTTAAATTGCTTAAATGACAGAGAATCGACTAAAGATTCGCTTGGTGTTCGCAAAATTCAACTAATGCCTGTATCATAAACGTTATCGAGATAGATATATTTTCGCTCTAAAAAATGCATTATTTTATAGTTCATGGATTTTTGCAATTTCTTCAAAAAATACAATTCTTATTTAAATTGCTTAAATGACAGAGAATCGACTACAGATTCGCTTGGTGTTCGCAAAATTCATCTAATGCCTGTATCATAAACGTTATCGAGATAGATATATTTTCGCTGTAAAAAATGAATTAACTTATAATTCATGGATTTTTGCGATTTCTTCAAAAAATACAATTCTTATTTAAATTGCTTAAATGACAGAGAATCGACTACAGATTCGCTTGGTGTTCGCAAAATTCATCTAATGCCTGTATCATAAACGTTATCGAGATAGATATATTTTCGCTCTAAAAAATGCATTATTTTATAGTTCATGGATTTTTGCAATTTCTTCAAAAAATACAATTCTTATTTAAATTGCTTAAATGACAGAGAATCGACTACAGATTCGCTTGGTGTTCGCAAAATTCGTCTAATGCCTGTATCATAAACGTTATCGAGATAGATATATTTTCGCTCTAAAAAATGCATTATTTTATAGTTCATGGATTTTTGCAATTTCTTCAAAAAATACAATTCTTATTTAAATTGCTTAAATGACAGAGAATCGACTACAGATTCGCTTGGTGTTCGCAAAATTCATCTAATGCCTGTATCATAAACGTTATCGAGATAGATATATTATCGCTCTAAAAAATGCATTATTTTATAGTTCATGGATTTTTGCAATTTCTTCAAAAAATACAATTCTTATTTAAATTGCTTAAATGACAGAGAATCGACTACAGATTCGCTTGGTGTTCGCAAAATTCATCTAATGCCTGTATCATAAACGTTATCGAGATAGATATATTTTCGCTCTAAAAAATGCATTATTTTATAGTTCATGGATTTTTGCAATTTCTTCAAAAAATACAATTCTTATTTAAATTGCTTAAATGACAGAGAATCGACTACAGATTCGCTTGGTGTTCGCAAAATTCATCTAATGCCTGTATCATAAACGTTATCGAGATAGATATATTTTCGCTCTAAAAAATGCATTATTTTATAGTTCATGGATTTTTGCAATTTCTTCAAAAAATACAATTCTTATTTAAATTGCTTAAATGACAGAGAATCGACTACAGATTCGCTTGGTGTTCGCAAAATTCATCTAATGCCTGTATCATAAACGTTATCGAGATAGATATATTTTCGCTCTAAAAAATGCATTATTTTATAGTTCATGGATTTTTGCAATTTCTTCAAAAAATACAATTCTTATTTAAATTGCTTAAATGACAGAGAATCGACTACAGATTCGCTTGGTGTTCGCAAAATTCATCTAATGCCTGTATCATAAACGTTATCGAGATAGATATATTTTCGCTCTAAAAAATGCATTATTTTATAGTTCATGGATTTTTGCAATTTCTTCAAAAAATACAATTCTTATTTAAATTGCTTAAATGACAGAGAATCGACTACAGATTCGCTTGGTGTTCGCAAAATTCATCTAATGCCTGTATCATAAACGTTATCGAGATAGATATATTTTCGCTCTAAAAAATGCATTATTTTATAGTTCATGGATTTTTGCAATTTCTTCAAAAAATACAATTCTTATTTAAATTGCTTAAATGACAGAGAATCGACTACAGATTCGCTTGGTGTTCGCAAAATTCATCTAATGCCTGTATCATAAACGTTATCGAGATAGATATATTTTCGCTCTAAAAAATGCATTATTTTATAGTTCATGGATTTTTGCAATTTCTTCAAAAAATACAATTCTTATTTAAATTGCTTAAATGACAGAGAATCGACTACAGATTCGCTTGGTGTTCGCAAAATTCATCAAATGCCTATATCATAAACGTTATCGAGATGGATATATTTTCGCTCTAAAAAATGCATTATTTTATAGTTCATGGATTTTTGCAATTTCTTCAAAAAATACAATTCTTATTTAAATTGCTTAAATGACAGAGAATCGACTACAGATTCGCTTGGTGTTCGTTAAATTCATCTAATGCCTGTATCATAAACGTTATCGAGATAGATATATTTTCGCTCTAAAAAATGCATTAACTTATAGTTCATGGAATTTTGCGATTTCTTCAAAAAATACAATTCTTATTTAAATTGCTTAAATGACAGAGAATCGACTACAGATTCGCTTGGTGTTCGCAAAATTCATCTAATGCCTGTATCATAAACGTTATCAAGATAGAAATATTTTCGCTCTAAAAAATGCATTATTTTATAGTTCATGGATTTTTGCAATTTCTTCAAAAAATACAATTCTTATTTAAATTGCTTAAATGACAGAGAATCGACTACAGATTCGCTTGGTGTTTGCAAAATTCATCTAATGAATGTATCATAAACGTTATCGAGATAGATATATTTTCGCTCTAAAAAATGCATTAACTTATAGTTCATGGATTTTTGCGATTTCTTCAAAAAATACAATTCTTATTTAAATTGCTTAAATGACAGAGAATCGACTACAGATTCGCTTGGTGTTCACAAAATTCATCTAATGCCTGTATCATAAACGTTATCGAGATAGATATATTTTCGCTCTAAAAAATGAATTAACTTATAATTCATGGATTTTTGCGATTTCTTCAAAAAATACAATTCTTATTTAAATTGCTTAAATGACAGAGAATCGACTACAGATTCGCTTGGTGGTCGCAAAATTCATCTAATTCCTGTATCATAAACGTTATCGAGATAGATATATTTTCGCTCTAAAAAATGCATTAACTTATAGTTCATGGATTTTTGCGATTTCTTCAAAAAATACAGTTCTTATTTAAATTGCTTAAATGACAGAGAATCGACTACAGATTCGCTTGGTGTGTGCAAAATTCATTTAATGCCTGTATCATAAACGTTATCGAGATAGATATATTTTCGCTCTAAAAAATGCATTAACTTATAGTTCATGGATTTTTGCGATTTCTTCAAAAAATACAATTCTTATTTAAATTGCTTAAATGCCAGAGAATCGACTACAGATTCGCTTGGTGTTCGCAAAATTCATCTAATGCCTATATCATAAACGTTACCGATATAGATATATTTTCGCTCTAAAAAATGCATTACCTTTTAGTTCATGGATTTTTGCAATTTCTTCAAAAAATACAATTCTTATTTAAATTGCTTAAATGACAGAGAATCGAATACAGATTCGCTTGGTGTTCGCAAAATTCATCTAATGCCTGTATCATAAACGTTATCGAGATAGATATATTTTCGCTCTAAAAAATGCATTAACTTTTAGTTCATGGATTTTTGCGATTTCTTCAAAAAATACAATTCTTATTTAAATTGCTTAAATGACAGAGAATCGACTACAGATTCGCTTGGTGTTCGCAAAATTCATCTAATACCTGTATCATAAACGTTATCGAGATAGATATATTTTCGCTCTAAAAAATGCATTAACTTAGAGTTCATGGATTTTTGCGATTTCTTCAAAAAATACAATTCTTATTTAAATTGCGTAAATGACAGAGAATCGACTACAGATTCGCTTGGTGTTTGCAAAATTCATCTAATACCTGTATCATAAACGTTATCGAGTTAGATATATTTTCGCTCTAAAAAATTCATTAACTTATAGTTCATGGATTTTTGCGATTTCTTCAAAAAATACAATTCTTATTTAAATTGCTTAAATGACAGAGAATCGACTACAGATTCGCTTGGTGTTCGCAAAATTCATCTAATACCTGTATCATAAACGTTATCGAGATAGATATATTTTCGCTCTAAAAAATGCATTAACTTAGAGTTCATGGATTTTTGCGATTTCTTCAAAAAATACAATTCTTATTTAAATTGCGTAAATGACAGAGAATGGACTACAGATTCGCTTGGTGTTCACAAAATTCATCTTATACCTGTATCATAAACGTTATCGAGATAGATATATTTTCGCTCTAAAAAATGCATTAACTTATAGTTCATGGATTTTTGCGATTTCTTCAAAAAATACAATTCTTATTTAAATTGCTTAAATGACAGAGAATCGACTACAGATTCGCTTGGTGTTCGCAAAATTCATCTAATGCCTGTATCATAAACGTTATCGAGATAGATATATTTTCGCTCTAAAAAATGCATTAACTTATATTTCATGGATATTTGCGATTTCCTAAAAAATAAAATTCTTATTTTAATAGTTTAAGTGACAGATATTTGACCATAGATTCGCATGGTGTTCGCAAAAATAATCTAATGTCTGTATTATAAGAGTTTTCGCGAGAGAGATATTTTCGCTCTAAAAAATGAATGAACTATTCATTGATTTTTGCTATTTCTTAAAAAAAAAAGAATTGTTATTTAAATAGCTTATATATTTAAGCTCTATAAAATGCATGAAGTATATAGTTCATGGATTTTTGCGATTTCTTCAAAAAAAAGAACTCTTATTTAAATAGCTTAAATGACAGAGAATCTACCATAGATTCACATGGTGTTCACAGAACTCATCTAATGTTTGTATTATAAGAGTAATGAAGAATGTTATAATTTCGCTTTAAAAAATCCATGAACTTATAGTTTATGAGTTTTTGCGATTTCTTAATATATATATATATATATATATATATATATATATAAGATATAGATATCTATATCTATATCTATATATATATATATATATATATATATATATATATATATATATATATATATATATATAAGATATAGATATCTATATCTATATCTATATATATATATATATATATATATATATATATATATATATATATATTACTTATTTAAATAGCTTAAGTGACAGAGAATCTACCATAGATTCACAAGGTGTTCACTCCTTGTGAATTCACAAGGAATTCATTTAATGTCCGTATTATGAGAGATATCGAGAATGTTATGTTTTTGCTCTAAACAATGCAAGAACTATATTTCATGGATTTTTGCTATTTCTTCAAAAAATATAATTCGTATTTAAATAGCCCAAATGACAGAATCTATCATGGTGTTCGCAGAATTCATCTAATATTCGTGTTTAACGGTTATTGTAATACAAGTTTTATTAGGTATAAACGTGGATAAGTAGTAAACTAGTTTTGTTACCCAAAACCTAAATTCTAAATTGGAAGATGAAATAACATAATCTTATTATTTCCCAAAATATTTTCGAAAAATCCAGACCTGTAGCCTTGATACATGTTTGGTGAAAAAATGTTTCGTTTAAGGACGGATCTTAATATACTTCGTTTGATTCTCGATGTAAAGATGTATACCATATAGCAATTTGGATTTGTTTGGGTTTATTAGGTATAAACGTGAATAAATTGAGAACGAATGGTATTTGCAAAAAAACGGTTAACACCAAGTGAATCCACGCTAAATTATGGATAGAAAGATGTAATAAAATAAACCATATGGAATTATATTTTCCAAATGGAATGTTTTAGCCTCTAAGGGACCGCTGAACAGTAATTTAGAGCGCTCTGAATCGGTCGCCAGTTTCTGTCTACTCTCTGGCCATGACTACCTGCAAGAGCACCTGCACCGCATCGGCCTAGCAGATGACCCCACCTGCCCTCTGCTTGAATGGCACAATGAACGCCGAACATCTCAAGTCCTGCGCAGATCTCTCCGTCTACCCTGAAGACCCCGCTAGCCGTTACTGGGAGGCGCGGCGTCGAATGGCCGAAAAACCAAGGACGGGCGTTGGCTAAAGTAAGTAAATTAAGGTAATTATATTTTCCAAATTATTTTCGAAAAATCATGACTAGCCTTGATACATTTTTGCTGAATAAAAACGTTTTCTCTAAGATAGTATATTAATAAACTCCGTTCGATTCACAAAGATGTATAACATATAACAATTTGGGGTATATATCATTGAAGACATAGGAGATATTTGTGTTTAACGGTTATTGTCATAAAACGTATATTAGATATAAAGGTGAATAAATAGAAAACGAATGGTATTCTGCTGGCCCAAGAATGGTATAAACGAACGTCCTTTGGTTGCGTTTGAAAAGAATTTGTCAATGCGGTTAACTCCCCTTCGCTTATTGAGGTTGAATCTACAGATGCTTATGACACCTCGGACTTCTTGAAATACAGAAATATAATACAATGTTTGAAGGATGATTTTGAAAACAGATTTCATGATCTAAATATGCAAATTTATTTGGAATTTTTGCATAGCCGTTCAGTGCTGATTGTATGGATGCACCACACAATGTTCAAATGAAACCTATTGGTCTGCAGCACATGATTCAGTTAAAGTCAAAACTCTGTGAAGTTCCGTTATTAGATTTATACAAACATTACTTGTCTGTAGGAATGGGTAATCTGCGAGAAATATTTTTTTAAATTTCTTGTTTGTTCGGTAGTAGGCCCACATTTATTTGTGAGCATGAATTTCGTTAATGAAATCTATCAAATCTAAATCTCATAGGCGTTTAACGGACATTCACTTGGAAATAGACATTGAACAACTATCTAAAGAAAAACAGGGTCAAATATCCTACAAAAATAAACACTTTTCAGAATTATTTCATGTTTTTCAATTCTCAAGTTAAAAGTGGTTTTATGTTTTGAATCCTAGTGTTGTATGATTAATAAGTGTGGTAAACTTTAAATACTTGCTGCAAGTATCAACACTGTAACATTAACAAGATAGAGAATTTGCTATCTGGATACGTTGTTACAGGTATGTAGGCTATCTTAAATTATGAAGTGACTGTTTATGGCATGTACGTTTACATTATAATTTAAAATGTAGGCTATATTATTTGAAAATTAACCACAACTAGATAAGACGTATTCCAATTGTTGAACTCCAAAAATTTTAATCCTGCGGTCCGACTCGAGAAAAAATTACTCTTAATTGGCCCACCGTTCCAAAAAGGTTGAGAATCTTATTAAGATATTCTAATTAATTATTCTAATCTATTAAGATAGAGGGCTGCTCTAAGGCGCTCATTAGGAGGTACATCTTACTCGTTGCGTCGCTGTGTGCCTACCTCTTACTCGTTGTGTCACTGCATGTCTACTCGTTACCCGGACCGTCGATGTGTGTCTACCTACTATCCGGAGAAGTACTGAGTGTTTACCAGCTACCCGTTGTGTCGATGAGTGTCTACTTATTACCCGGACTGTAGGTACGTGTCTACCTAATAGCCAGAGAGGTGCTGCGTGTTTACCACCTACCCGTTGTGTCTCTGCCTGTCTACCCGCTACCCGTTGTGTTGCTGCGTGTCTACTTCTTTCCACTTGTGTCGCTCCGTGTGTACTTGTTACTCGAACTGGTAGTACGTGTCTACTTACTACCTGGTGAGGTGCTGAGTGTTTACCATCTACTTGTTGTGCCGCTATCTGTCGTACCGCTACTCGTGGCTGTGCTGTGTGTATCCACTACATGTGGTGTTACTGTGTCTACTTGCTACCCAGACTGTCGATATATGTCTACCCATTACCCGGCTATCCCGGGCCATGATGGTTCAAATTGCTTTGAAAGTGTACACGTTATATATATTTATAACAAGAACTATCTACTCGTGCCTAGGATAGCAGTGTCTGTATAGCTTGTTAAATTTTCTATTTAATGGAATTAATATTAATGTTAACAAATGGACATTCAGCCGTACAATTTTATTTTATAAATCTACAAAATTATAATAAGGTAAACTTTTCTTTACGAAACATTCTGCGATATGCAATGCTTGCAACCAAAATGCAAGAAATCTATAAAACTAACTTTAACCGACTCGTCAACCCAGCTGATAGTAAAAAGTGTTAAACTTCCACTTATTGTTTCAACAATCCCTCTTAATACTTGCGCAAACCGTCAGTTGTACAAATTGAATTATTTAAATTAGATATCCTAAAAGGAACAAACCTAAATCTCCAATTCATCCAAAAGTAATGAAACCACATAAAGAATATATATATATATATATATATATATATATATATATATATATAAATATATATATACAGCCTGCTAACACGGCTGCCACATAGTAATCCATGGTTATGTAACACCCTTTGACAACAATCGAAATAAAAATCATGTCAATAGTTGTAAAAAGTAGTGTTTTATTGGAGCTATACTGTATTTGGAAGTTCTATGGTCGTTCTGAACTTTTAAAAAATAATTTGTAATAACCAAACGGTACTCGTATTGATAGCAGAGTGAACGGGATTTGTATATCACAAGTTCGTAACATTTCCGCCAGGGGCAGCATAGTCGCCTCCTGTATATAAATTTACTGTATATTTCAACCAATCTCTAACATTATGGCAGCCACAAACTTGGCAACATTGCTGGCATCCACATGGATATCAATCGTACTACGTAATGTATATATTTGAATTGGACAAAAAATCGCTGGAAAGTTACCAATCGGGGGTTTTGAGAATGCTGAAATCAATGCCGTCATCGAAAGTCACCGGGGATGTACTGGTGAGGCTGAACCCATGTGCAAAAGGGGTTGAATTAGGGTAAAAATGTCAGATGCCTAAGAATGGCGGGATAATGACCGTTCGGGGGTTTTTGAGGATGCTAAATTCAATGGTGTCATCTAGAGTCACCGGGGATGGACCGGATGTGACTCTACGTAAGTACCAAAGGGATGATTTGGGGTAAAAAAATCAAAAGTCAAAAAAACGCTGGAACATAACCACTCGGGGGGGGGGGGGTTTGAGGTTGCTGAATTCAATGCCGCCATCGAAAGTCACCGGGTATGGACAGATGAGACTCTACGCGAGTGCCAAAGGGATGATTTGGGGTAGAAATGTCAAAAGTGAAACAATGAATAGAAAATAAAACCTCGGGGAAATTTGATGAGCCGGAATTCAATGCCCTCACCGAAAGTAACCGGTAATGCATTGGTGTGGTTCCACGAGAGTACCAAAGGGGTGAATTGGGGTGAGAATGTCAGAGGTCAAAAAATCGCTGAAATATATCTGCTCGGGGGTTTTTGAGGATGCTGAATTCAATGCCATCATCGAAAGTCTCCGGGGATGTACTTGTGAGGCTAAACCAATGTACCAAAGGGGTTTAATTAGGGTAAAAATGTCAGATGTCTAAGAATGGCGGGATAACGACCGTTCGGGGGTTTTTGAGGATGCTAGATTCAATTTCGTCACCTAGAGTTACCGGGATTGGACCGGATGTTACTCTACGTAAGTACCAAAGGGATGATTTGGGGTAAAAAAGTCAAAAGTCAAAAAATAACTAGAAAATAACCACTCGGGGGTTTTTGGTAAGGCGGAAATTAATGCCGTCCCAGAAAGTCGCCGGGGATGCACTGGTATGGTTCCACGCGAGTACCAAAGAGGTAAATTGGGGTGAAAAAGTCAAAAGTCAAAAAATCGCTGGAACATAACCACTCGGGGGTTTTTGAGGATGCTGAATTCAATGCCGCCATCGAAAGTCACCGGGGATGGACAGATGAGACTCTACGTAAGTGCCAAAGGGATGATTTGGGGTAGAAATGTAAAAAGTCAAAAAATACTAGAAAATAACAACTCGGGGAATTTGATGAGGCGGAATTCAATGCCGTCATCAAAAGTCACCGGGAATGCATTGGTGTGGTTCCACGCGAGTACCAAATTGGTGAATTGGAGTGAAAATGTCAGAAGTGAAAAAATCGCTGGAAAATATCCGCTCGGAGGTTTTGGGGGATGCTGAATTCAATGCCGTCATCGAAAGTCTCCGGGGATGTACTGGTGAGGCTAAACCCATGCACCAATGGGGTTGAATTAGGGTCAAAATGTCAGATGCCTAAAAATTGCGGGAAAATGACCGTTTGGGGGTTTCTGAGGATGCTAAATTCAATGACGGCATCTAGAGTCACCGGGGATGGACGGTTGTGACTCTACGTTAGTACCAAAGGGATGATTTGGGGTAGAAATGTCAAAAGTCAAAAAAGTACTAGAAAATAAGAATTCGAAAATTTTTGATTATACGGAATTGAATGCCGTTTACAGAAAGTCACCGGAGATCCACTAGTGTGGTTCCACGCCAGTAGCAAAGGGGTGAATTGGGGTGAAAATGTCAGAAGTAAAATAAATCGCTGGAACATAACCGTTCGGGGGTTTCTGAGCGTGCTGAATTCAATGGCGTCATCGAAAGTCACAGGGGATGGACGTATGTGACTCTACGTGAGTGACAAAGGGATGATTTGGGGTAAAAATATCAAAAGTCAAAATATTACTTGAAATTTACCACTCGGAGGTTTTTGAGGAGGCTGAATTGAATGCCGTCGCAGGACATGTACTGCGATGGTTCTACACAAGTACCAAAGGGATAAATTGGGGTGAAATTGTCGGATAAATAACTACTTTAGGGCTTTTGAGGATGCTGAATTCAATACCGTCATCGAAAGACACCAGGGATGGACGGGTGTGGGCTATACGGGAGTAGCCAAGGGAGCATTGGGGTAAAAAGGTCAGAGGCCAAGAGATCGTTATAAAATGATCACTGGGGGTTTTAAATGATGCTGAGTCTAATCCTAGCACCGAAGTTGGCCATGTACAATCCGGGATAGGGCTGCGGGTGTCGCTGTGGGTGAATTGAGGTAAAACGTGCCAGAATCTAAAATATTACCAAAAAATGGGCATTCGAAGATTTTCGGATAGTCCCTTGTCATCAAAATAAGATGTGCTGGGTTACCAAGGGGAGATTTGGGGTAATATATCCCATTGACAATAAATCGCCCGAAATTGGCATGTTTCCAACTATGCCTTGTCTTGGACAGAAGCTGTGCTACATCTATTTACAGAAATGTTTGTGATATGAAAACATAAACAGGCGGCACTGCGATAGCAGTTCTAGCACGTTTGTTTACATCATGTCTGTCAAACTAATCTTTATAGCTTGGAGCAGTGTTTCAATGCAGCCTGTCCATGTGCTTTAAGAATTTTAAAGACTGTATGCTTGAACGATTCAACTTGAAAAGATAACCGTTTTTCCTAAATTGATAATTTTATAAAAATTAAATTTTTTATTTAATTTTTAAAAAAATGTATTTTGTCTACCTAATTGTCATATACTTTCTTCCCATTTTTACTTAGACTATCTAAACATTTATGTTTGTCTTCTCATTCTTCTTCGGGTAATTAATTTTTTCTCTTTTCGTGTTATTTTCTTGTTTTCTTTTAAAAAGGATGGTATCGTTAGCGGGGGCAGCGGAATGACTTTTCAACCATCCGTTAATGAAAAATTTCTACTATAACCGTAAATTAATAAAACTATAAATAAGTAGACCTTATATTTTTTTCAACCTTTATATTTCCTTTTCTATTTGTATAGATAAATTGTTATAAACAATGTAGAATTTGTCCAGCAACAAAAAATAGAAGGACTAGTTACACTTTATAAGCCGACTTTGAACAGCCAATATGTCTAGAATGTTCTGAGCCGCTTTGTAAATACTGCTGTCAAAATTGAGTTATTATTTCTAATGCCAGTTTCCATAAATAAAGCTTATAATGTGTCAAATGTTATCTTGTACATAACGTTAAGTGTGTACAATCAGTGAACAAGATATAATTAGTGTATGTTAATTATAGTGCGATTATCAGTCTTTTTAGCTAAACTGCGCAAAAATCTGTAGAAGGTTTTATTTACTACAGTTTTCAATTAGTAAATAAAATATAACTAATCTCATAAAACTACGTTTACCCTAGTTACATGCAATCAGAATATTCAAAAACAATTTTTATAAAGTAAATGCAAGATAAATTGTTAAACCACACAATAAATCACACTTAGAAATTTCGTAAGCTACACGGCAGTAGTAATGTGACAGAAATTGCAGGACGGTAGTTAAAGGTCTATAAATACTGAATCATCTTTCGTTAATCTCTGTATTGTATACATGAACCTAAATGACATCAGTGCGAGTGTTGTCAGTTTATATTACGATATCAAATTGTCTGGTGTAAACAAACATAGGTCCAAGCCACACAAAGATAAAGCCTCGCACTCGAAATGTACTCTCGTGGACGAAGGCCCGAAAAACTGCCTTTCTGCATTCTATCTTTTCCATCCCTTTCTCTCATTTACATACGGCGTAAAAGTAAATAATTTATCGTATTCTCCCAGCGTCAAAATAGTCGTTTAAAGACGGCAACATTTGTTTCTATCCTCGACTTTAGCCGCTGGTAGTCTATATTTTATTTTATTAATATGTTTATTGAATACATTGGTATAAACGTTTAGTGAATATATATGGAGTAGGCCATATTAAGTGTTACATCTGTTAATACATGTGTTGCAGACAAGTGTTAACATGTTTGCAATGTTACCAAATTGTAATATATACAGCAAATAATAGTCACTTTTAGATTAATATAATCGGAAAGAGATGCTATGACAATTAATTTGAAAAGCAAGTTAAGTTAAAAAATAAATACTTTATCGATCCTATAGTATCTAAGAGCACCAAGGGAAAAGTACGAGATGCATTGACCGGAACATTAAGATAAGTTTGGTCTGCCATCAAATAAACAAACGCGTCAGAATGGCTTTCGGAGTGTCGGGTGTTTATGTTTCCATATCAGAATTGTATCTGTAAATACATATCATAGTTCTCTCTAAGATAAGGTCACGAATCCACAGCTGTATGTCCTTTCCAGCGAACCAACAGTGTATGTTTGAAGGAATTGACAGATGTAATATTATGGGAGTGGTACAGTCTTAAAAACTACCAAGTGTCAATTTTCATGAGATTTTTTTTATATTAGGATTTCATATTTATTTGCTAATAAGTTGAAGAAATAATTCCGTTCTTGACGATAACACTTGCGAACACTTGCAAACATAAATACCAGTAACCCCATAATTATTTATAAAGTTTTACGAAAGCATGCTAAAATAGCATGTTTACAAATTCCTGAAGTACTTACAACGAGGACTCTAATGAAACACTTGGCAACATTTTCTCAACTCTTCCAAATGAATGACCAAGGTATTAAAGAACTAGCGTTATTTATAGGCCATACAGCATCATTTTTATCAATTATAACATTATATATTTGTTTTCATCCAAAATACTCAAAAATAGTTTGAAAGATATAAATAATGTAGCAAAGAAAAAACACGTGGATATATACACACATTCTATGACCAAAAGGGCAAAACATTTTAAGTACTTATTTAAGGATACATGTATCATAGGTGTTAATATGTCAATTAAACTAGACAGCAGTTCAGGCGGTTTAAGCAATGGTAAATATTTAAAATTCTTTATTCCTACATCTCTGAAGATTATATAGTTCTTCCCAATGTATATTGCAGTAATCAAAACGTTTTCGGTAAGCAATGTAATGAATCTATTATGTTTATCCTCGATATTCTAGTCCCAAGAGTAACTTTAGAGTTGCATAAAAAACTGTTTCAAGTATGGTGATCATTGATACGGAAACAAATACAGTAGTGCATGGATAATTCGAGGTAGATGGGACCGAGTCACCGTCGGATTACACGGAAACAGCTTCCTGTACACTAGAAAAAACAGGAGTTCTAATGAACCCTAATACTATAATTAAGAATGCACAAAATACGTATGTAGAACTGTATTGATTACAGTACATTCATAAATTAATGTTGCTTGGCTCTCCAAGACCACTGTACTGATTCTTGCTTGCGAGGATACATACGATATGAATACCATACTAACTATCGGCAATTATAGCTAAAAAAAAGCCGATGCCCGTTGTAATCTTTATCAGGACGCCTAATGTTTCGATCGTAGATAGTCTTTTTTGTTCGCCTACTATAAAAATAAAACGAGATTACCAGTAAATCTAAAGTACAGTGAAAAATTACCGTGATCATCGGTAGTAAATATTTATGATTATCAACGTCTTAAGATTGACTACAAAACGTTTTATAAGCTCTTGGTTAGGGTTGCTTAACTGAAGTAATTTTCTATCAACGAAGAATAGAGAATATTCAAATTGAAATATTAAGTCTGTAATTAGGAGTTTTTACAAATTAGTGGTAGGATTCGTAAAATATATAAACAAAGGAGACAGTTTTGAGAAGTAATTGAGTATTAGCAGACTTTGTCTTGAGATCAGAAACAGCCGAACGAACTATAATCATTCTGAAACTAGCTATAAAAATGTATTTAACATGTCGACCGAAGAACAGAGAAATTTTTTAATGTGAAAAAAATCTACAAAACAGTCATTATCTTTTACGTCTTGTTTTTTTAACAAGAAATAACATCATAGTGACTAATTTTATTCTGTCACTCTGCATAACGCTATTTTACAGCTAGTTTTTGAAGACTGGTTCCTCAGCTATATTCCCCAAAATATTTGTAAATTTGTTCACCATAATAATAATAATAAATCAAATTGTAGATATGCGAGCCAGGAGGGATACGGTTAAAGATAGAATTAAAGAAGAAGATTAAAATATACTTAAATTTTATCAGATATATTTTCAGGTGCATTCAACGTGTCTTGATGAAAGTAACATCACAATCAAGGTGAAATGTCATTCTTTCAGAAAATATCTGAGGGAGGAATTAAAAAAATGTTTCTACCTGCCAACAACGACTACCAGGAAAATTTAATGAATGTAGTTAAAGAAGAACTTTTAGAAAAAATAGGTCTTTACTCAAACACATTTGTACCTATAACAACCTATGACAAATCAAATATGGTGGATAAATAAAATAGATGTATTACATTGCTTACCGAAAACGTTTTTCATCGTGATGTCTACAATGCAATATACATTGGGAAGAACTTATACAGCTTTTTGGTTACATTTGGCTGTCGTAAGTACAGAAATACTATTATTTCAATGTTCAAATTTTTTTACCCGAAAATGGTAATTTGTGCTCGTTTGAACCTATAAAATATAGACGTGTTCAATGGGCCTACGTGAGCAAGAAATTACCATTAGATGAGATTCGACCAAATAAAAGCCTTCTTTTATTTACAATGTACAATAAAGGTAGATTTTTCTGGTTACCTACCTGAGGTAAAGGTAATACAATATATCGAAGAAGTTTTTGAAATAAAGTAAGAAATGTATCGCCATTACGTCTAAGCTAAATTAGAACAGATGTAAATTGGCCTTTACATTTATTCGTCGCAGAAATTGAACACCACGCAGACACAGTGTTTGTTAATCCCCGTGGCATGGGCTTGATAGGCACTTATAGGTGGTGTGGTTGCCAGGTGCGTCTTCAGTTTCAGCCACAATTTCTGGATTAATGAAGTTGTATTCAATGTTTTTACCTCCATCGAAGTTGATTTTTAAAACTATTTCTTCATTAATTAATTAGTTTTTAGGTTTAAATATTTTTTGTTACTTTTTTTCTTGTAAAATAAATACTTTTTTAAACACAAGATTTTCCCTTTTAATATATTTTCTCGTTTTATATTTATTAGTCATTTAGTTAACTAGTGTTATAAGTATTATAAAATTTGCAATTATTATTTCATTCCTAATTTCATATTACATCTACACAATTTTGTATATTACGTGTCCTTTCTTTGCTACATTATTTATATTTTTGTAACAATTTTTGCTTATTTTGGATGAAAAAAATATATATTATGTTATTATTGACAAATATCATATATCTTTGAAAGTATCTAATAAAATATAGTAGATATCACTTGAAATACAAAATATCATTACATCCCGGACCCTCAGCTCAAGAGGTCTGACGTAATAACTTATTATAATATTTGTCCGTAAAATGCTTTAGTGATAACCCGAAATCATTGCAACTAAATATATGCTTCACATTACAAATAGCCTATTACATTAACATTTAATTTGAAAAAACATTATTATTGGTTATTCTTTTTTTTATAAAGACAACATTAAATAGAATTTTATGTTTTTAAAATCATAAAATATATACTTTTCTATTTAACCTACTTTAGATCAAAGTAGTAAACATTATTAAACTAAGAAACATTTACCCTAACCCCAAGTTTAAAAAAAAAATATCCACATTAAGGGAGTTTCCCAAGGTTTTCATTTTCGTAAAATAAGGTTGACTTATAATTTTTTAAATCAATGTTTATTTCCCTTACATCAAAAGTAGCGTTTTAAATGAGGTATTAACATAACATTGCTTATAAACGTTATGAAATTGGAATTTTCACAAAATATAATAGTTCTTAATTTTTTGCGTTTACATTAATAAAGTTGAATGTGAAAAATTAGGTTCACGATATTTTATATAAGAATTAAAATCACTGTATGAATGGAGAAATCAAACTCTTACACTTAATAAATATACTCAAAATCCGGCATTTGATAGACATCAAAATGTAAAGTGAGTTTCAAGCCACCGGCAAGAATTCTATGAATTAACTGATAAAATCTTCCCTTTGTCCTGAATTACGAACAGTTTTCTAAATTACTACATCAAAACATAAATTTTTACTTACTTTGTTAGTTGTAATTTTTAAAAATATCCACACACAAAATTAAATATTTTTAACATAATATGTATATAAAAGGTGTTATCATCGATCTATAAATTGTACCACAAGTATTACACGATATAATCCTAGAACACAAAGGGTCAAAAATATTTGTAATATAACATGGGCAACAGCATGTGTATTTGGACACAGAAAGGTAGAACTTGCTATAATAACACTAACAGAGTTTTATCGTATCTAATTTTTATCTCTCCCTTTGAGCAGGATCTTGTAACACTTGCAAAGCGCTTGACTGTGCTTGTAAATATTTCAATAAATTTACTGCAAACATTTACTATCAAACACTTGTATAAGAAATATTCATAAGCCAATGATTTTAAATTAAACAATTAAAATTAGAGATAAGTTCAACAGTGGTTGTAAAATAGAATATTGACCAATCTATTACAAGTTTCAATATCTTATTCGCAAACGACTTTTCGCACAAGTATATTAGGAGCTAGAAGGTAAAACAAAATTGAAGCAAGAAAAGTAAACTCGTTTTATTTGGAACTGCATGAGCTCAATAAAATACATTACAATCTGTCTAACTTGCTTACAGATTACGACAGCTGATAATAAAGAATGAATAATCTAATATTTATGTCTGCGCCCAGCTTCCACTCATCTTCCTCTCCAAACATAGACTAATCACACTTTCCCGCTATTTTTTAACAGTGTCTGGAATCGCACTCTCGAAAACTCACACGTGCGTTATCCTTGACTTTCGATGACGAAATTGGAGTCACCCCTTACAAACCCAGAGTATTATTTTACTAGACATTTTTCTAGTATCTGACATTTTCATAAAAATTAACCACAATTTCTACTCCCGTAGAACCACACCCTCATATTCCCATTAGCTTTTAATGACGGTATTGGACTTAGCACCCTCCAAAACATTACGATTGATCATTTTCTAGTTGTTTTGCCTTCTCACAATTAAACCCCCAATTCATCATTTGCTATTCCCATAGAGGGTCACGCGTATATTACCATTGACGTTCGATTACGGTAAACGACTCAGCACCATTAAAAACCGCCTGAATGTTCATTTTCAATTGTTTTTTTGCCTTTTGACAATTTTACCCCAATTCACCCCTTTTCTACTCCCTTAGAGCCACACCCGTGCATTCCCGATTAATATGAAAGACGATATTGGACTCAGCAACCCAAAAAACACTACGATTGATAATACTCTAGCTTTGTTTGCCTTCTCACATGTATACTCCAATTCATCATTTGCTACTCCCATAGAGGATCACCCGTGTATCTCCATTGACTTTCGATAACGGAAAAAGACTCACCACCTTTAAAACCCCCCGAGTGATCATTTTCAATTGTTTTTTTGCCTTCTGACAATTTTACCCCAATTTACCCATTTCTACTCTCGTAGAGCAACAACCGAGCATCCCCGTTTAATATTGTAGGCGGTATTGTACTCAGCACCCTCCAGAACACTACGATTGATCATTTTCTAGTTTTTTTTTGCTTTCTCACAATTATACCCCCAATTCTTCATTTGCTATTCCCATAGAGGGTTACCCGTATATTCACATTCACGTTCGATTACGGTAAACGACTCAGCACCATTAAAAACCAACTGAATGTTCATTTTCAATTGTTTTTTTGCCTTTTGAAAATTCTACCCCACTTCACCCTTTTTCTACTCCGTTAGAGCCACACCCGTGCATTCCCGATTAATATGGAAGACGATATTGGACTCAGCAACCTAAAAAACACTACGATTGATCATACTCTAGCTTTGTTTTGCCTTCTCACATTTATACTCCAATTCATCATTTGCTACTCCCATAGAGGATCACCCGTGTATCTAAATTGACTTTCGATAACGGTAAAAGACACAGCACACTCCAAAACCTCCCGAGTGATCATTTTATATTTTTTCTTTTGCCTTCTGACAATTTTATCCCAATTTACCAATTTCCTACTCTCGTAGAGCAACAACCGAGCATCCCCGTTTATTATTGTAGGCGGTATTGGACTCAGCACACTCCAGAACACTACGATTGATCATTTTCTAGTTTTTTTTTTGCTTTCTTACAATTATATCCAAATTTATCATTTGCTACTCCCATAGATGGTCACCAGTGTATCCTCATTGACGTTCGATAACGGTTAAAGACTCAGCACTATTAAAACCCACCCGAATGATCATTTTCAATTGTTTTTTTGCCTTCTGACAATTTCACCCCAATTTACCAATTTCCTACTCTCGTAGAACAACAACCGAGCATCCCCGTTTAATATTGTAGGCGATATTGGACTCAGCACCCTCCAAAACATTACGATTGATCATTTTCTAGTTTTTTTTTTGCCTTCTCACAATTATACACCCAATTCATCATTTGCTATTCCCATAGAGGGTCACGCTTATATTCACATTGACGTTCGATTACGGTAAACGACTCAGCACCATTAAAAACCACCTGAATGTTCATTTTCAATTGTGTTTTTGACTTTTGACAATTCTACCCCAATTCACCCCTTTTCTACTCCCTTAGTGCCACACCCGTGCATTCCCGATTAATATGGAAGACGATATTGGACTCAGCAACCTAAAAAACAATACGATTGATCATACTCTAGCTTTGTTTTGCCTTCTCACATGTATAATCCAATTCATCATTTGCTACTCCCATAGAGGATCACCCGTGTATCTCCATTGACTTTCGATAACGGTAAAAGACACAGCACACTCCAAAACCTCCCGAGTGATCATTTTATATTTTTTTTGCCTTCTTACAATTTTATCCCAATTTACCAATTTCCTACTCTCGTAGAGCAACAACCGAGCATCCCAATTTAATATTGTAGGCGGTTTTGGACTCAGCACCCTCCAGAACACTACGATTGATCATTTTCTAGTTTTTTTTTTGCTTTCTTACAATTATATCCAAATTCATTATTTACTACCTCCATAGATGGTCGCCCGTGTATCCTCATTGACGTTCGACAACGGCGAAAGACTCAGCAACATTAAAACCAACCCGAATGATCATTTTCAATCGTTTTTTGCCTTCTGTATATTTTACCCCAATTTACCAATTTCCTACTCTCGTAGAGCAACAACCAAGCATCCCCGTTTAATATTGTAGGCGGTATTGGACTCAGCACCCTCCAAAACATTACGATTGATCATTTTCTAGTTTTTTTTGCCTTCAATTCATCATTTGCTATTCCCATAGAGGGTCACGGGTATATTCACATTGACGTTCTATTACGGTAAACGACTCAGCACCATTAAAAACCACCTGAATGTTCATTTTCAATTGTTTTTTTGCCTTTTGACAATTCTACCCCAATTCACCCCTTTTCTACTCCCTTAGAGCCACACCCGTACATTCCCGATTAATACGGAAGACGATATTGGACTCAGCAACCTAAAAAACACTACGATTGATCATACTCTAGCTTTGTTTTGCCTTCTCACATGTATACTCCAATTTATCATTTGCTACTCCCATAGAGGATCACCCGTGTATCTCCATTGAATTTCGATAACGGTAAAAGACTCACCACCTTTAAAACCCCCCGAGTGATCATTTTCAATTGTTTTTTTGCCTTCTGACAATTTTACCCCAATTCACCCATTTCTACTCTCGTAGAGCAACAACCGAGCATCCCCGTTTAATATTGTAGGCGGTATTGTACTCAGCACCCTCCAGAACACTACGATTGATCATTTTCTAGTTTTTTTTTGCTTTCTCACAATTATACCCCAAATTCTTCATTTGCTATTCCCATAGAGGGTTACCCGTATATTCACATTGACGTTCGATTACGGTAAACGAACAGCACCATTAAAAACCACCCGAATGATCATTTTCAATTGTTTTTTTTCCTTCTGACAATCTTACCCCAATTTACCAATTTCCTACTCCCGTAGAGCCACACCCGTGCATTCTCGATTAATATGGAAGACGGTATTGGACTCAGCAACCTAAAAAACACTACGATTGATCATACTCTAGCTTTGTTTTGCCTTCTCACATTTATACTCCAATTCATCATTTGCTACTCCCATAGAGGATCACCCGTGTATCTCCATTGACTTTCGATAACGGTAAAAGACTCACCACCTTTAAAACCCCCCGAGTGATCATTTTCAATTGTTTTTTTGCCTTCTGACAATTTTACCCCAATTCACAAATTTCTACTCTCGTAGAGCAACAACCGAGCATCCCCGTTTAATATTGTAGGCGGTATTGTACTCAGCACCCTCCAGAACACTACGATTGATCCTTTTCTAGTTTTTTTTTTGCTTTCTCACAATTATACCCCAAATTCTTCATTTGCTATTCCCATAGAAGGTTACCCGTATATTCACATTGACGTTCGATTACGGTAAACGAAAAGCACCATTAAAAACCACCCGAATGATCATTTTCAATTGTTTTTTTGCCTTCTGACAATTTTACCCCAATTTACCAATTTCCTACTCCCGTAGAGCCATTCCCGTGCATTCTCGATTATTATGGAAGACGGTATTGGACTCAGCAACTTAAAAAACACTACGATTGATCATACTCTAGCTTTGTTTTGCCTTCTCACATTTATACTCCAATTCATCATTTGCTACTCCCATAGAGGATCACCCGTGTATCTCCATTGACTTTCGATAACGGCAAAAGACACAGCACACTCCAAAACCTCCCGAGTGATCATTTTATATTTTGTTTTTGCCTTCTGACAATTTTATCCCAATTTACCAATTTTATACTCTCGTAGAGCAACAACCGAGCATCCCCGTTTATTATTGTAGGCGGTATTGGACTCAGCACACTCTAGAACACTACGATGGATCCTTTTCTAGTTTTTTTGCCTTCTCACAATTATACACCCAATTCATCATTTGCTATTCCCATAGAGGGTCACGGGTATATTCACATTGACGTTCGATTACGGTAAACGACTCAGCACCATTAAAAACCACCTGAATGTTCATTTTCAATTGTGTTTTTGCCTTTTGACAATTCTACCCCAATTCACCCCTTTTCTACTCCCTTAGAGCCACACCCGTGCATTCCCGATTAATATGGATGACGATATTGGACTCAGCAACCTAAAAAACACTACGATTGATCATACTCTAGCTTTGTTTTGCCTTCTCACATGTATACTCCCATTCATCATTTGCTACTCCCATAGAGGATCACCCGTGTGTCTCCATTGACTTTCGATAACGGTAAAAGACACAGCACACTCCAAAACCTCCCGAGTGATCATTTTATATTTTTTTTACCTTCTGACAATTTTATCCCAATTTACCAATTTCCTACTCTCGTAGAGCAACAACCGAGCATCCCAATTTATTATTGTAGGCGGTTTTGAACTCATCACCCTCCAGAACACTACGATTGATCATTTTCTAGTTTTTTTTTTGCTTTCTTACAATTATATCCAAATTCATCATTTACTACTCCCATAGATGGTCGCCCGTGTATCCTCATTGACGTTCGACAACGGCTAAAGACTCAGCAACATTAAAACCAACCCGAATGATCATTTTCAATTGTTTTTTGCCTTCTGTAAATTATACCCCAATTTACCAATTTCCTACTCTAGTAGAGCAACAACCAAGCATCCCCGTTTAATATTGTAGGCGGTATTGGACTCAGCACCCTCCAAAACATTACGATTGATCATTTTCTAGTTTTTTTTGCCTTCTCACATTTATACCCCCAATTCATCATTTGCTATTCCCATAGAGGGTCACGGGCATATTCACATTGACGTTAGATTACGGTAAACGACTCAGCACCATTAAAAACCACCTGAATGTTCATTTTCAATTGTTTTTTTGCCTTTTGACAATTCTACCCCAATTCACCCCTTTTCTACTCCCTTAGAGCCACAACCGTACATTCCCGATTAATATGGAAGACTGTATTGGACTCAGCAACCTAAAAAAACACTACGATTGATCATACTCTAGCTTTGTTTTGCCTTCTCACATGTATACTCCAATTCATCATTTGCTACTCCCATAGAGAATCACCCGTGTATCTCCATTGACTTTCGATAACGGTAAAAGACTCACCACCTTTAAAACCCCCGAGTGATCGTTTTCAATTGTTTTTTTGCCTTCTGACAATTTTACCCCAATTCACCCCATTCTACTCTCGTAGAGCAACAACCGAGCATCCCCGTTTAATATTGTAGGCGGTATTGTACTCAGCACCCTCCAGAACACTACGATTGATCATACTCTAGCTTTGTTTTGCCTTCTCACATGTATACTCCAATTCATCATTTGCTACTCCCATAGAGGATCACCCGTGTATCTCCATTGACTTTCGATAACGGTAAAAGACTCACCACCTTTAAAACCCCCGAGTGATCGTTTTCAATTGTTTTTTTGCCTTCTGACAATTTTACCCCAATTCACCCCATTCTACTCTCGTAGAGCAACAACCGAGCATCCCCGTTTAATATTGTAGGCGGTATTGTACTCAGCACCCTCCAGAACACTACGATTGATCATACTCTAGCTTTGTTTTGCCTTCTCACATGTATACTCCAATTCATCATTTGCTACTCCCATAGAGGATCACCCGTGTATCTCCATTGACTTTCGATAACGGTAAAAGACTCACCACCTTTAAAACCCCCGAGTGATCGTTTTCAATTGTTTTTTTGCCTTCTGACAATTTTACCCCAATTCACCCCATTCTACTCTCGTAGAGCAACAACCGAGCATCCCCGTTTAATATTGTAGGCGGTATTGTACTCAGCACCCTCCAGAACACTACGATTGATCATACTCTAGCTTTGTTTTGCCTTCTCACATGTATACTCCAATTCATCATTTGCTACTCCCATAGAGGATCACCCGTGTATCTCCATTGACTTTCGATAACGGTAAAAGACTCACCACCTTTAAAACCCCCGAGTGATCGTTTTCAATTGTTTTTTTGCCTTCTGACAATTTTACCCCAATTCACCCCATTCTACTCTCGTAGAGCAACAACCGAGCATCCCCGTTTAATATTGTAGGCGGTACAAATATTTACAAGAATACCTACAAACATAAATTATAGAATACATTGTAATATAAATATTCATCATAAAAATACTCTCAGAAGTAAGTAATAACCCGTTTGTCGCAATATATACAATCATTTTAAAAATCGTTGAAAATATCTAAGAAACTTGAATGAAAAATGAATTTTGGCTCAAAAAATGTTCCCTTGACCTATTATTTTAAACTTCTGTTCATCGTAAACATTTAAAAATTAATGGTATTAAATAGTAAACATTTGTTATACTTTCAATTTTACAGTTCTTCTCATACATGTGAAATTAAAGTTTTGAAATATTTTCATTTTTATTGTAAAAGGATTACACATTATTTACAATGAAATGTTATGGTCGACAATCGAAGTAAATATAATATTTAAGTACGTCGCCAAAATATTAAACTACCAGTTTTTTTTAAACATATAACATATATTTAATTTTGTATTTACCTAATGTTGGAGTTTAAAATTTAGAGCTTCTAAAATTTATAACTCTAATTTACATTCATTATACAATCAATTTGACTCCCGAAACCTACCTAATAGAAAAACTATTCAAATTAGTTTGCTTAAATAATAGATATGTATTCCTGAAACGAAATTAGCTTAGAAAGATATCCAAATTAAAAATGAATAGAAATGCATAGGCTCAATAATGTATTGTGATTTACATAATACCTGATAAAATGATTATATTGTGTTAGTTATAGAAAGAAACATGCATAAGGGCAATCTTAAATACACTCTGGGATATACTCATGGATACTTCTACTTACGTACTTAGTAGCCCCCTATATATGTAAAGATGGATACATCAATACATGTAAATACGAAGTTTTCCGATAGTAATATTCAATAAACACTCTTACATAATGTAAATTTGTAGACATCGGTATACAAATTATACTATTTCCCTGAAATAGTTCGCAGGAAAATATCACCAGAAACTTATCTATGGGAATGTTTCTTCAAAACATATTAATATCGGTAACAAATCCTAGTAATCAGGTATCAATCGATGAGTTCAGCTCCTGATGTAACGAACATATACAAGTTGTTATAAAGAGGCATGCATCCTACGAGGTAGCCTGAGGGTACATTTTGACTTGTAATAGATTGTAGCAAGTTAACACTACAGTGGCTAAAGGTCAGCCAAGAGATTGAAAGTACAAAAGACAAATTCAATTTTCTTTGCAACCACAGATGAAGAGCTTGGGCTGCGCAGTGCTACTATTGTGTTCCTGCCCCCCCTAACTGCCGTAGCCAGCTTCAGAGCTTTGGTTCATCTTAAGCTTTGTGAATCGATGTTTGATTTTTGATACAACCGTTGCCGTAAATTAGTAGGACAAAGGTTTTTACTTTGATATAAATTCCAATACGTTGAGCACATAGTTCATTAATTAAGGACGAACGCTGAAGACGATTGTATTTCTTTACAAAATGTACATTCTATCCTATCAAGTGGTTTATGTATATCCAATGAAGATGAGAACACCTTTTGCACCATCAAACTGTTGAATAGAGAGCTATTGATGTTGAGTCATCGTCACTATCCAGAGCTACATCCAACGCCCTTAAGGTGAATATATCGTCAAATGGATATTACTATTGCTAGACTGCAAGGCATCTCTCATGGTCTCTAATTGCAACCCTGACCATCATTAGACTGGTATTCCTCCTTCCACGAACCTAAAGGAATTACTTCCTCTACTTTGATTCATACTAACTAATGTCGATTGCACGGCGTTCCCCCCCCCCCATTCAACCCAGTTTGTCGGCTAGAAATAAGATACTCTATTCAGAACTCTGTCCAGATGTTTGGATAGAAAATTAAATACGTTCAACACAACCCTAGACAGATGATTGGCTGGCAAATCATATACGCTCATCAAACCTCTAGCCATATGGTCGACTAGACTAATCATAACTTAACCAGATAATAGGCTAGAAAATAAAATACCCTCATCACAACTCAGCTAGATGGTCGGCTAGGGTCCTCACAAATCTAGCCTTAAGGTCGGCTAGAAAATCAGATTCTCTCATCCAAACTCTAGCCAGTTCATCGGCTAGGCTTATCAAAACTCTAGCCAGATGGTCGCCTAGAAAACAGAAATTTTCATCACCAAAATGCTGTATACATGTAAATCTAGGCTAATTGAATACCATTTGGATGAATTATAATGTATCCCTTTTTAGTAAATACGGTTTATCTGTACCCTTTATTTACATAATAAAGTTTTTAATACACACACGTTATATTAAATATGTCGCTAAATCTGGAATCATAAAACGAAGGGTAGTAAAATTAACAAATAAATTATAGAGAGAAAAAATGGGAACCTTACTGCTTATATTAGCCTATCTCAAATAATGATAGTTCAAATCCGCTTTATGTTGTTAAGAGAAAAAATAGAATTTACACAATTATTACAATTAAAACTATATTTTTTTTTAATGTGTAAAAAGTCAAAATGAAGTAGTTCAGAAAAAGACAGGAACACTCTATAAATGAAAATATTAGAAGAAATGAAAACGTTAAAAAAATCTAAACATACTTACAACATTTTGATTTATAGAATGAATTTAAATGTTTAAAAACCTATATAAGACACACACACACACACACACACACACACACACAAGCACAAACACACACACACACAAATTCACACAGAAACACACACACACACACACAGAAACACAGACACACACAGACACACACACACATTGTAATGTGGAGACCTGTACCTCAAACGGTTCTTCTATTACATATATTTTTCATTCCTAGCGATTTTATTATAATCGATCCACTACTACCTATGTAAATTGAGTTTTTTTTAATATAGTATTTGAGCCATATACTCAAAAGCTTTTGATTTGGAGAAAGCTTTTAACGAAAACAAAAAAACTCTTCTCTCGAATATGTTTACCAGTTTGTAAGTATTGATTTCTAACTAAACCTTTATATTAGGGAATGTATAAAACAGGATAGGTATATGAAATACATTCTGGAAACAAACTGTATTGATAGCAATTTAGTAGCACCAGATAAGTTTCAAATTTGATAAATTATTTGGTATAATAAGTAATTTGAATTGCAAACTTACACTGTGCTAATAATGCAGTACTTACATGTATCATTTTTTATGTACTAAATAATATGAACTGCAGATATACACTGGGCTTTTATAGTAGTTTTTAAAATCTATTCTTACCTCCTGACTGACAAAGGCTTCTGGTTATACGGATCAAAACAGGTTTACTGTCTGTGCATCTCGTAAATCCTTGCCGCTTCAGAACATGTTCCCGGACAGTGGCACTATTTGACAATTTGCCTCGTCTACATGCCAACCTCTCGCTGCCAACATTTTGATAGATAGTTGTTACTGCATGGATTAACAGTTAAATGTAAAATTACTACTATTCATTATTCTTCATTAACTTTACTTAAAAACTACGAGAAACGAGGAGGCCTTTAGGGACATGAGGAAAGCTTTAGAAAAGGGATTATTAGAGTGAGCGAAGACATACAAATTGAAATAAATAATTTTATACAATGGTAAGCCTTTTCGAATAAAAAAGTTCCAGAACTTAAATTGGGACTTAATGGTATGTAAAACGCAAATGCAAATTCGAGCAAACTGTTCAGGAAATAAAAAATCGTACTTCGAAATCTCTTTCCTTTATTAAAGACCATTTTACATGTTGCATTTTCCATTTACTTTAGTAGTCTATATTACAGTATGTTCTATATCTATTTCATTAGAAGAATATATTGACTTATTCATTATTAGACCTCTATTTTTTAATATAACGAAAAACTCATTTATCAAGACAGTTGTTAGTCATTTTTAAATTTTCCAAAAATATTCATTTACTAATTTAAACTATAAATGTATCAAATGGATGACCATTTGTAAATTTAAAACACATCTCAATATACGATAAACAGAAATTATGTAATGTTTTGTTTTAGGTATTACTTTATTATGCTTACAACAATAATGCTAGTCACAATAAAGGCAACATAACGTAGTTTTGCAATAAGAAAACCATTTTATAGTTAAATGTCAGTTTCCAATGTCATGCCTAAATTTAGATGCCTAAATTTCCAGAGTATGTCCAGGATTATAAAAACAAATAAATGTAAATTACTTTAGCTTTTAACTGTACGATTTTAACAAGATATTGAACTCAAACTATGATCAATGTGGAGTTTTATATTTTAATTTTATATATCAACGTTTGGGTCACAATTTTGGTGTCCCTTTTCCAGCTTTAAAATCTGCGAAAGTATAACTCTAATCGTTGTAATTTATAAACTAGATACACAATAACTTTTGACACAGTTAAAGTTTTAGATAAAGAAAAAACAACAAAAAAAATATTATTTTCAGAAATTGTTTATGTTACTAAGTTGACAAGTCTTAATAGAGTTTCAAATACTGATGAGTTGAAAAAAACTTTTACTTACTTTCTCAAATTAATTATTCGATGTTTTGAATAGCGCTTTTTCATGATTAATTGAACTACAGTCTGATTGTTTTTGTAACTTGCTGTTGCTCGTCTCAGTATTAGTATGAATGTGAAAGTGTAAGCACTGATTGTTATTGTCTAACTTTTATCCAGTGCTTGTATGTTTTATATATTGTTTAAAGTTGTTGAACGTGCAATTCTATTGTGCCTAATTTTGCAATTGTAACAACTAATGTTTATGTTTGTAGTTTTTAAAGCTTGAAAAGGGCCACTAAAAATGTGACCAAAACTTTGCTTTATGATAATAAAATAATAAAATCTGCATGGATCATCGTTTGAGTTCAATTTATTTATAAATATATGTTGTTTAACTGAACGTAGGAACAAAATCTGTCCTAGAAACCAGATGAGTTAAGACACTTTTCAATGGTATGGGTCACCCCTACGCTACTGTAATCCTTGAAGTACCCTAGATACGAAAACACACTTTAAACCAAGAATAAAACAGAAATAACACAGACACTGCCACTTCGACAAACCAACTATGTAATTCCCTACCTGGTTTCACTATATAATTCATAAATAAACGTTTGATTGACTTCTGACCCGAGACCGGATATGTGTACTTCTGATTAGAAATGACTTAGTGATACATTATTATCTTATTCTCCAAGTACTGAGCGATTTTTTAATAAACATTCTTCCTCTTAAATTAGCCCTTGACCTTTCCTTTTCATCGTACTTCATTACTCGTAATTTTTAAATGAATAACATCGTTGTGTATTTTACAGTTAATAATAAATATAAAAATAAATGATTAAAACTAGCGTAAACTATGTATTTAATTATTACAACTCTTAAAAAAGTTCTCTCACTATCACTGTAGTATGGAATGATCTATTAAATTCAGAATATCATATAATTTAAATTACAAACAGACACATAATTATAACAATTGTTAGTATTATATAAAAATAACGAGAATATAAGAATAAGAACAATGATATATAAGAATAATGATGATCATTCTAGTTTGTAACTTCTTGTGTGCTAGATTGTGTTTTGTAACAAGACCCTCTGATGATGATGACATGGTCATCGAAATGTACATAAGGGTTTAATCTTAAGTTACTTGTTTTATTTGTTATTTTTGATTATTTTTGTGGTATTGGGGTTCTTTTCAATATTTTTATTGTAAAATATATAATAAAATTATTGAAGCGTAGGTTTTTGTCACCAAACTAATGAATTCCTAATAATTACTTTATTTATAAACAATAAAGTTGGCCTATAGTGATTGGAAGAAGCCGTTTTCTGTACATTTTTTCAGTATGAGAAGGTTTTGGAAATACTGTGAAGATTGGAAACAAAGATAGGACTACATTAAGAAAAAACTTTTAAATAGTTATACCCAACAATCAACCTAGACGTACAAAGAATAAAATATTAGTAGAGTTATTTAGGGATTTATTGAAAATGTATTGCTAAATACTGTATTTCATATTTTAATTAGTTATACACTATTATTTATCTTTTATAACTAATTACTAATCGTAATAATATATTGTGTTGTATTACGGATATATAATTATATAATACATTACAATAAAAGAGGTATAAAATAATTCAAATGACTACAATTTCAATAAAAATTCAGTTGGTATTGAATAGACTTCAGTAAAGTAAAGTTTACTTGTTAGGCCTCTAATAGGAAAGGAAACAAAACGAACATAACCTTCTGCGTTTGGTGCGTGCCCATACCGAAAGGAATTCCGAAATTATTTTACTCTGAAAAGGATAATATATTGTAACACTCTTATAAATAAGGTGTAACACATAAATTCATTTATATGTTTGATTTTTATTTAATAATTATATCGTCCCAATATTAAAAAAAAAAATTGTTTTCTGTGTGCACTTTGTGAAGCTAGCATAGATAGTAGCACCCATAGCGGGTAAAAATGTAAAATATCGTACGAGTTGGTAGCTTAACTTAAAAAAAACTGACATCACCCGATGTGACGTAAGCATGGTCTGATATCGCATGATCTGACGGACCAATCAGAATATTCAAAATGATAAGAAGGGTGGGAAAATTCAGTTAGCGTGTCCTTGCAACGACCCCAGTTCTCCAAAAGTCTTTGAACGAGACGGACGTAATGGCATTTTCGGACGTAACCTAGAAATTTATAAGCTTCCAGTATTCGAAATTTAAGATGTCAAGGCCGGTACCAAATTTTATTAACGCAACTAAAGAGGATGTCAGAAGCGATTATTTATGTATTTCAAATGAGTAAAAGTTAATATCATTTTTGTTTAAGTGCGCTGATTTGCAAGATCGATGTGCAGTGATTAGTGATTCCAAAAGCCATGGGCAATGTTTAATTTGTTTTAAAGTGTTTTATAAGTAATGTGCACAATCAGGTACGTTTTAGATAATAATAAAGAAAATGTATTTTAATGTTAACTAGGTTGAATTTTAAATGATAAACGGTTAACACGTGAACGGTAGAAATTGTCCATCGAATATTCATTTATAAAAATTTAATTGGAAATCTTATGTTACTATCTTCTCGATACATATAAATGTTAAAGGTTAATAAGTAATTAAAATATATGGAATAACTATCAGTGATTAAAAGTAAATTACTCGACACATTTCTGTCTTTTGTTCTTTTGTAATTTGTCACTGATTAATAAATTGTATGACTTTGTATTTTAAAAATTTAAATTCTTATTTCACAAGTAAACTAGAACGTAACAAACTTTCAATTTTCATTTCAAGTAACCTAGTTTTATCTTCCTAAGATATCAGAAGATCGTTTACAGAAAGACATTATTATGCCTGGCTGAAAACGGAAAACTAGGAGCCCCTGGTAAGTAAGGTTAATTAATTTGTTAATTAGTAATAACCACATATTTTTAATAAAGCCCTGATAAATACTTACCCCAGGAAAAAGGCTTATGTGTTACAATATTAATATTATAATCTTGATACACAGTTTATGAAGGTTAATAATCCATTTCAATTTTAGTTATTCGCGGAATTAGACACTAGTATTTAAAACTAGTGAAATAATTACTAAATGTATTTTAAATCTTTTCATTATTATAATATGTTTTTAAACGTAATTAATTTTTTTCTTTTGTAAAATCACTGTTTCTTTTGTATTTACTGTTGAATGTATATGTAAGTAACAATCGTACGTATATTAAACAAAACACCTTGTCAATGATTGTCTATTTAACACTATCCGTTCCCAGCCAAGGTACGGGAAAAGATTTGAAGTCGTTCTTCTATGTGCTAAAGGTTTTTCAATGGATACACAATATCGAAATTAAAAAACACATTTCAAGCAACTTATTTTGTAATTTTACTACATAAACAAAAATTATATTTCATAGAAGGATTATTATGAAATATGTTTTCACTACCTCTCATTTAGATGTTATTAAATTTATTTATTCAAAATTCAGGACCCCTTGAGTAAAATATTTATGTCGGCATTATGTTACGCAAACAGAGTAAAGAGTATTCTATTTATATCAATACCGGGATAGATGTATTGAAAACCGTTTAATCAAAACAAAACAAGATGTTAAAAACATTGTATTAAAGGAAAAGTTAGGAACCTATTTTGAAAGAAGGTAAAGCATGGAGACACCAGACATTAAAGGAAGAAGAGAATCTCTCTCATACTGAGAACTTCAGGCGTATGATTTCTAACTAATGTGCCAAAAGAGACGTATTTTTGCATCTGTCATTCCAAAATTATGCATCAATAATATGATAAATGTTAGTCAACCAAGTAGCAATTAGCGGTTTTCTATAACTATATAGCCTTAGAATACTTTAATAGGCGTACAAAACATTTCATTATTTTACAAGTAGAAGAATTTCGTATATATATTGACAAAAATTAATAGGCTTTTTACAGAAAACGTTATTTGGTTAAAAGAATATTAATCCATCTTTAAAGTATTAAACTTATTTAATTTGCCAAAGAATTTTTATATTAGGCCTACTACTCGTCAATCAGATTAACCGTTTTTATAGTATTTATTTTTGTTTTAAAAGTTTTATTACATCTTTAAAATTTTATTATTTTGGCACTTCATTTCTAAAAGGCATTTTTATATATTGGTTTATTAAATATGTTTTTTATGTTGATAAAAACAATGGAATAAACATATTTTTGAAACAATAAAATTGACAGTTATAGCCTACAGAAGCAGAGCTATAGATCAAGGAAAGGTCTTGGTAAAGTGTAGGGGGGGGGGTTGATGTTTTGCCTCCTCCCATTACTCACCTTAACATTAAGTGTAATGACTTTGTGTTTCAAAGCACTACAGGCCTAATAATAACAACAAATCAGTTGCCGAAAGATAAACTTGACTCGCAATTCAACCGGTTTGTCTTTTGTTCAATAAATTGAATGCTATTAGTAAAAGCATATGAAGAAAGAGAATGCGATAACAAAAAGACGTGATTTAACATTCATACTTAAAACCATTAGTTTGTATTTGAAATAAATATATTTTTATTCATATTTTTTTAAATTTTTTATTAGTAGCTTTAAATCTTAAAAGCGGATATGCTCTAAATTTAAGAAGTGTCGTTAAATTTAGATTAGCTTCTGTAATCCTGGAGGCGAAGTTTACTTTTATTACATTTTTTACTATAACGTAGAAAACACACAACCTAATACATAGTATGTAGTATATTGTTTAGATGGACATACTAAATAAATGCGTTATCAACGGATATATGGGAAAATTCCATCATTGAAAAATACTTAAGTATTTTACCTTTTAGCTTTAGTAAACGCAAGTAAAATAGCAAGCTTTATAAGCAATAATATATGATAAAAGACGTACAAAGTTATATATTTCTGGAAACATGTTTGTCACTTTGAGCTAAAAATATGTGTTTTTCATAGAAAAACCATTAGACAAGCTGGTGATAAGTTTCAAAGTTTTAAAAGTTAGATGTACCCATACATACAATGTTAGTAGTTAATGAGGCCACTTTGGCACAAACCACCCCTAACTGGCCTGTACGTCACCGGGGACTATAGGGGTAGTTTTGGGTGATGGAGGGTGTTGGTGTGGCCTTGATCTGTAGACCTTGGGGTGGCTTTGACCACGTTTAGAGGGGTAGGGGTTAGTATTTGGAAAAAAATATACTCTAACCCACTAACCTAAGCTAGCCAAATTGCATCTAACCTAACCTACCCCTAGATGTAGGGGTGTCCTCAGCTACGTTCAGGACCTTTCCCGGGGGTAGCTCCGGGGGTAGAATCCGGGTTGAGGGTAGTTTTGACAAAATTTTGGAAAAATGTGTCTTGACTGATAGGGTGATTCTAGAGTGTATTATCGCCATAGTTGGGGGTGGTTTCACCAAGGGGTATTTTTTAAATAATATATAAAATTGCCAAAAATCGATCGGTTAGATCAAATGACCGTATGGGTTATGTTTAAAGTCCACTATGGACTGTTGCGGGGGCGGGTTCACCTGAGGGTTGTTTTCAGATTGCGAAAAATAATCGGGGTCCTAGGTAAAAGCTACCCAGGAGCACGGGATATGATTGCCAAACTCAAAATTTGTCTATGCTACTAAATTAATAAACAATGGGACAAAGCCTTATCGCTTGAGGGAATACGTTTGGCCTACATAACCGGTGACCGTGTGTTAGACATGTGCAAACCTGCAGAGATAACACATTATCTTGGAGGTAGACTCACCCAAACTTCAGGTATAGCATCCCTGCAGCGTGGATTTAGGTAAAGCCAACCCAAAGCCGGCCCTTAGTAAAGACACCTTGAGAAAAGGCCTAAGCTAAAGCCTCTTTGGAGGTAGACTTTAAGTAAAGCTACCCAAGAGTCTGGTCTTGGGTTCAGGTATGTTGCTATATCAATTACAGAATCTCGACCAAGACAATTACCTCCAACAATTCTTAGGTAAAGGTACCTTGGAGTAGGGTCTTAGGTAAAGTCATACTGGAGTCACCCAGGAGCTAGGCCTTAGGTATAGCCTCCATGGAGTATGGACTTAGGTAAAGCCATCCCTAAGCCAGCACTTAGAGCCACCTTGGAGAAAGGCCTGAGGTAAATTCACACTAGATTCAGGCTTTAAGTAAAAGCACCCTGGAGAAAGGCTTTAGGTAAATTCACGCTAGAGCAAGCCTTTAAGAAGGGGGGGGGTAGTTTTTAATAATATATGAAAGCATCAAAAATGATAGGTTAGATCAAATGACCAAGGTTTCAACTAAACAACAGTAAAACACTGTCTTGCGCTAAGTTTAACCGACCAACATACACGAAGTTCAAACGAACAACATTTACACCAAGTTCAAATAGTCAACGGTTTGTGCGGAAATCGACCTATCACATTGCAGGTTCTTGGTAGGCCTACATAACACAACGCATACGGTCGCTGTAAGACGTGCAGGCCTATATACCATGTTAAACCAACATGGAATATAACCCACATACTGTGTTAAACAAATATTCATGTAAGCCTACATACATACTATGCTAAGCCGACATACATGAATCCCTACAAGGGTCTGCTATGTCGGTAAACCACTGGCCAAAACCTTTATGATCTGAGCCTGACACACTTTTACACCTCGTCTATCAGGTAGAACCTCAGGCCGGCAACCGTATAATATGGGGAGTACTATATGGTATAGCTAACAATGCATACCACCATAGCTGTGTAAAGGCGGCTACCAATGCATAACCTATCACGCCCATGACGGTCAACAAATAATACAATATAATTAAAAAAACGTTACGCAACCTATATACATACAGTGCTAAACCAACATTCAGGCATATATACGCTGTTAAACCATTATGCAGGTTAACCTATATACATCCTGTATTAGGCCAATATCCCCGTTATCCACATAGGCCTATATAATATGTTAAGCATGGATGAATGATAACTTATATAGTGTGTTAAACAAATATGCGTTTAAACCTACATAAATAGATTGCTAAGCCTACATACTGTGCTAAACAGATATGCGTGTAAACCTACATATATAGTATGCTAAGCAAACATGGATGCTATCCTACATAGGCATATATACTATGTTAAGCCAGCATACGTGATTGCCCTATTTAGTGTGTTAAATAAATATGCGTGTAAACCAAATAAATACTATGGTGAGCCAACATGCATGCTATCATAGATAGGCGTATATACTATGTTAGGCCTACATACTGCGTTAAACAAACATGTGAGTAAGCCTGCACACATATTATGCTAAGCCGACAAGGGCCTACAAATTATAACACATTATATCCAATGAATAGTTTAGCTAATGGTTATCACACACTATCCTACAAGTAGCCTGACTACAAGTTGCGCACATAATACCTGATACATAGCTAGACTAATCATTAACACATAGTATCCGATGCCTAGCCTGACGATGGGTTAACATATAGTATCCGAAAAGTAGCTTGAGTATGTTCCAACACATAATATCCAGTGCATAGCCTCGATAATGGTTAACACATCGTATCCGATGAGTAGCCCGACTAATGGTTAACACATCCAGTGCATAGCCTGGCTATTGACCAACATATAGTATCCAATGCATACCTGGGCTAATGGTTAACTAATAGTTAGTTTGACTATGGGTTAACATATAGTATCCGATGTGTAGCTTGACTATAGCCCAACACATAAAATCCAATGTATGGCCTGACTATGGGTTAACACAAAATATCCATTGCATAGCCTGACTAGTGGTTAACACATCATATCCGATGCATAGCTTGGCTAATAATGTTCAACATATAGTATCCACTGCATAGCTTGACTATGGGTTATCACATATTATCCGATGTGTAGCTTGACTAGTGGTTAACGTATAGTATCTGATGCATAGGCTGGCTAATGACCAACATATATTATCCGATTCATAGCTAGGCTAGTGGTTAACTAATAGTTAGCTTGACTATGGGTTAACACATAATATCCGATGTGTAGTTTGACTAGTGGTTAACACAAAATATCCGATGCATAGCTTGTGTATGTTTTAACAAATAGCATCCAATGCATAGCTTGACTATGGTTATCACATAGTATCCGATGAGAAGGTGAATACAAACTAACACATAGTATCCATTGCACAGTTAGGCTAATGGTTAACACATAGTAGCCGTTGTGTAGCTTTACTACAAGTTAACACAAAATATCCAATACATAGCTTGAGTACGGTTTAACAAACCGTATCCAAAGCATAGATTGTCTATAGGTTATCACAAAGTATCCGTTGAGTAGGTTGATTACAAACTAACACATAATATTCAATGGTTACACATAGTAGCCGATGCAAAGCCTGACTAGGACTAACACATAGTATCCGAGGCAAAGATTGACTAATGGTTAACACAAGGTATCCAAAGCATAACCTGACTAGGGTTAATACATAATATCCGACGCATAGCTTGACTACAAGGTAACACAAAATATCCGATGCATACCTTGAGTATGTTTTAACAAATAGCATCCAATGCATAGCTTGACTATGGTTATTACATAGTATCCGATACATAGATTGACTATGGGTTATCACATAGTGTCCGATGAGATGCTTGAATACAAGTTAACACATAATATCCAATGCATGGCTTGGGTAACATATATAGTTAGCCAATATTTTGTGTTATGTATGTAAACCCACATATTATGCTAAGCCTGTTACCCGTCAGGTACTAGACACGGATCTATGGTAATGCATAAGTAACCCTAAGTGTAACCCACACCCTGACAACAGATACCTGGCATGACCATAGCCTACATTGCCTGACAACAGATATCTAGCCTGACCATAGCCTACATAGCTAGACAACCGATACATAGCTAGACAATAGATACCTAACCTTGAATCAAATGCATATTCTGAAAACCGATACATAGCCTGACAACAGAGCTAGATCAAATGACCAACGTTTCAACTAAACAACATTACGCTAACCTTAACCGACTAACATACACAACGTTCAAACGAACAACAATGACACCAAGTTCAAATAGGCTATGGCGTTTCAGCTAATCAAAGTTAAAAAACTTACGTTGAAAAAACTTAATCAACCAACAAACTTACACGTAGTACATATGGGCTATGGTGGGTGAGGGCACTGGCAAAAGCCTTTATGATCTGAGCTTTACACATATTGTCTAGGTCTGTTGTATCAGTTACAGCATACCAAAAATACCTCCATCAAATCTTAGGTAAAGCTACCTTTGAGGTAGGCTCAAGGTAAACTCACTCTAGAGTCAGGCTAGAGCCTACCTAGAGGTAAAGCCGGCCTGTAGTAGGGCCTTAGGCAAAGACATGCCTGAGGTCGGGCATCAGACCTTAGGTAAAGCTACCTTGGAGTCATCCTTTAGGTAAAGCATGACCATAGGTAAAGCCAGTTTGGAGTGGTAAAAACAGCTATCAATGCATACCCAATCTCAATAGTACACAACCTGTATTACACCACTATGTGCTTTACACTACATCCTGTATTAAGCCAATAAGCGTCTAAACCTACATTCCTCCTGTATTAATGCAATATGTATGTTACCCTACATAGGCTTACATACCGTAATAAACCAATATGCATGTACACCTAAATAAGCCTTCATCCTCTTTTAAGCCGATATGCACGCTGTCCTACAAAAGCCTACATAATGTATTAAGCTAGTATGCATGTAAACCTACATAGGCCTACACCCTGTATTAAGCCAATATCCATGTTACCTTACATAGGCCTACACCATGCATTAAGCCAATATGCACATTACCCTACATACCATGTTAAGAAAATATGCATGTTAAACCATATACATCCTGTATTAGGCCAATATGCATGATACCCTACACTCCTCCTGTAATAAGCCAATATGTACGTAAAGCTACATAGCAACACATGCTCTGTTAATCCAATATGCATGTAAACCTGTATCAAGTATATATGAGTGTTAACCTACATAGGCCTACATACTGTGTTAAGCCAATATACATGTAAATCTACACACATCCTGTATTAAACCAATATGCACGTTAGCTTACATTATCCTACAGATTGTGCTAAGTCAATAAACAGTGTTATTACGTTTCATTGCAGGTGTAGATAAGTTCACACACAGAGTTCGACATATAAATGCTTCTTTAAAACCTTTACAGTAATATTATTAAGACCGCGATAGCACACTCTGAATTTATCAGCATAACCGCAGCAAAACACGTCAGACAAAATGTCGGTCAAGATGGCGTCTAACAATATGTTGGCGGTCATACCATCTGTATAGGATTAACTGTTTTTCTTGCCACCTATACGTGCTATAACATTAGTCTATCTGCAGGGCAGGGCCTTCGGGCAGTTACATATGTCCTATGACCATGATCAGACGTTATTCATGGGGTTCTCATTTCAAACAGGATATATCTTTTATCCCCTAGGTGGAGTATCTTGTCTTCCCATCTACAGGGCATACTATGATGAAGAGGAGGATCTTCAGGGCCTCTAGCATGTCTAAGGTAGCACTTCCAATGTACTCTGGTACGGAAGAGGATCATCACGTCATCTGCCATGTACAAAGATATTGTGATGGGTTAGTTAGTGACCCCTCAGTTAGCCTGTGTGATAGGCTAGGCATTACTTAGCTAATGTGACGAGTTATGTGTTGGTAGCTGTGATAAGTAATGCTTTGGTAGCCGTCCATACCTTGCTGTTGTCGTAGTTCATGCAATGGTATGTTTTCCTTACGGAGCTATTGTCTTAGCCTTGATATAGGTCTTACGTAAGTATTATCTTGGATCATGGATCGGTAACAGATTTTTACGTAGCTATTGTGATAGTGTATATATATATATATATATAAATATATATATATATATATATATATATATATATATATATATATATATATATATATTTGGTAGCTGTGTTTACGAGGCTAGTGTGATGGTTCATTATTTAATAGCAGTCATTACTGAGTTAGGTTATGCATCTTTAGCTGTCTTTACATAGCTATTATGATAGGGTATGTATTGGTTGTTATCTTTTCGTAGCTATTTTAATGGGGAAGGCATTGTTAGCTGCCTTTACGCAGTTATTGTGAAAGGTTATGCAATGGTAGCGGTTTTTACATAAGTCTTGTGATAGGTTATACATTATTAGCCGTCTGTACGTAGCTATTATGATAGGGTGAGCATCGGTAGCTCTTTTAACCTAACTATTGTGATATAGTATGGATTGGTTGCTGTCTTTACGAAGATATCGCCTAAGGTCTTAAATTGATACAGGGCTGTACGTAACTATTGTCTTAGATTATGAGTCGGTAACAGTTTTGCCATAGCTATTGTGGTAGAGTATATATTGGTAGCTAGTTTTACAGAGATATTGTCTAAGGTCAAGGTTTGATGGAGGTGTTTACGTAACTATTGCGATTGAGTTTGTATTGGTAGCTGTCTTTAAACATCTATAGTGATAGGTTATGCATTGGTAGCTATCTTTATGGAGATATTGTGTAAGATTATGGATTGGTAAACGTCTTTGCGTAGCTATTGTGATTGTGTATGCAATAGTAGCTGCCTTTACGTAACTGTAGCTGTTGTTAAGGGCTGACTCGAAGGTAGCTTTACCTAAGGTCTGATTCCAGAGATCTGTACTATTGAGATTGGGTATGCATTGATAGCTGTTTTTACCACTCCAAGCTGGCTTTAACTATGGTCATGCTTTACCTAAAGGATGACTCCAAGGTAGCTTTACCTAAGGTCTGATGCCCGACCTCAGGCATGTCTTTGCCTAAGGCCCTACTACCGGCCGGCTTTACCTAGGGCCTGACTCTAGGGTGAGTTACCCCAAAGCCTACCTCAAAGGTAGCTTTACCTAAGATTTGATGGAGGTATTTTTAGTATGCTGTAACTGATACAACAGACCTAGACAATATGTCTAAAGCTCAGATCATAAAGGCTTTTGCCAGTGCCCTCACCCACCATAGCCCTTTTGTACTAGGTGTAAGTTTGTTGGTTGATTAAGTTATTTCAACGTAAGTTTTTCAACTTTGATTAGCTGAAACGCCATAGCCTATTTGAACTTGGTGTCATTGTTGTTCGTTTGAAGTTCGTGTATGTTGGTCGGTTAAGGTTAGCGTAATGTTGTTTAGTTGAAACTTTGGTCATTTGATCTAGCTCTGTTGTCAGGCTATGTATCGGTTTTAGACTATGTATTTCATTCAAGGTTAGGTATCTATTGTCTAGTTGTGTATCGGTTGTCTAGCTATGTAGGCTATGGTCAGGCTAGGTATCTGTTGTCAGGCAATGTAGGCTATGGTCATGCCAGGTATCTGTTGTCAGGGTGTGGGTTACACTTAGGGTTACTTATGCATTACCATAGATCCGTGTCTAGTAAGTGACGGGTAACAGGCTCAGCATAATATGTGGGCTTACATACATAACACAGAATGTAGGCTAACTATATATATATATATATTACCCAAGCCATGCATTGGATATTATGTGTTAACTTGTATTCAAGCCTCTCATCGGATACTATGTGATAACCATAGTCAAGCTATGCATTGGATGCTATTTGTTAAAACATACTCAAGGTATGCATCGGATATTTTGTGTTAACCACTAGTCAAACTACACATCGGATATTATGTGTTAACCCATAGTCAAGCTAACTATTAGTTAACCACTAGCCTAGCTATGAATCGGATAATATATGTTGGTCATTAGCCAGCCTATGCGTTACTATACGTTAACCACTAGTCAAGCTACACATCGGATAATATGTGATAACCCATAGTCAAGCTATGCAGTGGATACTATATGTTGATCATTATTAGCCAAGCTATGCATCGGATATGATGTGTTAACCACTAGTCAGGCTATGCAATGGATATTTTGTGTCAACCCATAGTCAGGCCATACATTGGATTTTATGTGTTGGGCTACAGTCAAGCTACACATCGGATACTATATGTTAACCCATAGTCAAACTAACTATTAGTTAACCATTAGCCCAGGTATGCATCGGATACTATATGTTGGTCATTAGCCTGGCTATGCACAGGATGTGTTAACCATTAGTCGGGCTACTCATCGGATACGATGTGTTAACCATTAGTGAGGCTATGCCCTGGATATTATGTGTGGGGGCATACTCAAGCTACTTTTTGGATACTATATGTTAACCCATCGTCAGGCTATGCATCGGATACTATGTGTTAATGATTAGTCTAGCTATGTATCAGGTATTATGTGCGCAACTTGTAGTCAGGCTACTTGTAGGATAGTGTGTGATAACCATTAGCTAAACTATGCATTGAATATAATGTGTTATAATTTGTAGAATAATATGTGTGCAGGCTTACTCACATGTTTGTTTAACGCAGTATGTAGACCTAACATATTGTATACGCCTATCTATGATAGCATGCATATTGGCTTAATATAGTATTTATTTGGTTTACACGCATATTTATTTAACACACTAAATAGGGCAATCACGTATGCTTACTTAACATAATATATAAGCCTATGTAGGATAGCATCCATGTTGGCTTAGCATACTATTTATGTAGGTTTACACGCATATCTGTTTAGCACAGTATGTAGGCTTAGCAATCTATTTATGTAGGTTTAAACGCATATTTGTTTAACACACTATATAAGCTATCATTCATCCAGGCTTAACATATTATATAGGCCTATGTGGGTAACGGGGATATTGGCCTAATACATGATGTATATAGGTTAACCTGCATAATGGTTTAACAGCGTATATATGACTGTTTAGAGTATATTGCATGCTGGTTTAACATAGTATATATGCCTGAATGTTGGCTTAGCACTGTATGTATATAGGTTGGGTAACTTTTTTTTTATTATATTGTATTATTTGTTGACCGTCATGGGCGTGATAGGTTATGCATTGGTAGCCGCCCTTACACAGCTATGGTGGCTACCAAGCGGTACCTCCAAAGAGGCTTTAGCTTAGGCCTTTTCTCAAGGTGGCTTTACTTAAGGGCCGGCTTTGTGTTGGCTTTACCTAAATCCACGCTGCAGGGATGCTATACCTGAGGTTTGGGTGAGTCTACCTCCAAGATAATGTGTTATCTTTGCAGGTTTGCACATGTCTAACACACGGTCACCGGTTATGTAGGCCAAACGTATTCCCTCAAGCGATAAGGCTTTGTCGCATTGTTTATTAGTTTAGTAGCATAGGCAAATTTTGAGCTTGGCAATCATATCCCGTGCTCCTGGGTGGCTTTTATCTAGGACCCCGATTATTTTTGGCAATCTGAAAACAACCCTCAGTTGAACCCGCCCCCGCAACAGTCCATAGTGGACTTTAAACATGACCCATGCGGTCATTTGATCTAACCAATCGATTTTTGGCAATTTCATATATTATTTAAAAACTACCCCTTGGTGAAACCACCCCCACAACAGTCCATACTGGACGTTATACATACCAAACAATCTTTTGATCTAAACGATCAAATTTTGGCAATTTCATATATTATTTAAAAACTACCCCTTGGTGAAACCACCCCCAACTATGGCGATAATACACTCTAGAATCACCCTATCAGTCAAGACACATTTTTCCAAAATTTAGTCAAAAACTACCCCCAACCCGGATTCTGCCCCCGGAGCTACCCCCGGGGAAGGTCCTGAACGTAGCTGAGGACACCCCAGCACCTAGGGGGGTGCAATTTAGATGCAATTTGGCTAGCTTAGGTTAGTGGGTTAGAGTATATTTTTTTCCAAAAATTACCCCCTACTCCTCTAAACGTGGCCAAAGCCACCCCAAGGTCTAGGATCAAGGCCACAACAACCCCCTCCATCACCCAAACCTACCCCTATAGTCCCCGGTGACGTACAGGCCAGTTAAGGGTGGTTTGTGCCAAAGTGGCCTCATTAACTACTAATGTTCAATGGATATTATTTACACCATACTTCGGGCAAAGTTATCGATCTTCTATATCATAAAGAACTTTCCGCCGTATATATCACTTTTGCACTTCCTGTATAACAGAAACCACGCGATTGGTCCTCGTTTTGTGATTTAATCATCTCGAAAATTTACTTGCAATCTTAACAATATGAGGTGCTCGACAGATTTTATTTGCTTTAACCTTATTCAAAATCCAACAGAAATTCAGATACAAGTGTAGAATAAAGAGAGTATTCTGGTCGAGAAATGTTTTTCCATTCCCTAACTGTCTCTAATGATAATATCGTGGAGATTTGAAGGTATGCGTAAATGTAGATATAAAATCGTATTTTACGATGATGACCCATTTAAAAGTAGGGTGACTCCATACATAGATTGGTAACAGAAAAAATGCTCTTTTTAGAGGAATGTTGGTTTTTCCAATTAAATAGTGACAGTATTTGGCCTTGATTGGCTTCAAGAACTGTAATCGATAACAGTACCTACTCTGTCGAGGTAGAATCTTATCTGAATTGCTACATCTCTGGCTTTCCTGTTGTAAACGGGGATACTGGAGTGTCTTCTGAGGTATCACTTAACAATTTTTGTTGGTTAGAGTACTCCATTTTTGATGGTAGTCCTAAGGACACACATACATGGACCGATCTGGGTTTACCCTTTTTTTTGAGTATTGCATTTCCGGACTACTACAGGTTATATATACTGGTTTTTAAAATAACTGAACGATCTACTATATCTCTTCATACATAAATTGTATACTTCAAAGTAGGTAATCTGGCTTTTTAAAACTACCCTACTGTCGGCATTTTGGTTTTTTCTCATGTGTACCTCATTATACAGCTCTGTTCTCATGATGGGATTTTCACCTCTATTTCCTACATGTTCCATATCAGTATATTGGGACATGGTGTCCTGGTTGTTGCACCGAAGGCATTGCGAAGTGTCCTTAGCGCCTATTTTGTCTAGATGTGAATATAGTTGGTCGTGGTAAGTAGAGGGTCGGAGGTAGGCAACGCCAACGGTTTGGGGAGGACAAACTTGGTAGGGAAAGGACAAGAAATGCCTCCAACATCTCCCCTCCCTTGGCTTACCAATCGTTGTTAGTACTTTGCCCTATAGGATGTCCTAAAGCTCGTTATGTGGGGGTGAGGTCAATTGTTTCTACGTGTTGCCCTCTGGATAGTCAGAATTGAGACGATGAAGCACTGTCTTGCAATTTAAGAAAACTAATAATTTCAATAACATTTTTTATATTATAATTTGAAATAAAGAAAGACAAGACTGTAAGATATTTTTTAAAAAAATGTAGATTACAAGGTATAATCGGCCTGCTCAAGGGTCAGAGATAAGCATATCTTAAAGCCTAGATTTAAAAAAAAATAAAATTAAACAGGTAATACAGTTAAGGAGAAATCGTCGATACATATAATTCAGACAAAGGGAAAACTGGGATTTTAGATATCAAGTTTAAATGAGGAAGGGTAAAACGTGACAGAGATGGAGGATATCTACGGTAAACTTCAATTTTTGAAATATATCCCTCAATTATTTAGTAGTTTGTCGGTAGAATAAATGTAACATTTACATCTTAAACAGTTGTAAAATAATGTTAATTTGAAACATCCCAACATCAATAATTCAACCTACATTAACACAAACCGCTGAACTATACCAAGTCACATACCTATGCACTAATATGGCATAGTCAGATAACAAAAAAAACGTAATATGTGGAGAGAAATAGAAGGGATAGTATTGGCAGAGCGACTAACGCATCGACGCTAGTATTAAATAAAATTTCATATATCAACAGATGACACAACTAAATAAAAACGGGGAGTATACGACCTTTGTAAAAGCTTGAAATAAAAAGGAGGTTTATATTAAAATAAATTAATTTAATCGGACGCCTAATTTATTTATGAAATTAAATAACGCTTGTCTCAATCGCGCAAAGAAGTCTATAATACGCAAATACTGCTCAATAAATGTAAAGATAAATCATTGCCGAAGATAACGTTTTGAGTGCGTAGGATGGTAGCATTGCCCGTTTGCATTTTGACGACAAATGAGATGTTATAGGAAAAAGTACCTATTTATATAACATTCAGTATGTAAAAAAAAACTTAACATATTCAGTTTATCTTATCATAAGCCCGAGGAAAAGGAAAACTGAAAACGCCCTTTGGCCAACCAATTAACCCTAATATACTTTAAAACTATATAGTTAACATAGTTTTCGTATCTATAAAACTAAATTAAAGAAACCAAATTCTATATTTAAGTCTGATAAAAATAAAATGGTTCTAATACCATTCACAAGTTTCACACACCCTAATAAAATTTATAGATGATCAAGGAAGTGTTCAAGTGTTTTCATTCAGTACCCTTCTTCTTTTCCCCTATAAACTCTAACTGTCAAAAGGTTTAAAGTATTTGATTGTCTGTCATCTTATAAAAAAAATTTAAAACAACAGTTTGGATATAGTTCATATTATATTCTTCATATTGTTAGAAAGTTGGAATTGGTTATATATAAAAAATAATATAAAAAATTTAAAAAAAAATATATTTCACATTTTAACTCTATTTTAATCCATGAATACATAACGGCATATTCAACAAAAAGTGTCAATTACATTTTCTATTTCCATTCTCACAGCTACTCTTACGTAATAATTCAAATTGCACATCAGGGAATCAGTAATGCAAAGAAAATCACTCAAACGTAAAACGAGGACGGGACAGAAGTAATTTAGGATTAGAAAGAATAATAGTTACTTCAATGAAGATGAGAAAATTTAAAAGAATCTCCAATACCTGAAGAACTGCAATTGGTTGGGAATATCATCTGAGAATCATTTTTACTCAGAACCGTATCCAGCTGCGAGGTGGGTAATTAGTTTCCTCATCGATTTACTTTGCTTTAGTACTATGATTGTAATGGAGTTGATATTATTATTATGGAAAATCCTAATATTATTTTAAAAAGTTAGGTATCATGAACATGGTCCATTTTTTTAAATAAAAAATTTAAAATAATCACTTAAAAAATAGTTTATGACTATGCGAGCTTTGAATTTAGTAAATTTGTTAAAACTTACTGAGACAGAACGTTTTCGATCGCTATGTGCCGATCTTCATCCAATGTCGTCTGCTTGGAGATGTTGGGTCAAGCGGTGACGGTTTTAAAGGTAGGTTTTCGATAGTATCGAAGAGTACCTATGTGTGATTTGTATTGTGTTTGTTCGTTTAATATGTTTGTACTTTGTGTTTTTTTGTGTCTGTAACTTTCATACTGTTCTAGTGTGTCGAGATGAGGTCCTTTTTTTGTTGATGTGTAGGATTTCTATGTTATGGTAAATGTCTGTGTATTTGTGTCCTGTATTTTTTAAGTGGATGTAAAATGTTGAGTTGGTGTTCTGTTTGTGTTCTTCGACTCTTTGTTTAAAGCTGCGACCTGTTTGTTCAATGTAGAATTTGTTACATTCGTCGCAGTGCTTGTAGTTTATCCTTATTGTTGGTGTTGTATTGTAATTTGTATTGTAACTTGTTATTAGATTTGTATGCTACTCTGTATCCTATTTTTTGAAATTTACGGGCTATTTTGTTTGTTGTTTTGTTTATGAATGGTGATGTGATGTATCTGTTTTTCCTGTCTGTAAAAAAAAAAATCAAAAATTTAAAATACTCAATACTAAAAATTAATTATACATAATTATAATCACAATAAATACAAAGAATATTCATATTATTATAAGTTATTATTATTACATGTAATATTAATATAGTGTACTTGAAAGACAAATACTCGTTTTATAATATAATCAGTTTATTTACTTGAGATGAAACCTATCTCAATGATAATAAGCTGCTGATGCTTGTGGTGCATATTTACTACGCACATTTTATATAAATTTTATTAATTTCTTTTCAATAAAATAGTAAAATTCAGTAGCAATCGTAACTTTTGGTTACTTGAATGTTAAACCTAAAGTTAATTCCGAACTTTAGGCTTTGTATTTATCAGCTTACATAAGCCTTTAGAACTCTAAGCTAAATAAAATTTGCAGAACATGCAGACACAAAAAATAACCGTATTCTAAAACCATTCTTTTCTGTATAGTTTCCATTATGTTTGTGATGGTAAAAATCAGATAAGTTTTCAGAAAAAGTAGAACTAAAAAAAAGAATTAAATATAATCACCTTTAGTATCTTCTAGAAAAGTAAATACGGCAACATTAATTAAGTTAATTAGGGTTTAGCTACTGAGAACAATTTACAACGATTAAAACAGTTAACTCTATACCTCACTACACATTAGTCTATTAGAACCAATGGACCAGTTTTGTCGACTACGTCACTTTTATTAGTTCCCGACTACTACTCAAGGACTGTTGCGTTGTAGCATAAGTTGTAGCCAAGCACTGAAGGCGACATTGTCGCCGAAGGTAGTGTGTTTGTTTTAAAAAACTAGTGAGTTTGCTTAATAAACTAATGTGTAGTGAGATTTAGAGTAAACTTGTACAACTTTCATCGTTGGGAAGGCCTACTACTGAAAGTGTAGGTAAAATTATAGGATTAGATGTTTCCATAAACAATTGAATGATTTAATTAGGTATAATATTTTATAAACTAATTAAATGTTGGCGGTACTATTTAAATTTTTCATGGCGAGGTATTGACATATTTTAAAAATGCTTACATTTCAAAAATGTTACACACAAAAAAAAGAATTTTAAAAATACATTATTTGATTAGAGTGTGTATTTTATGGTATGAGTTAATGCATGAAGAGTACAAGATTATATGAGCCGTTACCACATCAATAGAAAACACTTGAGTCATTTACTTTCCAGTCAAACCATTAAATTCCACTGTTCAATAAATTAAATGGGTTCGAAAACAGATATATTTTCTCCCATTTTTTAAGTAGTATCTAATAAAAACATTTCTTTGTTTAACTTCATTTCAGAACGGTATTTTACAACAAATATTTTAACCTGGTGTTAAGAGTATTAATTGATACTGTGATCTCAAGTATCAGTTTTCCTGACACAACATTACAACATGTGCGCCAAAACGAGCTGTATTGCCTGGACAGAGGGAGGTCGATATATCAATTCAGCCCCCAACAAATTTTGACATTTCAAACGAGCTAATCAAGCGTGATTTTGTGATGGCACAGGTAAATTATTTCTGCTGAAATATTACGGTGATTTTATTTAAGTAAAATGTAAGTTTAATTACTGTATACTGAAGCATAACAAATTATTTATTATTCAATGTAATTTCATTTTGGAAAGATTATATCTTTTATTGCATCTATCTCTATCTCTATCTCAACCACACTTATCTCTCTTTTCATATATGTATTGTAAGCTATGTGAAAACGTAGAGATGTCAGGGGTAGTAACAGCGGTCTTTCGAAACATGTTTTACCGAGATGCATAACTGGAGGGTCAAGACCAGAGCATCGGAATGTCTGTGTATCTATAAAATATTTTGCACCATATCTCCTACGTGACGAAAACCTTTATTCTTAGTAAATACCGATCCATCAAACTCTTCGGGAAAGCTTTGTACACCAACGGGAACATCATTTTTTGTTAGGAATCAAGAATCTTCTATGGGGAGTGATATGACAAAAGATATTTCCAAAATCGCTGGTTTGACATGTTGGTCGGTGGACTGTGGATATGCCTAGAGTCACATTTCAAGCTCAGTTAAAAGGAATGAATGTACTGAGACAGAACCGTCTTCAGAAGGGGCAATGTAACAGGCGAGGGTCTGTAATCTTTGCTATAAAGCGTAATGCGAACATGTCTTCTCAAGCGTAAACGCGCACAAAGTACTCGGACTAATAAATGCTAGTCCGAAGGATAATAAATGCTAGTCTAGGAAATGTAAAATATTATTATAGGGGGCATAACGCATATTAAAGGACTCAACAACACCTTCGTTTTAGATTATTCTTGCAATAAATTGGAATAAATTACTTGAAATCTCTTGTCATAACAAGATATAAAGGTATTGTAAAACGCTAAGACAATAGTAAGTAAAACTTAACGACGAGAGAAAAGACGTATTGACAGAGTGACAGACAGTGACTGTTTGGTGCGTGCTAAGTGTGCGTAGGCTATTAGGGAGTTTGGTGCGTGCTAAGTGTGCGTAGGCTATTAGGGAAATTGCTGCGTGCTAAGTGTACGTGGCTATTAGGGAGTTTGCTGCGTGCTAAGTGTACGTAGGCTATTAGAAAATTTGGTAGTTGTTAGTAGACCTTGATAAAACATTGGTTAAACGCTTTTATACAAATTAAGTGTAGATAATAGTATTTATCTAAATAAATGTAAGTAAATTATTAAATAGTTTGTCTAACATTGCCGTAAGTTTTATTGAACCGTTATAGAAACGTAAAAATAAACTTTGTGACTTATTATATAACTCATATACAATTTACCTATTTTAGATGACGATATGGAAAATCCTGAGTCTCATATACCTACCGTAACCGTTGACTATGACCTCACCAAGGAAAGCGACTTATTGACGGAGGAACTCCTAAAAAATGAAAATTGTAAGTTTGAAATAAAAATTGACAGTTTACTCCAGTTTATTACTAATTATAGTTATTCTAAGCAATAGTTAGCAAAACGTTCATTACATTTTTTACTATAATCTAAAGCTTCACCGGAATAACTTACACCGGAACCGCCTAACAATGTATAGGAATTGATAACTAGATATCAAGATTGTTTGACGTCTAGAGTGATTCTTGAGGGAGAAGTGATGTTATAAACACCATAGAAACTGAAGACGTCATGCCTATCCGTCAGGTACCAAAGGAGAATATCTATAGCGTAGCATGAATAATTGGATTCAGTCATTAAAGAGATGGATAGTGACTATATATTTGAACCGCTATTTACACCATTAAAAATTCACACGTTGTACTGGTAAATCGTATCGTCCAGATTCTAGGATTATTTCTAATTTTGTAACCACATACTGAACGAAGATAGTAATGCGTTACCCCAGATAGACTGCACCTTAAACATACTGTAGTGGTGTAACGTGTTTTCGACACTATACCATGAGAGCGGATACTGGCAAATGGATCACGAAATGAGCCGGCCTTCATTCAAACATGATGTGCCTATGTACATTCGATCCTTAAATTATACATTTTTTACAGGGGATATGGCCAACTTAACTTTAGACCAAATAGCTTACTGAGCATTAAAATTTCCAGGGATAAGATAAAAGAAATCTTTGGATTGTGAAGCTGTAATATTACGACTTTTAAGCGACACATCGCTCTTTCTCTAATTACGAAAATGCTGACTAGCCTTCAAAAGGACCTTGCGATGATCATTGTGCCCACAATGAAGTCAATAAGGCTTTCGTAAATGAAACAACTTAGATCCATTTAAATCAATCGTAGTTATCTATAAACCAAAGGGCTACTCTAACCTAGACCCCTAGGTTCTATAGGAAATAAATAATATCATCTTCATGATAAGGAGACGTTCAAAGGACAAACTAATAATCATGCATTTAAAGCAATTCGCAACTCTCAAGGGATTAATAAATTTGTCTTAAAAGAGAGAAGTAAAGGTCGTGACAGCAGACTAAACAAGAATTGCGGATATGATAGTTTGAACTGTAAAATTGGGAGAAGTATAATAAAAGAAATCTCCAAAGACTCAGGTGTCGACATCGTTAAAATGTCATATCTATCTATCAATCTCTATCTCATTTTTACTCTCTCTCTCTCTCTCTCTCTCTCTCTCTCCCTTGTATATATGTATATTTACCTATAGGTAGTAAAATCTTGGAAATTTGACTTTTATGGTTGAAGGAAAAATCCAAAAAGGATGCTGTTATTTTTAGTTGACTGTATGAAAGTGATATTGTACCAAATGATTGAATTTCAGATCTGTCTAATTTTGAATTGTGTTAGAGTATATTGCACAGAAGTGAAATTATTTAATAGCAATTGTGTAAAAATAATAAGTAATAGACAGTTAGGACGTTAGGTCTAAATAATATATATAAGGCCTACTTAAAGACTTCAATCTCAAAAAATCTTTGTCAGCGATTTATCGAAACACCTAAGCACGCTATTTTGCGATGAATCATTGAAACACTGTCCGACAGACACCCATCACAGAATTCTATGGCTAAGTACTGAATGCACCTGATGAGTCCCAATACGAGACACAGAGGGTCACCACTTGTCTAACAAGAAAAAATAGGCTAACGATAGGCTAAATAACCTTTTTTGTAAAGAATTTTGATCATGTTTTGTAAAAAATATATAATATTAAAGTTGTTAGAAATTGCGTTGTAATTTAGCTTTTTAACATTTACAACCTAATAAATTTCATATACATCTTGTGCCACAATAAAATAATATAAACACAAACAATTTCAGCCATAAAAATATGGTAAAGTAATAAGGTATAATTAGATCATTCAACAAAATAATTAGACTGATTTTAATGATTAGGCTCGTGACCCAACATCTCGAGAACTCGAGCACACTTTCAAAATACACTTCAAGTAACGCAAGTCCTCTTGGGTTGACTAATTACCTGATTAATAATAGGATCATTTATGATTAAATAATGTTTACTTTGGACTTATGTAGAAGTTGCTTTTCTGAAACTGTCGTGCTTTTTATTTAATCCGTTACTTTTTGTTCCTATTCCTATATGGCGTGTATCTGGTAGACATTTCCATTACAGCCTTTTCCTGGGAGAGGTAATTCCCCTATTAATCCCCTCTTCAAACTATCCAAAGTCTTATATGCATACATTACTTTTATCCTTATCCTACCCCAGAATCACTCAGCTTCCACACGGGCATACAATAATCCGTAGCGTTACTAAAATTACTAAATGCAAGATAGTGAAAGAAAACTTGCCATACATAGTAATTAGTGAAAATTGCTGACAAAAACTTCGGTTTTACGCCTCGTCCATCTCATTTAACAACTCGACTCAAGATATTTTTGACAACTCACTTACAACAAACAGGTCAGCTTTTTCTTCATGAAGGGGGGGCACGTTTTGTTCAATTTTTTTTATTAGTAGTTTTCAAGATCAATATTTTATAATAAAATATTCTATAAACAATTTTACTTTACATTATATTCCCTAATCAATATTTTATTAAGGGACTGTATTTTATAAAGTATATTTTCATATAAATAAATATATATACATACATATATATATATATATATATGTATATATATATATATATATATATATATATATATATATATATATATATATATATTTCCATAGCAACAAAATTTTCCGTTTATTTCCCACAATATCAAGTTTTTAAATTACAGTGGCTGAGTTAATTATATCCCATTGTTCAAGTTATTTGTCATACGTTGGTTTTCATAGTTAGGTTAGACATGAATAAAGATCTATTTGATGGTAATCGAAAAAGGAAGTCCAAAACGCAAAAGAACGGAAGATAAAGTTTTTGCTATAATGTCTCAATATGTTGCATTTGTAGTGTGGATGTTATTCATATACCGAAGTTCTTGGTCAAAATTTAAAACATTTTAAAATATAACTTTTATAAAATAAATATTAATGCTATTAAAACAAAAATTAGTTATTTATTAAAATAAATATCTCTTTTATAATTATACTGTTTATAAAACTTCTATAGATAAATGTACTGTTGTCTATAAATATTTTATGACCAGCATGTAAATTATAACACCACTGTAAACAGTAACTTACTGACAACATACACTATAACTCAACACTATATACTGTCTTTTGTCTTTTCTTAGTTTTTTGTCGGATAAAAACGTCGTTTATATTGTCCTTAGTTATGACATTGTTTCATGATCATTGTTGTTTAGTGACATTGTCTACTATGCTTTAAACTTCCACACACCCTTCTTTTCAACTCGTCTTTTTTGCTGTATTTGATAAAACTGTAATGTTCCAAAGTAGGACTAGGTATTGTGAGCCCTTAACCGATCCGTTTCCTAGCTTGATTAGAGAACTGATCTGACCCAAAATATTTCTTTCTTTATCAATACCGAAATGTTGATTGTCAAATTAATCAATCAGCGCAGAAAGAAAAAAAAACATTTACGAGTAAGCAACAATAGTTGTCACTATCATTCTTCAACATTATTTTGCTTTGAACAATTCCCCCCCTCACCTCTCTTGCAACACAGCCAGGTAGTATTAGCTACACACATATTAGAATCCAAAACTAGATGTGAAAATTTCGATAATATTTTTAACATGATTTATGTGGTGTTGAGCCATTCAAGTATAACGTTTTATTGTACAACCAAAACAAGAAAAAAGAAAATATATTTGTCTGTAAAAGTAAACATGATTTATAAAAACAAAAAATACGCTATGTATAGAACCCAGAAAGCAAATGACGTCAGATATCGGTATAGATATCTTTTCGTATAGATATCAGTAATAATAATACCGAGCAGGAAGCACGAAACTGCCGATAGCAATATGTGGCATAACCGTTAGCTATGTGTTAGTGTAAATAAATTGAAAGTGTGTATTTGTATTGAGAATTAATATTGAAAAACTGCTGAGGTAGTACATGGCTCTTAGCATATATTTATTATTTCTTAGCATATATATATATATATATACCATTATTTAAAGTCCTTTGACATTGCTCGTTAAGAAACAAAATAATTCATAAAATAACTAATACAAAACAACATAATGTTACAAGAAGCAAAATATTTTTGGTTTACAAGTTTACCCTGGGAAAAGTAGATGAACCAACTTCCATGTAATTTCATTAGAGTTTATAATGGTGTTCCTAAATATAAATGTAGAGCATTAACATTTACTTAGCCTGTTTTCACAAAATCCAATCCCCACTAATTTCAACTCTACCTTAATTTCACCATGATTCCGGGATATATTTTATATGGACACAAAATTTAAATTATAGTTTTAAATACTCACTAAATATATATATATATATATATATATATATATATATATATATATATATATATTCATTTCCTTTATTATTGTTCTTATTATTTAAAAATATAATTTAAAGAATTTTTTTCATTTTGACCTAAGACAAAAGTTACGTAAAGACCTATATCAATGCATAACCTATCACAATAGCTCCGTGAAGACAGCTGCCAACGAATACCCAATCACAATAGCTCCGTAAAGACGGCTACCAATGCATACCCTACCACTAAAGCTACGTAGGGACAGTTACCTAGTAAACAGTTACGTAGAGACTTCTATCTATGCATGATCTAAAGCAATAGCTACGTATAGACATCTACCAATGCATGACTTAAGCCAAAAGTTACGTAAAGACCTATTTCAATGCTTAACCTATCACAATAACTGAGTGAAGACAGCTGTCAATGCATTCCCTATCACAATAGCTCCGTAAAGACCGCTACCAATGCATGACCTAAAGCAATAGCTACGTATAGACATCTACCAATGCATGACTTAAGCCAAAAGTTACGTAAAGACCTATTTCAATGCTTAACCTATCACAATAACTGAGTGAAGACAGCTGTCAATGCATTCTCTATCACAATAGCTCCGTAAAGACCGCTACCAATGCATGACCTAAAAGCAATAGCTAGGTATAGACATATACCAATGCATGACTTAAGCCAAAAGTTACGTAAAGACCTATTTCAATGCTTAACCTATCACAATAGCTCCCTAAAGACGGCTACCAATGCATACCCTACCACTAAAGCTACGTAGGGACAGTTACCTAGTAAACAGTTACGTAGAGACTTCTATCTATGCATGATCTAAAGCAATAGCTACGTATAGACATCTACCAATGCATGACTTAAGCCAAAAGTTACGTAAAGACCTATTTCAATGCTTAACCTATCACAATAACTGAGTGAAGACAGCTGTCAATGCATTCTCTATCACAATAGCTCCGTAAAGACCGCTACCAATGCATGACCTAAAGCAATAGCTAGGTATAGACATATACCAATGCATGACTTAAGCCAAAAGTTACTTAAAGACCTATTTCAATGCTTAACCTATCACAATAGCTCCCTAAAGACGGCTACCAATGCATACCCTACCACTAAAGCTACGTAGGGACAGTTACCTAGTAAACAGTTACATAGAGACTTCTATCTATGCATGATCTAAAGCAATAGCTACGTATAGACATCTACCAATGCATGACTTAAGCCAAAAGTTACGTAAAGACCTATTTCAATGCTTAACCTATCACAATAACTGAGTGAAGACAGCTGTCAATGCATTCCCTATCACAATAGCTCCGTAAAGACCGCTGCCAATGCATGACCTAAAGCAATAGCTACGTATAGACATCTACCAATGCATGACTTAAGCCAAAAGTTACGTAAAGACCTATTTCAATGCTTAACCTATCACAATAACTGAGTGAAGACAGCTGTCAATGCATTCTCTATCACAATAGCTCCGTAAAGACCGCTACCAATGCATGACCTAAAGCAATAGCTAGGTATAGACATATACCAATGCATGACTTAAGCCAAAAGTTACGTAAAGACCTATTTCAATGCTTAACCTATCACAATAGCTCCCTAAAGACGGCTACCAATGCATACCCTACCACTAAAGCTACGTAGGGACAGTTACCTAGTAAACAGTTACGTAGAGACTTCTATCTATGCATGATCTAAAGCAATAGCTACGTATAGACATCTACCAATGCATGACTTAAGCCAAAAGTTACGTAAAGACCTATTTCAATGCTTAACCTATCACAATAACTGAGTGAAGACAGCTGTCAATGCATTCTCTATCACAATAGCTCCGTAAAGACCGCTACCAATGCATGACCTAAAGCAATAGCTAGGTATAGACATATACCAATGCATGACTTAAGCCAAAAGTTACGTAAAGACCTATTTCAATGCTTAACCTATCACAATAGCTCCCTAAAGACGGCTACCAATGCATACCCTACCACTAAAGCTACGTAGGGACAGTTACCTAGTAAACAGTTACGTAGAGACTTCTATCTATGCATGATCTAAAGCAATAGCTACGTATAGACATCTACCAATGCATGACTTAAGCCAAAAGTTACGTAAAGACCTATTTCAATGCTTAACCTATCACAATAACTGAGTGAAGACAGCTGTCAATGCATTCCCTATCACAATAGCTCCGTAAAGACCGCTGCCAATGCATGACCTAAAGCAATAGCTACGTATAGACATCTACCAATGCATGACTTAAGCCAAAAGTTACGTAAAGACCTATTTCAATGCTTAACCTATCACAATAACTGAGTGAAGACAGCTGTCAATGCATTCTCTATCACAATAGCTCCGTAAAGACCGCTACCAATGCATGACCTAAAGCAATAGCTAGGTATAGACATATACCAATGCATGACTTAAGCCAAAAGTTACGTAAAGACCTATTTCAATGCTTAACCTATCACAATAGCTCCCTAAAGACGGCTACCAATGCATACCCTACCACTAAAGCTACGTAGGGACAGTTACCCAGTAAACAGTTACGTAGAGACTTCTATCTATGCATGATCTAAAGCAATAGCTACGTATAGACATCTACCAATGCATGACTTAAGCCAAAAGTTACGTAAAGACCTATTTCAATGCTTAACCTATCACAATAACTGAGTGAAGACAGCTGTCAATGCATTCCCTATCACAATAGCTCCGTAAAGACCGCTGCCAATGCATGACCTAAAGCAATAGCTACGTATAGACATCTACCAATGCATGACTTAAGCCAAAAGTTACGTAAAGACCTATTTCAATGCTTAACCTATCACAATAACTGAGTGAAGACAGCTGTCAATGCATTCTCTATCACAATAGCTCCGTAAAGACCGCTACCAATGCATGACCTAAAGCAATAGCTAGGTATAGACATATACCAATGCATGACTTAAGCCAAAAGTTACGTAAAGACCTATTTCAATGCTTAACCTATCACAATAGCTCCCTAAAGACGGCTACCAATGCATACCCTACCACTAAAGCTACGTAGGGACAGTTACCTAGTAAACAGTTACGTAGAGACTTCTATCTATGCATGATCTAAAGCAATAGCTACGTATAGACATCTACCAATGCATGACTTAAGCCAAAAGTTACGTAAAGACCTATTTCAATGCTTAACCTATCACAATAACTGAGTGAAGACAGCTGTCAATGCATTCCCTATCACAATAGCTCCGTAAAGACCGCTGCCAATGCATGACCTAAAGCAATAGCTACGTATAGACATCTACCAATGCATGACTTAAGCCAAAAGTTACGTAAAGACCTATTTCAATGCTTGACCTATCACAATAACTGAGTGAAGACAGCTGTCAATGCATTCCCTATCACAATAGCTCCGTAAAGACCGCTACCAATGCATGACCTAAAGCAATAACTAGGTATAGACATATACCAATTCATGACCTAAGACAATAATTACGTAAAGTCCTATATCAATGCATAACCTATCACCATAGCTCCGTGAATACAGCTACCAATGCATACAATATCACAATATCTACGTAAAACAGCTATCAAAGCATGCCCTATACCAATAGCAACGTTAAGACAGCAAACAATGCATACCGTATCACAATAGCTACGTCAAGCAGCTACCAATGAATACCCGAACACAATAGCTCCGTAGAGACAGCTAACAATGCATAACCTATCAAAATAGCTACGTAAAGACAGCTACTATTGCATACCTTATCACAATAGCTCCGTAAAGACAGCTACCAATGCATAACTCATCACAATAGCTATATAAAGACAGCAACCAATGCATAACCTAGCACAATAGCTACGTAAAGACAGTAATTATTGCATAACCTATCACAATAGCAACGTAAAACCGTTATCAACGCATGCCCCATCTCTCAATAGCTCCGTAAAGACAGCTACAAATGCATACCCTATCACAATAGCTACGTAAAAACGGTAACCAATCCATGACCTAAATATATAATTACGTAAAGACTTCTATCAATGCATGACCAAAGGCAATAGCTACGCATAGACATCTACCAATGCATGACCTGAGGCAGTAGTTACGTAAAGACCTATATCAATCCATATCCTATCACAATAACTCCGTGAAGACAGGTACCAATCATACCCTATCACAATAGCTACGCAAAGACAGCTACCAATACATACCTTATCACAGTAGCTCCGTAAAGACATCTACCAATGCGATCACAATAGCTACGTAGAAACGTTTATCGACCCATGACCTAAGACAATAGTTACGTAAAGACCTCAATCAATGAACTAAGGACATAGCTCCGTAATAACATCTACTAATGCATGACCTAAAACAATACATACGTAAAAACGGCTACTTACGAATGACCTAGGATAATAGGTACGTAAAGACCTCCTACCAGCATTCCCAGTTTCATATAAGAACTGAAGTGCTGATGGGTTTTATAGAGAGATATTGAAAGAGTGTTTTTAATGAATTTGTGCGCGAAACTGAAAAGTTTTTAAAAGCAAGGAATTTGTCACGGAAGGGTATTTTACTGTTAGACAAAGCACCGCCGCATTCCGTTGAAGATCAAATATGCTCTGATGATATCCTAGCTTTATAACTTCCCGCAATATTACAAGCCTAACGCAGCCGATGGATCCTCATGTTCTGATATATATATATATATATATATATATATATATATATATATATATATATATATATATATAATAAAAAAGCTACCCTTTTACAAACACCCTTATAAGCTTTCTAAAACATTACAGTCAAGCGAGTTGTGTACTGTATACTGAGTGAGACTGTATAACCCTGAGTCTTAATAAAACTGTTGGCTGTGTTATTCATCCACAAATAGAAACATATTCGACATTTCTTATCAAGAAACTCCCAGGTTATGAAAACTCCGACGTGTACAAGTTGAGATAACAGGTGTTACGATTATTGAAATGGTACAAAAACTACTGAAGACAGTGATGACGATAATGAAGAAGATGGTTCGACCGAGTCAGTACAAAAGAAGAGAAAATCACTTCCTTGAAGAAACGACTGCCTTGGAAACTGCATTACTCTATATTGAACAATAGACACCACGCTAACAGATACACTTCTGCTAAGACGACTAAGCGATACCGTAGCACGAAAACAATCAGATTAGCAAACGCAGAAGACACATAACAACAATTTAGCAACCGTGATGAATAATGTATTCCAAAGCAACATTATGTTATGTAAGTACTGTAATCAATAAAGTTCTATAAACCGAGTTTTTTGGTTTTCGATTCGACTTGGTCCCACCTACCACGAATTATCGAGGCTCTACTGTATTTGTTTCCGTACCAATTATCATCGTACTTCAAACAGTTTTTATGCAACTCTATCAAGCGAGTGACATTACCATAGACGTTAAGTTTCAAATTATTTTAAGTTTCTTTAAACCATTAATTTATTTATAGCTAGACCGTATTCGCCAACAACTGTGATACAACCATATACTGCTAAATAGTTTTCAAAGTACATTAAATTTACTCAGAATGATGAAACCATTTCAGCGCCAATCCAGTTATAGAGGTTAGAATCAACCGAGAACTAAGCTTGCTGTCGTGGATCTGAAGAACACATACGAGCTATGGGAAGTATTACGATCGAAATCTGGAACAGCCCTCACAAAAACTATAAATAGGAAAATTTTAAGATATTTATAAAACAAATTATAAAACTATGGTGGATATAACTATAGAGGGGTTATCCCGGCTAGATTATTTCTGTATATATATATATATATATATATATATATATATATATATATATATACATTGTCTTTTGCAGATTAACAACTTCTAATATCTCACCTACATGATGATATATCCGATACAATTTTGTCTGTCAGATATGTCAAACGGAAATTAGGCGAAAAATACCGGAAATTGGAAGTGCATGTTAGCAGAAAAAAGACAAAATATATGTGTATTGGGGAAAAACAGACACCTTGGAATTGATGTTGGACAGAATATGTAATATCATCGTGAATTGCATAACCACTTATATTTGCGAAGTCTAGATGTTAAGAAGAAACTGGCGGCAAGAGAAATGAAGTTTGGAGATCAGTCGGAAAGAAAATCTAAACTTAAAAATATTCATAATTACATAATACGGCAAATTATAGCAGTGCAATACATAATCGTGGACGATAGGTAACAATTCAGTTGAGATGTTATCGACACGTTCAACAAATAGTGAAGGAAAGACTACCGGAGGAGATGAAGACGAAGAAATTTTTTTCTCCGCTGGATAGAAGGTAATCGACCGAGAGCTTAGAGTCAGAGGCCTGGAAGATAATCTTTGGAGAGACCGAGATAATTGCCGACTGGGTATCGGAAGACACATAAAGATATAAGCCTATATACTCTCTCTTTCGTTGTAGATATATATATATATATGAGCCTCCCTCTCTCTCTCTTTCTCTCTCTCTCTCTCTCTCTCTCTCTCTCTCTATATATATATATATATATATATATATATATATATATATATATAGAATATCAAATATGTTTTCCTGTTAGAATATTTTTAAGATCAAATAATATACACAAATACAGGAATATTTAATTTATTGAACAATAAACTCAAAGCTTTCGTTGGCTTACATTACCAACATCTTTAGGAGTTACAATATTAAGAATGATAAAACAAACTGTCTAACAAACATGAAGCTACTAGATAAAGCAATACACAGTTGCCAAATCTATTATAATATTGGAGTAGGTTTGGCAATATTGTAATAGATTTGGCAACTGTGTATTGCTTTATCTAGTAGCTTCATGTTTGTTAGACAGTTTGTTTTATCATTCTTAATATTGTAACTCCTGAAGATGTTGGTAATGTAAGCCAACGAAAAGCTTTGAGTTTATTGTTCAATAAATTAAATATTCCTGTATTTGTGTGTATTATTTGATCTTAAAAATATATATATATATATATACACACACATATACAGTATATTGTAATCCTTGGATGAATTTCTTTTTTTCATATATACAAACTTAAATGACACTTTCATAAACAAGAATTTATCATTTTAGTTTTATTCATTATGCATTGAAGCTTTTGACTGATTGTCAGGATCAGCATTACAAACATTTTCCAAGTATCTTATAGTTCTATGACTTAATCTGGACTCAAGATTCCAGCTTGAGATTCATTCTGTGAAGAAAACTAAAATTAAGAAAAAGTATGTTTTATGAAAGAGTCAATTAATTGTATATATATATATATATATATATATATATATATATATATATATATATCTTGGAATATACCAAGAATTTATCTAGAATTTACCGAGAATATATCAAGGTATTCCAAGAAAATATATATGGAGGTATAGATACATCTTATAAAAAGGAAAACTAACCAAAATGAAGGTGATGCTCAAAAATTTTCAAATTTTGAAAAGAAGAGAAAAAGCCTCTCGTTGGAACAAATAAACAAGGAAACAAACAAATAAACACACACACACATGGTTTCCTTATAGGTAAATATAATCTAATAGAAATAAATTTTGATATTAAAAAATACTTTTCTAACGTAGATTAACCGATTGACAAGTGATACGTGTTCAACGTAGTGTAAGTTATTCCATACAACCCTCAAAATGGTATCCATCTTTTATGCCATATTTCAAATGGTTATCCTACCTTTTTAATAAATTGAAACCAAATCTAATCCGAACCGATTACGTTTTAGCTTTATTGTAATATAGATATATTGGAAATAAGGATCGCTTAGTTCTCGAATTTTTAGACATCTTTGTAGGCTACTGTATGCGTTGTAAAGAGAGATTAAGTTTTATTTTTTGTTAAAGTTGTCATAGTTTCAAAATTAAAAGGATTGGCTAATATTGTAATAATTTTTCCTTGTTCCAAAGGTCTTTCATAACACAAAATGTAATTTTGTATAACATAACTGAGGCGTATAAAATAAATATTAGTACCGCCTCTAATGTAATGTTATATCATTGTTTTTTTTTTTGATGATAGAATAATTTACGTTTGACTACTGATGTTGAGTTTACTTGTAATTAGTTACAATACTTTGGGTGACTTTTAGTTAATAACTCATAGCTATATAAATATATACTAACGTTTTAGACTGTTTTAAACACAGTTCATGTTATTTTTTGTTACTGAGATTCATTTCTTCATTATAATCTATATACTAAAATAAGTTTAGATGCTTAACTATATAGTAAATTACACTTTAGGTTGTTGCATATTTGAAAGAAACACGATTTTTACATTAACACAAATAATTTTGGAAATATATTTATTTAATACGCTAAGCAGTTACTTTTAATGTCAAACACATAACATATACCAACCTATAAAATAATATCCTGAAGGTATTTTTAAAATGCAAATTTTGTAACTATTATTACGATAAATTCCAATCAAATGCCAAAAAAAACAAAATATTTCTTAGGTATTTATTAAACGCAATTTTAGGTTTTCATAAGCAATCATATTTATTGACAGATATTTTCAACTTACCATAAAAATAACGGCCACCCAATATAAAGCCATAGTTTTCGCCATTGCGTGCTTCCGTTCCAGGACGCGACTATTCTCAACGAACGTTTCAAAAAAACAACAAATACATAAACCCTCGAAAAGAAAGCTATCAGTAAAGATAACAAGTGACGTCTGTTGTAGTAAAAATGCAAAAAGTCAGAACCTTGGCAACAGAAACAGCCAACAATAATTGGCTTATCTTTGGTTATGTTTGCTTTATGTTAAAATTATTCAAGTGTTGTCTGAGAAGAGGTTGACTTTAAAGTAAATTTATCTTTAGTAAAAAAAAAATTGGATTTACTAAATTTAGTAGTTATTAAAGTGTACATATTCTAACTCTGTACATTTGTAGAAAAATATTGCTTTTTAATATTCGAGGGCATAAGGCAAAAGTAAGAAACTGGCGGATGAAAATACTTTTTGCACATTTGTCGTTAGACTATAATTACTCCATAAAGCCTTCACACATTGATAACGAACATGGCTCAAGTTAAACATGCTAAACCAACAAAAGCATTTTTCTTATCATGCTGGTAAAGAACACGTTGAGGCAGACAACACATTACTCTGAGACGGGATGCTTCACATTTTTATAATTGTCATATTTTTTACAGAGGACAATTTTTATATTATTCACTCCTACGATACACAGAATTTGAATCCTTTGTTACTATCAGGATAGCATATTTACATTTTAATATTATTTAATGGTTTTAAATACATAGAAATAAGTAATTATTAACTTACTTTTATGGACTCTATAATTATTTTATAACATTTTTAGTAAGGGAAATACTTACAGCAGAGTTGGTACTTTAGTGACGTATATTGCAAGTCCCAGTAAATTAGATAGTATAATAGCTGTAAGTACTATTGAATGGGAGAGTATGTTATCTGTAATTTTATAATCTATTTAATTATAAACTGAATAATAGAAGAATATCTGAGGCCTTTGCTACGCCAAAGTCAAAGTGTACATACCCTCCTATCGTCAATATGCAGTATGAAGATGTCCACAAGGGTAATAGTTTGGGCGGCTGCGGTTATAATGAGTGGACAGTGTGGTATCCCTACCTTCAATTATTAGATACCTTAGGATGGCGACAAAACGCTGTTTGAGGTAGAAACTATGACTAATAGGTGGCCATGAGCATACAAGTCCTCCATGTTGTGTTTGGAGTAAAGGTGATAATCTGGAAGAGCTACATACGGTTCCAGTGGCCGAGAGAATGGATTACATTGTTAGATCAAACGCTTGGGTATTCGATCATTACCTGTAAAATTTGTTTTGCTCTGAGTTGAAAAGCAAGATTCAAAATGCTGGAAACTTTGAAAGAATTTGAAACCGGTACTACCCGGTTAAAGAGGAAATCTTACCATCGGTGGTGGATGATGTCTACAAGGGATGAGAAGCTCACCCGTGCAAGTACACTGAACGACGCTCTCACGCAGGCTATGGAGTTTCAAGCTGTGAAGTTAGACACCATGCCCGGATTAATCCTGTAAATACGGATACAACAACATCCTCCGCTACAGAGGAAACAGTGATAAAGTTGTTAGACTCAAAAAACCGGAAGAAAGAAACTTTCTGTAGAATCAAATACCAGTCGGGGAGCTGGAAAAAGTATCAACTCTTTCAAAACAGTGACTGATATAGTTATCAAGCTTCATGCTGTTACTTCAACAAAGCAAGAGAAGATAAAAGTAGAACTCCAACCGGATGAGCCATGTATAATGTATTAGTTAATCGTTCTTCGCCGTTCCAATTCTTATCTGATTTATCAATAATGCATGACCTATTAGGCGAACAATGTTATGTGAAAGCTTCCAAAACCGAAAAAAACAGTTGTCTATCAAGACAAAATCTGTAGAAAAAACATAATATTTTTTTAATTGTGTGAAGAAACGTGGGGCTAAATGCCTTGAAGGTAATATCTCACTAGTTGAAGGGAGATTTAGTGACTCCCCTATGATGGAAAAATGTAAAATGGTATCTAACCACCAACTGTAGTTAAGTATGATTAATGATATGAAAAGTATGCTGTCAACAACTAGACGCAGTAATAAATCATAAAATCATCTCATCGACCACCAAAATACTATTCATATATCTCTGAACTGAAAGTACTGGAAGGATCAACTGGTGAAAATTAAAACCCATTTGAAACGGTGAACATGAGTTATCTAAAATTTGTGCATGCTTCAAGTTGAATGTAAATAAAACTAAGAACAGTTTCAGAGACTGTGTGGAAGACAGTTCTGTACCGAAATAATTGTACCATTGCTGAGTTTCCTAAACCCAATCCTAACAGTTCAGCGGAATGTGAGTGAGGCTTTAACCAGATGGAGAGCATAATAACGCGAACTAGAACACGACTGACAATGCCACATGTATCAGCCCTGATTTTTATCAACCTAAGTAGCCTAACAATGTTTAACTGAAAAACGGGTCCATATGTTGAAACATGACTATAAACGCATGGAACTGCTCGTGATACAAGAACCGATGTGCTATGACGGGAAGCTGGAAGAAGAGGGCTACAGACCAATAGAATTTGTTTGGTTAAATACACCCGAAGATTCCGTGGATTATCTCCTAACAAGTTACAAAAGTCATGAGAAGACACGTATGAGGTTTGAATGAAAATTAACAATGACATCTGCAGCTTTAAGGACTCTAGTAAATGGAAAACGAAAAATTATTCATTTTAACGGAGTCGTTAGTCAAAAGTGGTGGATCAATTTTCACAAAGACAGTTCAGATTATTGCTACTAACGAAGAGAGAAGCTCCAATAGTGACAGGAGACAACAAGGGCCTATTTCCACTACCACAGGATCATACTCAGGCATGCCGTGTAAGTGAAAACTTAAAGATGTCTCTGAGAATAGCGATGGTATTCAGGAAAAGGGTTAAGCCGAACTGGAGGGCCAAACCTTGCATCGAAAAGCTGTGCATCTAAAGAAAGATGCTCAACATATTATATACCTTGTACGAAGGACCGTTTTGATCAAGGATTGTAATATGAAGCTTTAGCGGAAAGCCTGGTTCACCCACGGTATCATATTCATCGCTTGAGAATCAAGAAGCTTGCTAACTCCAAAGATTGGTTCTAAATTTGATGGAATTAACTGGAAAATCGTGAGACGTTTGATAGAAAGGACTCTCTAGAACACTGGCAATGACACTCCAGGTTTATCCCGAGCTCAGCAGCCAGGAATGATTCTGGCTGGGAGGGATAATGTACGGTGAAGGTCCCACTCTTGGTATATGGCATAAAGCTGGACAAGTAAAATATATTCACGCTTAGTGGACACAAGAGCACGCCATATTGCAAATCCTATAGCCTTGTAGAAGTATCCGGATGAAAATGATGGAAGCGGCAAATCACGTTTGAGCGGTCCAACACACACCGTCTCGAAAAAAGCTAGAGCCTTCTAGATCCAAGCAGATGGAAACTTTTGGAAGCATCAAGTCGATATGGTTTGGTTAAGATAGAATAGCTAAGTGTTTGTAATCTAGTGAAGAGACAAGGCGCTTTAAAGACCGAGATAATTTTTGACCTGATAAAGACGCTTTTATAAACGTTAAGTGTCTTGTAAATTAGAAGACATAACATATGATTTAATAAATCGTTAACTATTATAAAATAGCCTTCTAAATTATTGAACCCCGGGAAGAACTAAACGATATTTAAAAATACAATAACCAAAAACGGTCATAAATTTATCGTTTGTTATCAAGAACATCTTCATTTGGCAACAGTGAAATATGACATGCATGTATCCCTCTCCTGAATTATGGTTGTTGGATAAGTTTGGGCAACACGGAGAAAGAAAAAGAAGGTGTTATTGCAACAAATACTAGAGATTTCACAAGAGAATTTAAACCCCTTGTATATATATATATATATATATATATACATATATATATATATGTATACATATATATATATATATATATATATATATATATATAATCCCTTATACATAATTTCCGATTTTTAAAACCCGGATTTCGGTTTATGTTTTCGATTGAGGTGTGCGTTATCCAACTATTCTATTTAACGTTTGCACTGCAGTTAATAAATTTAATTGCAAGATCAATAATTACATTCAGCCTATATCAGTCAATGTCCAATACAAACAACTGATAGCACATTCCAACTTGTTGAAGAATGAAAAATAAATCATACCCTTCATCTAGTGTTAAACATTTTCTCAACATGTTCCAACGTTTAAAAATTAAATATAGTTTGTTTTAAATTTTTACAGTGTCTATAATTTGCTAGCAATGATCCAAATATGTTTATAAATGATTGACAAATATCCCCAAAATGTTTACCAAATTTTGCCTTAGTTTCATAATAATTTAGAAAAACATATCAGTTTGCTACTAGCTGATAACCGCCATTAAATTACAACTAAATGTTTGTTCACGCCAGGAAAATCTCTTCACCGCAATTAAAAACCACCGTTCACAGCAAGCTGCGTAATACGTACGATTTATTGCCTCTCTTGACGTGCTTTTAGTTTTCAAACACGCATATTTACACTCGAGAAGTCGCTTTACCGTCTCTAGATAACGGCCAGGGACTCGGTAAATGATGTTAATTAAAAAATTGTCACTGTCGCATCTGACTAATTAACCCACGTAACCCACTTTTCAAATCTTTGAGCAATACAATTGACTTTTTAACCGACTTGAAAAAAAGAGGAGGTTTTATATTCGATCCGTATGTTTTTTTTTAATATTTGCTCCACCACAATTTTACTTTTCACCGATCTAAGTGATTTGGATTTCAAATGAAAAGGGAAACTCTACCGGTGGTCGCAATATAGTTACATCCCAATCCATCTTATATGGAAACAATAATACGTTATTTTTACCTTCAGTGAATTTGGTTGGAGTTATAAATTAACCAATAAGCAATGACAGCATTTACTTTATGTAGTATTATATTGTGTATAAAAATAATATAGAGAAAAATGTATAAAACGGATAGATTTTTTTATTTCTTGCTTGAAAAAGTCTTTTAGAACGAGCATCATCAGATTCTTATGAACACATTTCCCTCACAATAGTGGGTATGCAAAATATACATAGTTCACAAGTTGCATGTAATAGGCTACACCTAACGGAAGTAAGACAATATACCAACTAAAAATTACTGCTGATATATATATATATATATATATATATATATATATATATGTGGTAATCAAGAAAGTTGCTCCGAGCTACCATTGCATCACAGCAGCATAAAACAAATTACACCAAGGAGGAGAAATTCAAATTTAAACAAGCTAACAGATGTTTCTTTCAGCTGTGTATTCTGATTTCAGCTGCAAATATTATGGTTTGCAGTAAAGGTTGTTCGTGAAATGGTGAGAAAAACAACATTTATAGTGAGATGATATATATATATATATATATATATATATATATATATTTCATTTGTGTGTGTATAGGTTACTACTTAAATTTACAATACAAATATTTACTGATGTTTGTAAAATTATAGAATTGTACTGTTATATTATGTAAGGGATCAGAAGATTTTTGCTGATCTCTATCTTTGCTTATCTATGTACAGTGAGTAGCTTCACAGGGTTATTCCATAATATTTTTTAAATAAATAGGAGCCTAAATTACCAAATGAAAACTTCGCCGTTTACTTGTTGCTATGAAGGATCAGGAAGCTGTTGAGGACTGGACCTAACCAGTGCGAATTTATCCAAGGAAGAAATCTCCAACCGACCAAAACGTCAGCTACTAGTCACTTCCATCGTCACTAAAAATCCAGAAATTTTAATCATTGTTTAAAAGCCAGAAATTTAATTTTTCATTATTTTTAATTCACTCTTTGTTTAATTGAAATGAATAAGTTATTCATGAAATTATTGACTTTATATGGAATAACTGTAATTAGTAAACATTTTAAAATAATTCATTATACCATATCCAATACTAGTGTAAAGATAAATAATAATGTGTTAATCAATTTAACTAGTAGAAATCCCATTTAATTAATACCATAGACAATGGAAAGCGAAATCCAGTACAAAAACTTAGTTTTCTTCCTTAGATGAAACTCATGGTCATCATGAGGATGAAAAAGTCTTAATCTTTAGTTATACTCAAGTTTCACTATATATGGTAAATATATTACTGTAGTAAAGAATATACCATAAAGCTCTAAATTTGAGAAATAAGAAATTTGAGAAATAAGCTTTTTTCCAAACTTATGTATGTATATAAATATATAATATAATATTTCCAGTCTTTATAAATGTTTCCATAATTTCTTGTGTTTTGTATAAATTAAAATTGTATGAATATTGCTATCAGCGTACGTCAAGAAGACATCTAAAATTGATTCAGAATTATTTGAGTAAAAAACATAAAAAACATTTTTATCATATTGTATGGTTTAAAAACGAATAACTGAATAATAATTTACCCTCGACTACTATGTCTAAGTTTTGTCTAATCATTACTTACGTCTCGTCACGCTTGAAAAAGAATAATATAGCAGCTATAAATCCTAATATTAGAAAACAAACTTTCAATCATCATGACTACGTTTAAATAAACTGGAGGAACACAAATGTTTAAACCAGTAATTTTTAAAATAATGGTAAACATTTTATTTACAAAAAAATACATAAAGTAATAAATAGTTGAGTTTAAGAACACGTTTTCAATAAAAGGAAAGAATCTTTTAATTTGCTTATGAACTTGGTGGATAAATGGAAATCGGCATATTTAGAGCTCAAACAAGTTGTTTTACTTACTGGCACACTACACAGCACATTGCTCGGTGCTGTTCACATATTGGGTGGTTACGGTGTGCAAATTAGTTAGTAGTCGCCTTTCTGATGCCTTCTGGCTAAAAATAACAAATCTTTCTGGCTTCTGATTGCTTTGGAGAGACTAAGGGGGAAGAGTTCTTTCCAGGTAACTCAGAAATGTGTGATTTCGCGTTTTTCAGCATATTAGACGTTTCAAGACGGGATCACATTTGTGGCTCAGATAACTCCATTGCTTCGTCAAAGATCTGGAGAAAACATTTTATATGAGTATAAGTGATTATCGTGGAGTCCCAACAATATCTCGTCTTCAAACCCCAATGTTACATATAATATTGACGGGACCAGGACGAGTGCTTCATATATGATACTTTTTAGGTTTATGTGTATCCATATTGTTAGATAAATAGGGGTGAGATAAATAGGTGTGAGATAAATAGGTGTAAGATAAATAAGTGGGAAATAAATAGGTGTGAGATAAATAGGTGTGCGATAAATAGGTCTGAGATAAATAGGAGTGAGATAAATAGGCGTGAGATATATGGGTGTGAGATTTATATAGGTGTCAGATAAATAGGTGTTGCATAAATAGATGCGAGATAAATAGGTGTGAGATATATGGGTGATATATATATATATATATATATATATATATATATATATATATATATATATATATATATAGGTGTGAGATAAATAGGCGTGCGATATATAGGCGTGAGATAAATAGGATCAGGTGGGCGAGTAAGTGTGTTACTTCCAATAGGTAGAGAGTTGTAGTTAGGTGGAGGATTGCCGTTAGGATACACGACATCAGGTGGAGAGTTAGTGTCAGTGGGATGGTACGTGGAGGTTCAAGTAATGTAAGAGCTCTGGGACGGTTTTATTTCTGTGTAGTCTGAATAGAAATCGAATCAGTATTCAGTACTCAGTAGCCAATACTCAGTATCATTTTCTGAAGTTTCACTCCTGTTTGTGGCTCTCACTCCTGGACGGAAAGTCACCTCTGCGTCTGAATAGACGCCGAGTCCGTATATTTGACATAATTATATTTCACCATATTTTCATATTCGCTATCATTTCGTCATCTATTTGACATTGAAGCACATTCACAAAACTTCTCATTACTAGACTCTTCGGGATATTTTCCTAATAGAGTGTCTGTCATACTCATTCGCCATTTTCTCGTCTCAATTATAAATACAGCCTTAATATACTCAGCAATGCAAACCACCACAAAAAGAACAAAACATAGGCTTATAAGAGTAAATACCTAAAAGGTTTAAAGGGAACTCGAGCATAAGAAAAATCACACGATCCCTTATGTACTGTTAAAATGACAACGCGAGCCTACTTACACAAGGACGTATGCAAACGTAAGCGGCGATACTGAGCAACTGACATAAGCTGTTGTAGGTACGAAGGTACTGAGAAGATTGAACAGCTCATTTGTCGAGAATAGCAAGCTTTTAAATGAAGGGTCGTCATTTTGACGAGATATACGTAATCTAGTGTTAAATAATTTTTTCTTTTTGCATAAATTATGCAATGTTTGGTTATTCATTATGCCTTATTCTATGATAAGAACCTAAAGTGTTTCAGAACTTAAAGTTACGGTAATTTTATCAATTAAAATAATTAAAATATCTTTAAATAAATAACATAATAAAGTATACTCATATCTCAGATTTTAAAAAAATGGTTGATGGTTTCGATGACATTTTTGGTTAACTTAGGGATACAAATTTTTAATTTCAGTAGGTAGATTGAATATTCCAACAATAAATGTTAAATACACTGTTTTACTAAAACAAATTAACGACAACATTCTCAACATATTAAAAGTAGGTTTACAAAACAATCTTTCAAGAAGTTGGGTAACCCTGTGTTTTATTTTTAAATTAGTTTTAATAGTTTAATAGTAATAACAGTTAAACTTTCTCCAGTTAAATATGAATTTTGTTAATTGAAATAAATACCAATACATAACAGTTTCCTTGCTTCAATAATAACTAAATATAGCATCAGCGATTCCAGCTTGATAAAAAACCCTCGGAGCCTAATTTCGATAACTGGAATTTCAAAATTAAAGTCAAGTATGATGGTAAATCCAGCTCTATTCGGAATCGTAGGACAACATTATTAGGCTTCGGGGTAACACAATTTCTTTGTATTTATGGGTCACGGGAGAGTTGATGGTAAGTATTGTCTGGTAACAGGGGTAGCCGGAAAACGGTTTCAGGTTTTGCAATGCGGACACCATGCCAACCCTCTCGGGGCTGACCCGAGCCACTCGATTCCGTAGTCAAAGCTTTGAGTTTGTATTCGTGAGCACGCGAAATTCACGTCGATTCAAATGTTGGAAATTAGATAACCCCAACACATGTATTTGGCCATAATGGTGGTAATGTTATGTGAAGAGGTCAAGATTGCATCTACGATTCTTGTATTGATATTTTGGTCGTGATAATAATAGTAACTAAGTTAGTTGTGATACTTTGTAATTGACAACTATTTGGATATTATCAATAATTATTGTGATTATTCACTAAAGTAAAGTAGAAATCCAACTTGCTTGTTGTTGGCTATTTCAGAGAATGGTAGAGAACACACGTTCCAGTACTAGCTAAGCAGTAAGCTCCAAGTTGTAATAGATGACGTCATACATTAATGTAACCGTGCTATACATGTTGTATTACATTGAATTTGGAATTTAAACACTTTTTATCTATGCTCTTTTCAACGTCAGAATTATTTTAATGCGTTGATTTCAATTCGTCACAGAACGACTATATCACCAGGATAAAAAGAGTTATATCTGTATAAATATAATTATTATTGGTAATTAATGTATTTGAAGATTTTAACGTATGCAGGAAACCGCTTTCGGTTAGATGAAGATATTATTATAACAGGTCTAATAATAATATTTGACTTGTTTATTATAACTATGTTTTGGGGTGAAAAAACTGAAACTCTGGACAAAACCCAATACAATAATTTGAGGATTTGAAAACAAAAAATAAAATAACACTGGAAATTAAAAGTTATGAAACCCAGAGTAACTTTACTGTTGTCATTTAGGAGGAGTTACCTTGTATAGTGTGGACTACGTAACCGTGCACTTGGCCTTGAAAAAACGCATTCGGTGAGACGGCGGGTAAAGGGTCAGTATAATTACTTTCCTACAAACATGATAAGGAAACTGTATAAACACTGACTTGCATGAGACGGTCTATTTTATAAAAAGTCGATGATAATTTAGGTTCGGTATGAAACAACCAATAACCTTGAAATATTTGTAGAAATATCGGATGCAGAACCTGTTGATGTAAAGAACAATATAAATACATAACAAGTTTCAAAAAGTGGTTGTGCACGAGAATCTTGTGCGATCTCTCAAGGCCAAGTGCACTGTTGCGTGGTCCGCACTATACCTAGCTGAGCCCACCAGAAGTACTATTCATACTAGAAGTATTGTCTCGCATACTTGCATCAATTGTTCCTCCCACACTTACCTTGACTTCCAACTTTTTGCAAACCTCCATCGATAGTTCCTGCCACAAAAGAATCGATTAGTCGAAAGGTTTCAGCAGCCACTGTCTGTTTCTTATATCCTTCGTAAAACCGGTCCCATAACAATTCTTCAGCTATCGCCAATTTTATTTGCTCCGTGGCCACTAGTATGTTCTTCATGGAGTCTACTAGTGTAGCTTCTGCTCTCATAACGTTTAATTTCGCCTCGGAGTATTTTTCCGTGATTTCTGTTATCGTTTGTTTGTTCTGTTCTATTAAAACCGAAAGCCTTTCTGTTGCCACACACTTTATCTGAAAAAAATAAGTAATTAACTCAAGGTTTTAAATTTAGGAATATAAACATTGTAATTGTACGATCTTGTATATCTTCCTAATATTACATTAAAATAATGGTTACATAGTGGCTGTCATCAAGTGGTAACAATTGTACTATTCTTAGTCACACACACTCACAGACACACACACACACACACACAAAAACAAACAAATAATAGTTAGGACTAGCTCATATTTAATTGTGAGAGCTAATACTTGCCAGTACCGAACACAATTTGAAGGTCATTGAAATTTCAATACCGGTCATTGAGACCTGTCAGTAATCAGATGCATATTGTACATTAGTCTGACCGCTATCGTGTTTTCGAATAATGTTAAATCTTGTTTTGAAATGAAAAAGTAATTACAAAATAGGAGAAGGGCATTTGGCTTGGACTTGAGGATTTAAATTTCCATAGGAGTCATAGATAAATTGTATTTATATAAGCTCAAAAGATTTAATTGGCATACACGCAGAGTGAAGACCAAGTAGATTTAGGATATCTAGGTGGAGTGAATACTTTTTCTGGACGGGAGAGAAATCATCTCATCAGTTACGTTATTTAATCTTCTTCATAATTAAGATTCGAATAAGTGACAAGATATTATTTCATACAATAGCTGATTTCATATTATGGGGTATGTTTAGGACACATGTTTTATCACTTAGGTTTTGTTACTTTATGAATTGTAGATTATTAAATAGAATGGTATTGTTATGTAGTTTTTATCATTAATTAAATATAATAATTTATTTCCATTATATTTTACATATTTCATTCAATATGATAGCGAATTATTTATTTTTCTCCAATTTTGCAAGTGTTTAATTTCTTAGGTTCGTCTGTCAATTCTTAAGAACTGATTAAAATACAAGTAAATTATTGCTTACTAAGTAAATAATTTTGAAAGTGTTTCCTGATACGTTTTGAAACAATCATTTAATTGCTGAAGGTGACCCGCTACTGCAGGCGATCGATCAAGGTTGCAGGTTGTATGGATTACGAGGATGGAGGTGGTTTCTGTTAAGTTGGTTGTTTACTATTAAATAAATAGATTGCTAGTGAGTGCGGTCATTTAGGATATTTTGTTTTTGTATTGTGTGATGTTTGAATATTTCAAGATATTCTGTAGTAGTTAGTTTTTTATAATAGTTTAATACGTGAAGAATATATAAAATAGTATGGATGTTTGTGTCTGTGTGTTGGGTGTTTTGTATTTGTGTGGCATAGCTGGATTTTTGTATTTCTGTTGTTCATGTAGTCGATTAGTTTTATGATTCTTATGTTAAATCATATACCGGTTTGGCGAATGTAGAAGCCGGGCAGTCGTTACGTGTTATTTTGTCGGATAGGTTGTATTAGTCTGATTGTTGTTGATAGGGTTGTATGTGTTGTCCTATGTATGTTGCTTTGTAGGATATTTGGTAATAGACATTTCTGAATGTGTAAAATAGGCATCTGATTACTAACAGGTCTCAATGACCTTCAAATTGTGTTCGGTTTGCCAGTATTAGATCTCACAATTTAATATGAGCAAGTCCTAACTATTATTTGTTTGTGTGTGTGTGTATGTGTGTGTGTTTGCGTGCGTGTGTGTGTGTGTGTGTCTGTATGTGTGTGTGTGTGTGTGTGTGTGTGTGTGTGTGTGTGTGTGTGTGTGTGTGTGTGTATGAGTGTGTGTGTGTGTGTGTGTGTGTGTGTGTGTGTGTGTGTGTGTGTGTGTGTGTGTGTGAGTGTGTGTGTGTGTGTGTGTGTGTGAGTGTGTGTGTGTGTGTGTTTGATGTATAATTGATGTATATGTATTTATTGTTTTTGTGTGTCTGGTCAGTGTGACGTTTTGATTGTGTATTTATGTTTAATTTTCTTGAGTACGCTATTTATAAGTATATGTTGGTGGCAGTTTTGATGACTGATGTATTTTATTGTGATAACGTCTTCGTCATAGTGTTTGTTACAGGTATATGTGAATTAGATGGTGCAATATATGGTTAAATGTAGTGTTTTAGTGTCGTAATAACCAATTTAAAGTTGAAAGTAAAAAATTTATTCTGCAAATTCGGATTAAAAAAAATCTTTTAAAATTGTATTTTTATTATTACTTAGTTTTTTTTAAAAAATATGTATACGGGCATATGTATGGGTTTAAATATATATATATATATATATATATATATATATATATATATATATATATATATATATATATGTATATATATATATATTATAAATGTCAAATATTTCAAAAACAAGAATACTTTTAATAAATATAATATTCAAAGCTTTTTGCCGATAAAATAGTACCAGCATCTTCAGGAAAAATAATTATGTAACAAAATATTTTTACAAAAATTAAATCATATGCACTACAAAAAATATAGAAATACATGTTGCGTCTTTAAAGTATTATATATCTATACTGACAAACTACTCGTACTGACAAATTTTCTTATACTGTTCATAATAATTTTTAAGACAATATTTTAGTAACACTGACGATCGATGGCTTTAACTGGTTGTAACTCATGTGATATAGAATCACAGTTTTTTTATTTGGAAATAGAGAAAGTAAGACATATTGAATTCATTCGCCTGGAGAGTCACAATTGCGTAATCATTTTATTTATTTATTTCATTTCGAACGTTTTTCGAGATCTTTATTAAATTATTGCTATCGCAGCACAAAAAACATTTTTACCCTGAAAACACTCACTGTTTAGGACATTTCTACTTGTTTGGAAACACAGTTAGGGTAAAAAAAATAACATATTACTATAATCTACTGTGTATAACTGACTGGAAGTTTTTTTCTAAGCTTGTTTGAGCCATTTGGTAAAATTACGGACATTGGGATCGTATTTCAAAATGAACATTGCAAGAACAATGTTCCTATTCTGTGCTAAAATTAACAGCTTTAGAGACTTCTAAATCATATATTTAGTGGTAAATATACTGAGTCAGTGTTACTAAATGAGGAAAAACCAACGATCGTAAGAAAGTGTGTACATTTCCTAGTAAGTAAAATGTTGCTTTAATAGAAAATGTGTTTATGCTTAACAGGTGTGTTATTACGATGTAACAGGTTTACAGTTACACGTTTAACAATTAATATTTCTTGTTTACTTAATAGCACGGTTTTGTAGATAAAATTATAGACTCATTTAAATTATATTTTATTTTTCGTACAAAACGATTGTCATTTAAGGTGATAGTGAACCTATTATGTTTCAATTAACTTAATAATAAAGTTATTTTTACTTAATAACAACTTACCAAAAACGCCAAAAACCACATGCAGTGAAAAAACATCATTTTTTAGGTTCGATAAAATAATGAAATAAAGTGTAAAACTTGACAGTATATTAATACCAACATTATTTAATTGTTCTTTTCTTAATGGTATATAGTCTAATTTAAAATTATCTAATGTTTATTTAACTCTTGCTTCATAAACAGCTGTCATTAAGTCTCAGTAACACTATATGGCCCATTTAGTTTTATATCGTAAGAGCAGATTGCGTAAATGTCAAACATTTAAAGTGGCACAGTTATACACGCACTTGGATTTTTTTTAAAAATATTTGAACCTGTGTTCCATATTTAATAGAAGTAATAATTTCAGGAATTAGTGATTAATATACACTCTATGACCTAACATCTATAGCAAACAGAAGACTAACGAATTGTTTTGCTCCGAAAGCTGAAGATGCTAAAGGTGGGAGCTGTGGAAAATATCCAAAATAAAACTGCGGATTAAAAATGATGATGAGGGAAACTCAAAATCCAAAATTGGTATTTACAATCACTGCAGATAGGAAGAGCTTATTCTGTAAAGCTATATACTAGCATTCGTTAATCAAGAAACTAAATTTGCCTTCTCCCTTCACAAAACACACACAAAAAATGTAGAAATACATATTGCGTCTTTTATTTTATGGAAGAGATTTTCAAAGCCTAAGCCTTTTGTCACACTGTACTAGACGTCTCGTGTGATGTTCACGGGACCATGCAACAACATATCTATTTACTTAACAGGGTCTTACAAAGGGATCCAAATGAATAAATTTCCTTTAACTATTAGGATGTTTATTGTCTTTAAACCACAATTAAAAATAGTTTGATTGATTTTTATTTTTAATATTTCTTGTATTTTTTTAAAAATAAAGATCTATATAAATTAAGTTCTTCGTGATAATACGTCAAATATAAACGAGCTCAAATATAACTACCAAACTTGTAAATATAGTAAGTCAAAATAGATATTTACTAAGACAACGTTCTAGAAAGTTTTTTTTCAGACTTTGATAAACTTGTTTTGGGTTTTCACGAGTAAAATAATAATAAAATAAAAATTCAAGACTTTAACATTGGCGGGAAAATGCGGTGTTTAAATAGATGGCAGCTGTTTTGAAGACAATAAATTTATAACTCATTCTAGAAAAATGTGTTGGAGTTCAAAAAGTGTATACAATTTGTATAAGGTTTTGCGAATTAAAAATGTTTTCATTTTATGTACTGGTGTATTTAAAAATTTCATATTTTTCCAGTGTTTTGGCGAGTGATCCTTTTATGGTTTCCTGTCTGCGTAGTTCTGATAGTATCTGTGTTTGTGATAGTGTGGTTAATAATTGCAAACTTTTTGAAAACTTTTGTTTCTCTGAAGAGTTAATGAAAAATAAATAAAAAGTATTTAAAACTCTTCCTTTTGATAAAACTAATTGAGTTGAGACTATTGTTTAGAAAACCTTATAAACCATATTGTGTAAAAATGACACATGGAATTTGTAGAAAGTTTAATAGATCTAGCGAGCTAAACTAAAAATAGTGACAATTCTAAAATGCAAATCAAAACTTTATGAATGTCTAACAAGTTTCTTTCGGTAAGAAACTATAACTCTGCAAATACAGTGTATTTTTATCCATTTTCTATTAAAATTGGATTCATTTAGTTTTCAGAACCTTATCGGATATTATTTAAGCGAGTTTCAACAGAGTGCGCCGTAATTTTGTTTAACTCTTCAAAATAAATACTTATCTCTATTGTTATTGTATTATGCAATTTTGTAGGCGCAATGTTTTCATATTTAAAATGTTTACTTTTCTATACGAAAACGTCAAGTTACCGGTGACCTACCACTCACAAAAGTATTCGCAAACTATCTAACAGACTTCAGATCAGGCTACATGTTGTGTAATTGCAAGTGATTAGTATGTTTCATTAGCCAGTTATTAGCATAGAGAGTCTGCAGTAAAATGTTTTTGTTAGTATTATTCATCTCTAATATTCTATCTACATAGATGAAATGTGTAGTACGTAAACAGATCTCTTTTCACTGTTTTACCAAGTGTAAGAAGTACGAGAAAAGATTTAGAAAGCTCTTGTTTTAAAATACAACATATTAGAACATATTTTAAAAACATTCAGTGCTGTCAGTTATATAAAAATACTTCTCATGCAACACAAAAAAAAATATTTATTTATTGTTACCATTAAAATAGCCAAACATTTGGTTAACAATAATGGGTTACGGATAACTTTCACGCACAAAATAGATCACTTCCAAATAGGATGTTACAGGCACTACCTTGTTAAGCTAAATAAACTATGGCAAACAATAGGTTATATTAAACTTATTTTACTCAAGAGAATTTTATAAAACCTTTAATAAAATATTTTTTTAAAAACCTGTAAGCCTTTACTTTTCCCTTGTAAAATAATCAAGAAAACCAACTTCCCTTATTGTGTAAAATGTCTTCTATGTGGAATTTGCTTCCCACAACAAAGTCTATGTATAAATTTAAATAAAAATACTTATCGTATTAAATAAAGAAATTTATAGAAATATTTACTGATGCAATGTTCTTGACCTCAGTAAATTATCTGCAAGAGTTTTCACTGCAACGACCAAATTGATCAACAATATTTATATTGTAGAGAATAGGCTTTTAGGGTAAATCGCCTAAACTTGCAAGAATCGCCTAAACTTGAATCAGTGTCCATTTTGATCATATGTTTTAATAATCTTATCTATATCAATGTCTATATTTTGTAAAAATATTTCCGTTAAAATGCTGGACATTGGAGAGCCCATTGTTAATTCATCCTTTTGTTTATAAATTTTATTATTATATAAAATATTAAAATGTATAAATAATATACACGAAAATATAAAATTTACTCATGAATTTGAATCAAAAAATAAACTAAATTATTTATATATTACAATTACTAGAAATAAAGAATCATTTGAATATAATATATATAGAAAACCAAAGCAGATAAATCAAATAATACCTAATTATTCAAACCATCCATACAACCAAAAAATGGCAGCGCTTTATAATTTACTATATAATTATATTAATTATAATATAATAAGAAAACAGAAACTCGAAAATAATTTTGTACCTAATAAGAGAGAAAATATTTGGACAACTTTTACCTTCACTGGTAACGAAATAAATAAAATTACAAGATTATTTAAAGAAACAAATGTACAAATTACATATAAAACCGATAATAAAATTAAAAATTTAATAAACAATAACAAAAATCAAAATAATATGCCCCAAATAAATGGAGTATATAATATAAAATGTCAAACTTGTAATAAATTATATGTAGGACAAACAAGAAAAAAATTAAAAGAAAGATACAAAGAACATTTAAACGCTTATATCAAACCAAACATATACATATCCAATTTAGCTACGCATTGTATTAATAATGGACATGAGTTTCCGAAAATAGAAAATATGAAATTAATAAAATAATTAAATAAAGGATTAAAAATGAATGTATTTGAAACATTGGAAATTTATAAGCATAAAGTTAAAAAAAAATTAATTGATGAACAAATTCAAGTGAGATCAAGGCACCAAACTATTTATAAAGTCATTGATGTTATAGAAAAATTTACATAAAGTGCAATACTTATAAACATATGATTTAATTTTGTAAAAGTATTTTATTAGATAATTTTTTTCCTGAAGATGCTGATACTATTTAATCGGCGAAAAGCTTTGAATAAATATATTCATTAAAAGTATTCTTGTTTTTCAAATATTTTAAATTTATTAACTATATATACAAGAAAACATATCACCATATTTAATATATATATATATATATATATATATATATATATATATATATATATATATATATTAAAAACAACATAGATTATTCAAATACAAGAATATTTAGTAATTTATATTCTTGAATAGCCAAGAATATAAATATTCTTGGTTATTAAATTAAATATTCATTATAATGAATATAAATTAATAAATATTCTTGTATTTGAATAACCTATGTTGTTTTTAATTATTAAACAAGAAAGCGTATTTTATATATAGCCCTATATATATGTTCATATCCATATATTGTCTTTAAAAAAATGCCATATTAAAAGATTTGAGAGTATCTTAATTATTAATACATTACAACTTTATCGACATAATAATTGTAGTTTGATAATTTTTTGTTAATAAAAAAAAAATTTAAACAATAATACATGGTTTTTAAAGCATGTTTTTTTAAAACTTTGTCCTAGAGCATAGGTTAAAAAACGGGGGGAGGCTTGAAGGCACGTCAGGGGGGCGCGAGACCAGTTGGGAAATATTAAGATAAATTCTCATTCAATTAATATCTGAGTACACAATTTATCAAATTTAAAACTAAATTTACACATCAGATTATATATATAGGTAATTTTATTGACCATGATGTTCAGAAAATTTAAATGAAATGTATGCATTTATAAAAGAAACATAAGTAAAAGTTATGAAAAGTTTGTACGCTTTAAAATAAGTAAACATGACAGTTTGAAAAGAATAATACTACAAAAGTGTCGCGAAACTAATGTTTGCCGTTCAATGTGGCTATAGCGCCAGTACGGATAATCTTCATTTTTGATAAAACACTTTAACAGTGTATCACATGCAGCTTTTCGATTATATTTGCCTTTTTTAAGCACATACTTCTGGGGAAAAACATTTTCAGCACTTGTTGCAATAAAAAACAAAATATAGGAACTTTTGGAAATTGCCTGGGTTGTGTCTATAGACATTAATATACAACCTCAAATAGTGAAAAATATTCAAGCAGATCCATTTCAGTAACAGATTCTTTTCTTATGAATTAAAATTCACCTTCCGAATTAAAACTTGAAATGTTATATCATGTTGTGATAGTTTATAAGTTATGAACTTGTGAAAGTATGTAGGAAGAAATAAATGGTTTTCAATAATATATATACATATATAATATTTGTTTCTTCTTCATATGGCTATACCATTTTTTATTGTATAAATTGGAGGGGTGTGGTACCTAAGGTTTTGGGAACCCCTGTTCTAGAGTGTATCTAAATTACGAGGATTGTACAAGTTAGTATACAAATTTAATTTAATAAATTATCTACCTTAAAATGGAAGTCTTACTCAACAGGTCAGATACATTAAACAGGTCTTGAATCGCATAACTTGACTTAAGCAAGTGTTTCGTTTAAAGCATTAAGCTAAAACTTATATTAAAAATTGATATTTTTTTCAGTTTTAAAAATATTTAAATGACTATATTATTTGATTTAGCATTTTATAAATAAAACTATACTATAACTCATAGATTAATTTAAAGTGTTTTTACATTTTTTTTCTGACATTTCAGTTCAATGTAAAATTAAAATTTTCACTTGAAGTCTGATATGTTCATATCAAATCGTAATCCTGTAACTTTTATTAAAATACTGTACTTTAGGTGGCATTCTATGAAATGTTCACGTGTACACCACGACTGCTAGGTTATCTGACTTTTAACTATATATTAAATAAAAAGTTAAAGAACTAAATTTATTTATTTATTTACTACCCTAATCAAGAGCATTACTTCATATGGTATGTAACGGTACACATGGTTTATTTATTATATAAAAATTAATAATAAATACGCTATATGCCTGGGTTTATTAATAACCAATTTACTGGTTTTATGATTATAATAATGATTATATAATGATTATAATAACCACCTGGGTTTTATGATTGCCCTATTTACACTTAAAACCTAGTAATAAGATAGGTGAGTGCAAAACCACTGAAACAATGTAACGTTGACGCACGTTAGGAGTGTATATATACTTTAGTACACTATACTAACGCTATAAATACATTAGTACACGGTACTAACGCTATATATACATTAGTACCCTGTACAAAGGTTAAATATACTATAGTACACTATACTAACGCTATAAGTCCTATAGTACACTATACTAACGTTCTATATTCATTACTACACTATACTAACGTTATATATACTAAAGTACACTATTCTAACGCTATATATACTATAGTAGACTATACTAACGCTATATATATTTTAGTACACTGTACTAACTCAATATATACTATAGTAAACTATACTAACACTATACATACTTTAGTACACTATTCTAACGCTATATATACTAAAGTAGACTATACTAACGTTACGTATACTTTAGTACACTATTCTAACGCTCTATATACTATAGTAGACTATACTAAGTTTATATATACTTTAGTACACTATACTAACGCTATATATATTATAGTAGACTATACTAACGCTATATATACATTAGTACACTGTACTAACGATATATATACTTTAGTACTCTAGACTAACGTTATATATTCAATTATACTCCATACTAACGTTATATATACTTTAGTACACAATACTAACACTATATATACTATAGTAGACTATACTAACGTTATATATTCATTTATACTATATACAAACGTTATATATACTTTAGTACATTCTACTAACGCTATAAATACATTAGTACACGGTACTAACGCTATATATACATTAGTACCCTGTACAAGGGTTACATATACTATAGTACACTATACTAACGCTATAAATACTATAGTACACTATACTAACGTTATATATTCATTACTACACTATACTAACGTTATATATACTAAAGTACACTATTCTAACGCTATATATACTAGAGTAGACTATACTAACGCTATATATACTTTAGTACACTGTACTAACTCTATATATACTATAGTAAACTATACTAACACTATACATACTTTAGTACACTATTCTAACGCTATATATACTAAAGTAGACTATACTGACGTTATGTGTACTTTAGTACACTATTCTTACGCTCTATATACTATAGTAGACTATACTAAACTTATATATACTTTAGTACACTATACTAACGCTATATATATTATAGTAGACTATACTAACGCTATATATACATTATTACACTGTACTAACGATATATATACTTTAGTACACTAGACTAACGTTATATATTCAATTATACTCTATACTAACGTTATATATACTTTAGTACACTATACTAACACTATATATACTATAGTAGAATATACAAATGTTATATATTCATTTATACTCTATACTAACGTTATATATACCTTAGTACACTATTCTAACGCTATATATACTATAGTACACTATTCTAACGCTATATATACTATAGTAGACTATACTAACGTTATATATACTTTATTACAATATTCTAACGCTAAAGATACTATCGTAGACTAGCGTTAGAGTATTGTAATAAAGTATATATAACGTTAGTATAGTCTACTATAGTATATATAGCGTTAGAATAGTGTTCTAAAGTATATATATACCGTTAGTATAGTCTACTATAGTATATCTAGTTTTAGTACCGTGTACTAATGTATATATAGCGTTAGTATAGTGTACTATAGTATATATAGCGTTATTACCGTGAACTAATATATATATATATATATATATATATATATATATATATATATATATATGGCGTAAGTATAGTGCACTATAGTATATATAGTGTTAGTACCGTATACCAATGTATATATAGCGTTTGTATAGTGTGCTAAAGTATATATAGCGTTAGTACCGTGTACCAAAGTATATATAGCGTTAGTCTAGTGTACTAAAGTATATAGAGCGTTAGTGTAGTGTACTATAGAATATATAGCGTTAGGACAGTGTACTAAAGTATATATAGCGTTAGTATAGTCTACTACAGCATATATAGAGTTAGTACAGTGTACTAAAGTATATATAGCGTTATTATAATCTACTATAGTATATATAGCGTTAGAATAGTGTACTTAAGTATATATAACGTTCGTATAGTGTACTAATGAATATATAACGTTAGTATAGTGTACTATAGTAAGTATAGCGTTAGTATAGTGTGTATAGTATATATAACGTTTTTACAGGGTACTAATGTATATATATAGCGTTAGTATAGTCTACTATAATATATATAGCGCTAGAATAGTGTACTAAATTATATATAGCGTTAGTATAGTCTACTATAGTATATATAGCGTTAGAATAGTGTACTAAAGTATATATAAGGTTAGTATAGTCTACTATAGTATATATAGCGTTAGAATAGTGTACTAGAGTATACATAACGTTAGTATAGTCTACCTTAGGATATATAGCGTTAGAATAGTGTACTAAAGTATATATAGCGTTAGTATAGTCTACTATAGTATATATAGAGTTAGTACAGTGTACTAAAGTATATATAGCGTTAGTACAAATCTACTATAGTATATATAGCGTTAGAATAGTGTACTTAAGTATATATAACGTTCGTATAGTGTACTAATGAATATATAACGTTAGTATAGTGTACTATAGTAAGTATAGCGTTAGTATTGTGTGTATAGTATATATAACGTTTGTACAGGGTACTAATGTATATATAGCGTTAGTATAGTCTACTATAATATATATAGCGCTAGAATAGTGTACTAAAGTATATATAGCGTTAGTATAGTCTACTATAGTATATATAGCGTTAGAATAGTGTACTAAAGTATATATAAGGTTAGTATAGTCTACTATAGTATATATAGCGTTAGAATAGTGTACTAGAGTATACATACCGTTAGTATAGTCTACTTAGGATATATAGCGTTAGAATAGTGTACTAAAGTATATATAGCGTTAGTATAGTCTACTATTGTATATATAGCGTTAGAATAGTGTACTTAAGTATATAACGTTCGTATAGTGTACCAATGAATATATACCGTTAGTATAGTGTACTATATTAAGTATAGCGTTAGTATAGTGTACTATAGTATGTATAACGTTTGTACAGGGTACTAATGTATATATAGCGTATGTACTGTGTACTAATGTATTTATACCGTTAGTATAGTGTACTAAAGTATATATAGCGTTAGTATAGTGTACTAATGTATATATAGCGTTAGTATAATGTACTATTATATATATAACGTTAGTACCGTATACTAATGTAAATATAGCGTTAGTATAGTGTACTACAGTTTATATATCGTTAGTATAGTGTACTAAAGTATATTTAGCGTTAGTATAGTGTACTATAGTATATATAGCGTTAGTACTGTGTACTAATCTATATATATAGCGTTTGCATAGTGTACTAAAGTGTATATAGCGTTAGTATAGTGTACTATAGTATATGTAGCGTTAGTACCGTGTACTAATGCATATATACACTTAGTACCGTGTACTAATGTATATATAGCGTTAGTATAGTGTACTATAGTTTATATAGGGTTAGTACAGTGTACTAAAGTATATATAGCGTTATTATAGAGTACTCTAGTATATATAGCGTTAGTACCGTGTACTAATGTATATATAGCGATAGGATAGTGATCTATAGTATATACAACGTTAGTATAGTTTACTATAGTATATATAGCTTTAGTACAGTGTACTAAATTAATTATAACATTAGTATATTGTACTATAGTATATATATCGTTAGTATAGTGAACTATAGATTATATATAGCGTTAGTACAATGTACTAAAGTACATATACAGTTAGTACCGTGTACTAATGTATATATAGCGTTAGTATAGTGTACTATAGTTTATATAGCGTTAGTACAGTGTACTAAAGTATATATAGCGTTATTATAGTGTACTCTAGTATATATAGCGTTAGTACCGTGTACTAATGTATATATAGCGATAGGATAGTGAACTATAGTATATACAACGTTAGTATAGTATACTATAGTATATATAGCGTTAGTACAGTGTACTAAATTAATTATAACTTTAGCATATTGTACTATATTATATATATCGTTATTATAGTGAACTATAGATTATATATAGCGTTAGTACAATGTACTAAAGTATATATAACTTTAGTATAGTGTACTATAGTAAATATTGCGTTAGTCTTGTGTACTAAAGAATAAATAACGTTAGTACAGTGTACTAATGTATATATAGCGTTAGTATATTCTACTATAGTATATATAGCTTTAGATTCGTGTACTAAAGTATATATAGCGTTAGTATAGTCTACTATAGTATATATAGCGTTAGAATAATGTACTAAAGTATATATAGCGTTAGCATAGTCTACTGTAGTATATATAGCGTTAGAATAGTCTACTATAGTATATATAGCGTTAGAATAGTGTACTAAAGAATATAGCGTTAGTATAGTCTACTTTAGTATATATAGCGTTAGAATAGTGTACTTAAGTATATATAACGTTAATACACTATAATAAGTGTACTCTAGTATATATAGCGTTAGTACCGTGTACTAATGTATATATAGCGATAGGATAGTGAAGTATATACAGCGTTAGTATATTTAACTGTAGTATATATAGAGTTAGTACAGTGTACTAAATTATTTGTAACCTTAGTATATTGTACTATAGTATATATAACGTTAGTAGAGTGTACTATAATATATAAAACGCTAGTACAGTGTACTATACTATATATAGCGTTAGTATAGAGTACCTTAATATATATAGCTTTAGTATAGTGTACAATAGTATTTATAGCGTTAGTACCGTGTCCTATTTTATGTATAGTGTTAGTATAGTGTACCTTAGTATATATAGAGTTAGTATAGTGTACGATAGTATGTATAGCGTTAGCATAGTGTACTCTGATATTTATTGCGTTAGTAGAGTATACTATAGGATGTATAACGTTATTATAGTGTACTTTAGTACATATAGCGTAAATATAGTGTATTATAGTACCTATAGCGTTAGTACAGTGTACTATAGTACATATAGCGTTAGTATAGTGTACTATGGTATATATAGCGTTAGTACAAATCTACTATAGTATATATAGCGTTAAAATAGTGTACTAAATTAAATATAACTTTAGCATATTGTACTATAGTATATATATCGTTAGTATAGTGAACTATAGATTATATATAGCGTTAGTACAATGTACTAAAGTATATATAACGTTAGTATAGTGTACTATAGTAAATATTGCGTTAGTCTTGTGTACTAAAGAATATATAACGTTAGTACAGTGTACTAATGTATATATAGCGTTAGTATATTCTACTATAGTATATATAGCTTTAGATTCGAGTACTAAAGTATATATAGCGTTAGTATAGTCTACTATAGTATATATAGCGTTAGAATAGTGTACTAAAGTATGTATAGAGTTAGTATAGTCTACTGTAGTATATATAGCGTTAGAATAGTCTACTATAGTATATATAGCGTTAGAATAGTGTACTAAAGAATATAGCGTGAGTATAGTCTACTACAGTATATATAGAGTTAGTACAGTGTACTAAAGTATATATAGCGTTAGTATAGTCTACTTTAATATATATCATTAGAATAGTGTACTTAAATATATATAACGTTAGTATAGTGTACTAATGAATATATAACGTTAGTATAGTGTACTTTAGTATCAATAGCGTTAGTATAGTGTACTATAGTATATATAACGTTAGTACAGTGTACTAATGTATATATAGCATTATTACCCGTTTACTAATTTATTTATAGCGTTAGTTTAGTGTACTAAAGTATATGTAGCGTTAGTATAGTGTACTAAAGTATATATAGCGTTAGTATAGTGTACTATAGTATATATAACGTTAGTACCGTGTACTAATGTATATATAGCGATAGTATAGTGTACTATAGTTTATATAGCGTTAGTACAGTGTACTAAAGTATATATAGCGTTATTATAGTTTACTCTAGTATATATAGAGTTAGTACCGTGTACTAATGTATATATAGCGATAGGATAGTGAACCATAGTATATACAGCGTTAGTATATTTTACTACAGTATATATAGAGTTAGAACAGTGTACTAAATTAATTATAACTTTAGTATATTGTACTATAGTATATATAGCGTTAGTATAGTGTACTATAATATATAAAACGCTAGTACAGTGTACTATATTACTTATAGCGTTTAGTATAGTCTACTTTAATGTATACAGCGTTAGTATAGTGTATTTTAGTATATAAAACGCTAGTACAGTGTACTATAGTATATATAGCGTTAGTATAGAGTACCTTAATATATATAGCTTTAGTATAGTGTACAATAGTATTTATAGCGTTAGTACCGTGTGCTATTGTATGTATTGTGTTAGTATAGTGTACCTTAGTATATATAGCGTTAGTATAGTGTACGATAGTATGTATAGCGTTAGCATAGTGTACTCTGATATTTATAGCGTTAGTAGAGTATACTATAGGATGTATAACGTTATTATAGTGTACCTTAGTACATATAGCGTACGTATAGTGTATTATAGTACCTATAGCGTTAGTACAGTGTACTATAGTACATATAGCGTTAGTATAGTGTACAATGGTATATAAAACGTTAGTACAGTGAACTATAGTACATATAGCGTTAATGTAGTGTAATATAGTACTATAGTATATATATCGTTAGTATAGTGAACTATAGATTATATATAGCGTTAGTACATTGTACTATAGTATATATAGCGTTAGTATAGTGAACTATAGTATATATAGCGTTAATATAGTGTACTATAGGATACATAGCGTTAGTATATTGTACTTTAGTACATATAGCGTTAATATACTGTACTATAGTATATATAGCGTTGGTATAGTATACTATAGTATATATAGCGTTAGTATAGAGTTATATGATATATATATATATATATATATATATATATATATATATATATATATATATATATATATATAGCGTTAGTATAGTGTACTATAGTATTTATGGCTTTAGTATAGTGTACTAAAGTATCGATAGCGTTAGTATAGAGTTATATGGTATATGTAGGGTTAATTTAGTGTATTATAGTATATATAGCGTTAGTATAGCGTACTATAGTATATATAGCATTAAAATAGAGTCATATCGTATATATATATATATATATATATATAGGGTTAATATAGTGTACTATAGAGTATATAGCGTAAGTATATTGTACTATAGTATATATGGCTTTAGTATGGTGTACTATATTTTATATAACGTTAGCATAGTGTACTGTAGTATATATGGCTTTGTGCTTGTTGTAACCAATTATATGTTTATATGTAACCAACTAAAGGTTTATTAACACTTCACATATATTAGTAAAAAGGGTAAGATAAAGCAAGTAAAGGTAATGCTTGGTTTAATATAATAATCGAAAACATATTTCATATCTGCAGGCACAGTCTTTAGCGTCCTGCTTGAAGTGCTAGATATTTTCGTTATGTGGTCTGTTTATTATTGGTCTGTAATTAGTTTTTCTACACATTACTAGTGGTTTCTGGTTACTGCTAATTTATTTTGATTTCTAGTTTTTTTTACTGTTTTTCAGTTTTTGATTTTTATATTTTCTTTTTTCTTTAAACTTTTGTTCTTACGAACTAATAAACCAATACTCTAACACTTAAACCACAATGATATTTAACATATTGTTATAATTCAGTAGGTAAATGTATACATCTAAACCATTTTATTTGTGGAATTATATATTTGTTTTTCTCCTTTGACGTTTTGGATTTTGACTAACGTTTTACTAAATTCTATGTCATTTATAGAAACTGACTATCTTAGTTACTACATTTGATAGGTTGTGTTTTTTGTTTGTTTTTACTTTAATTGCGCGCCTAAGATTTATTTGCTTTTTATCTAAATTAGTCTAATTCTATTCATCTGTATATTTCAATCGGATTTTCTTTGATAGTAAACTGTTTATTTCATATACTTTTCTATTTTTTGTTGTTGTATAATCATAGTTTACTTCCCTTCTCTTTCTCAGTCCTGTGCCGGCATCACTTACGTTATTGCAACCACTTTTATATGCGCAAGAGTCTTTTTTTTATTCCATCCCGCTCAAATAAATTCTTGACGCTTTATCCATTATTTTGTTTCTACGAGCTCTTATAGGTCAAGACATTTTTGAAAAAAATGCAAATTTGCCTTGACATAACTTTCTTGTTGCATAAAACCACACATATTGGGTTTAACTATATTAAAGTTGGAAACTTTAATTTCGAATTGTTTAACTCAATAAAAACCCCTGTACGAACGTATTCCTATAATGTGAGAGAAAAGTAATGCTTAACTACCGAATTTCGATTTTTAAGTATTGAATATTTGTTGTGAAGATGGCTAATTTTTATTGAATATAATTTTAAAAATTAGTTTCGAAATTATTTTATCGTAAGCTTTACGCAGAGAACCAGTATACAGATTATTTATTTAGATGTTAGAATGAAGACGGCCTCTATAATAAAAACAATATAATACAAACTTAGGTAAAAACCCCCCAATTCTATTAATTACGTAAACGTGTGATTTTTTTTGCAACCCTATTCAGCTCGTCTGAGTATTTTTCCTCATTTTTGCATAAGTTTATTTGAGTCAAGAAAACAAAAGAGATCACAAACGCTCTTGCGGAATATGCTTTAGAATTTGGAGCTCTTATATCTCCTTTATTACGGATTGGAAAGATGACTGATTTTTAAACTATAAATTAGGAACTGTTTTGTGTTCGGATTTTTTGAATATTGGTTAGCAACGGTATAAAAATCACTGTGCAACCAAATTCATACATTTTGCTGAAAATAAAATTAATTATATCGACGATATACCCGGGCTTCATTATATTCGAATTGTGCTTATGACCGACATACATTCCAGTTAACCTTAGTCTTATCTTCTATTGATATGATTGCTTTCAAAATTAGTATTGTTTTCTATGAGTCTTCTCTAGTATAGCATAAGATTTAACTAATTTATCTCTCAATATCCCACTATCTCCTTAAACACTAAGTCGTACAAAATAGACAAAAGACTCGTAAACCGACTTTCAAAGACGAAAGGAAAGGCCGGTATTTTCACTTCTCGTAGAAAACGTTCTTTAATATTAACTGTTAGCATTCACATATTTTAAAAAATAAATAAAAAAATTTAGGTTAACCTTTACTTTCTCCCATAGTCATGTTTTTGATGGTATTTTTATGACGTAATGACAGGTCAAAAGCATGAGAGTATATGGAACCTATGTTTGTTAGTAATAAATGTATCCTATTTGCTAAGTCCTTCCTGGTATCATTTACGTTTTTGGGTTAACGTGAGGTAAGTTGTATCATTTATGTTGTTTAAGTTGTATCATGTAGCCAGTTGAGTTAAGTTTAGTCTTAAGCTCTTCCTTTAAAAACTATAAATTCATTCTAGCATTTAAGTAATATTTCTATGTTATGTTACACAAGAACCGCACTACACACATTTAATAATGCATGTAAAACGACAAAATGATACAAAAAAAGGAGGAAGTCAGTCAGTAAGTTGATTTGTTTAAAATAAACAGCATAGAAACCTTATCACAGTTCCACCCAGAATAAAGTCCTGCCTTCCAGATATCCCTTTTACATCCAGCCCTTAATGACAGGGCGCCAACATGAGAAAATAAGGAGATAAAAATCTCCACAATAGTAAATGAGATTCCCTACAAGTTATTGCGAATGAATGCACACTACAGTTAATATTTTTGGGAATGCGCATTAATTACAGAAGATAGTTGTAAAATAGTTTTAATCTAATTAGTTCTGTACTGATGACAATTGTTTTAATTCAGTAACTAATATTTCAACCTTTAACACTAGGTTTTGGATGGAAATGGAAGTGAACTTGTTTCTAATTATTAACGGTAATTATAATTATTTAACAAAATGTAAGAGACAATATAATGCTAAGTTATGCCTAGTAATATTTACCAAAGTTATAAAACTCCCGTCTTAGCCATAGGTCCGGTTATATATGCCATAAAGCGTTTATCTGAAACATGCTCTGTGCTCTACGCCCTGGTAAAGCTTTGTAAGGCATCCGACTGCCGTGAGATAAATGCAAGAGTTAGTCCGCCATAGAAGACGTAAAGAGAAAACACTACCAAATTGCCAAAGGGACAGATGTTCTGTAACCAGCCTTCTCTGGATCCACGTATACAGGAAGTATAAATATTATTTCACTCTATTCTTGATACCGACAAGGATGGGAGAACTTGTGAGGAGGACCAATTTGTCACGCGCAGTTAGAATAGCGCGCTTCTTCAAGGCAACGGTCCTTGCTCACACAGCACTAGTACCATTTTCGGAATAGACTCACTCATAAATACAGATCATTTGATAACATACCTGGCCCTGGAAGCGAAGCTAAAGGAGGAGGAAAATAAAATACTCAAATACACACTGGTAAGCGCGTTACCTACCGGACGATTATAATCCGAATATTTTAAACAAGTGCATTCTAATAGCTTAAGCCACCGGATCGTTGTCTATACAGTGGAAGTTGACTACTGCTAAATGCCATTCTAGTTGTAGTGGTTACTGGTTCTGAACATGGACTTCAAGCTGACGGTTGGAACAATAGTAAACAAAGTTACAGAAGGCGGCTCCGAAGAGATCAGGCGAGAGCAGCGGGTGGGCCAATAATCCTGAGCACACAACGCAGGGGAGGCCAAAACCGAGCCGAGCATGTTAACGTCCAGGGCTTGGATGTTGTGAGGAGTGAGGTGCAACAGGTGGGAAGCAATCAACCACGAGAACCAAACCCCAGCATGGAGATTGCATACTCGAACAACTGGGCTAATCTCCCAGATGTTTCGGGACATATGAGTATCGAGTGCGTGGTCAAAGAACCTGTCTTGGAGATGGGCAGTGACAACCTTACTCGGACGTTTGCACCTGACCAGGCCCACCAAACTATGATGGAATGGTCAGGGTCAGTAACATCGGGAGCTCAGATCTGGTACACATATGGCTCCAAGATGGACTTTGGCACTGGAGCGGGGATGTATTGTATAACCCCAAGGGTAAAACGAGTTTTTTCCTTGGGGAGGCATACCTCTGTCTTTCAGGCCGAAATATATGCTATAAATGCCTGTCTGGGAGAGATAGCGAGAAGGGGAATACACAGGACACAGATTGCTAATTTCTCTGACAGTCAGGCAGCAATTAAGGCACTAAACGGACATGTGGTCACCTCGGCCATAGTCAGGGAGTGCCTAAATAACCTAGAAGCCCTGGCAAGGCACAATCAAATCATGATAGGTTGGGTGCCAGGGCATAGGGGAATATTTGGAAATGAAGCCCCGCCACTGGCCAGAGAGGGGTCTTCAACTCCCTTAATTGGACCGGAGTTGGCGGTAGGTATTTGCAAATCCATGGTCAAGATGGCAGTGCGAAGGTGGATGGCTGAAAGACACTGTGAGCACTGGGTCAGGGGTGAAGGAATGAGACACAGTAAGCTAACTTTTAGGAAACCTACTTTGGGGCTGCAGGAGAGTCTCATCTATCTGTCTAGGCAGGAATTGAGGATAGCCACAGGTCTATTCACGGGACACTGTGGACTAAGGAAATATCTGCATAATACGGGTATCTTCAAAGATGAACCAGTGTGCACATTATGCGGGCAAGAACTGGAGACCGCCACACACATCATTTATAGATGTGAGGCACATGCCGAGAGGCGCTTCAACCTCTTTGGTGATAGCACAGCTCTGGAAGAGGATGCTGAAGGTAAAACACCAGTCAAGAAACTTCTAAACCTGGTAAGAGGGAAGGGGCTCTTTGACTAGATCAGGGAGGTAAGTACAATATACCTAAGGTAGCGGTGCTTCGGGCAGTTTAAGCCCTCTCCCAAGTTATTAAAAAAAAAGTTACGTAAGTAGTATTGTTAGTTTTTATTATTTAGACAACATAGAAACGAGGTTTCAGAAAATTACGACTATTTCAGAAAACGAGTTGGCAGCTACATTCAAGCAGTAACCTGGATCAATGATATAAACTTTCGTACTTTCCTGACATAGTGAGGCATAGGAAGATAATGACCTACATTTAAAAATGAAAGATGATATACCAACATAGGGAGGTTGTAGTAGTAAAACAACCTTGGGAAATTAGAAATTCTGAATTTTGAAGCTTACAAAAAATTTAAAAAATTTTACAGTTATACAGATTACTCTATAGGGACCTAATTGAACCGTTAATTCTATTTTATTAGATACACGTTTATTTTACAGTGTTTAAAATCGCCAAAAATAACAAGGTTTGTTGAACGTTATGTTTTAAATAGTATAGTATATATAATATATTAAATTTTGACAAATAATTTTAAGCACATTTACTACAAGTATGTTTCAAGGTTATATTATTATAGAAATGTAGTGGAACCCTTACGCCATAAATTAATTCCATCATAAACAAGATAAATGGCTTTTAAGGACAGTGTTTGACTGATAAGAACAAACAAGCCTCGACAATTGAAATTTTTATACAAAAGTTAGAAAATTTTGCCAACTACCAGTGTTACGGCCTCATCGCTTGTCATTATATTACTAAACTATACAATGAAGCTGACGTATTTTTCCTTGGTTTTATTATTTGTGGTAAGTTTTTTTATTATCTTTTTTTGTATATTTGCAATGTTCATTAAACAAAAATTGTATTAAAAAACAATTTTAGATGTTGAACGGGAAACTTAAAATAATTTTGAAATAATCAGTGCCCTGTAAAAATAACTTATTATTCAATTTTTTGTTTTATCCTTCATAGTTTTTTAACTTTTTGGTTACACCCGTAAGTTCACTTAATATTAGTAACTGTACTTTGCTAATTCCGTTCAATAATACAACCTTTTGTCTTTTGATGTTTTCCTATAATAATCTATATTTTTAACCTAACTACTAACACACTTCTATGTAGGGCTTAGTTATTTATAATTAAAATTTATGCATTCTCAAATTCGTTATCTATTTCCTGTAAATATTTCGTAATTGTTTTTTATTATGAAATGCAGTAAATGCGTCTTACTATGTTGAAACTCTATTCCTATAATTTCTTAAAAATCGATTTGTTTTCATTTCCCTTGAGATAATCATAACACTCAATGTTATTTTCGTCACTATTGTTCTAATATATTGAAGTAAAAAACCTTCTGAAGGTTTTACGGTTTTTGAAATATATATGTGTGTGTGTGTTTGCTTTGAATTCCTACAGTCGAGGTTATACCCGAGTAATTCTTAATACTCGAATTTGATATCGAATAAGCCAGTTTAAGGCTTAGTATTAGGGTTTTCTATTTTAATAAGCTAATATTATATAAACTGTAATTAAATTGTAACAGTAATTATAACACATTGCGCAATAAATTTTAAAGTACTTGTAACTACAATATATTAATACAGTAAAATATAATAAAATCTGTATCCTTGTAGGTTAGTTCATACCTAAGCTTAGCATAATTTTCGTTTGAAGGAATGCAAGCTAGTATACAAGTTGTTAGAGTGCAGGTTCAGTGACGATATATAATTCTATAGGCAGGGATTTTCATCAGACGTTTCTCCATTAGAATATATAAACAATAGGTTGAAAATTTCATCAGTACCTTCAGGTTGTTTGACGAGGTTTCGCTTGATATATAAATCTATACTAAAGAAATGTAATATTTAAATCTAGATTATAAATAAAAATGATACCAATATGTTATAAGCATAGTCACATGTAAAAAATCTGCTATATGTATATATTACTTTAAATACGATTAACCTGTTAATCATACATACAAACCGTTGATTATTATAAAATCCCTACTAAACCTGATAAATATGTCGAATATTTGAACAAACAACTATTTGTCAGTTAGGTCATAATACCCCTAAATAGTTTCATTAAAATTAATAAACTGAATAAAATGAGTTTCGTAATTCTGATTAAATTTTCTTTGCTTTTATAATCTGCAAAGCTTACTTTTACAGAGCTTCTTGAAATTCAGGGTATAAAATAATTACGGGGCACTTTTTGTATTGCAAAAGATAGGGTCTAATTAGGTTTTTTAATGTACTTTATGTAGGAGAAAATAGTTACATTGCACACTTTATTTAGGCTTAGCAGCTGTTTTCAAAGTTTTATTTTTTGGATAATCTATTCTCATATCTGTAAACATAACCTAGAGGTATCTAATGGTATTCAAAATACGTTTTATAAATAGTAGAATTAAAGAAATCATTTTTGTTTAAAAGTAGGGATATTTTCTATTTCTATCACTTAAAAAGTAAATTGTTTTAATTTACCGCCTCCAAATATAATTGCATGGAATACAAATTCTGAAAGTTCAGCTTTCAAACTCATCACGCCTTAACAAGGAAATTTATAAGCTGTAAAAGTCTTGAACGTTTTGATGAAGGAAATCATGAAAAATATACATTTTATATCATGTCTTAGTCTATGCATACTTCGCTTGTTATTTTTCTAAAAATTCTAAATTATATTCTAAATTATTGTAAACATTATTATTTTATATTATAAATATTTTCCCCCTAATGGAAAAATTAATATTATCGTGGTGTAAAAATTAAGTTTTTTTATTTAGATGTAATTATTTTTACAGACAATATGTCAAGCGGCTGATACATTTTCTGCCCTAAAAGAAAAGAACAAGAAGCTGTTAGCAGAAGCCATACAGACATACTCCGAGGCGAAAGAAAACGTTGCCAGGAGAGAGAGTGTGCTCGTTGACACGATGAAGAACATACAAGTTGCCATGGAACAATTGGAATCTACCTTGCCTGATGCCATCATATGGGACCGGTTTTACGAAGGGTATAAAAATCTGACACTGGCTGCGGAAATATTTCGACCTATCGATGCTTACGTGACGAATGTTATTGACGACGGGGAGAAACGAAATGGAATATTTGGTAAGTTTGAGTGGGCACGAAAGTTTCACATGCTTCACGAAAGTTTCTATGATGGTAGTAAATGTTAATCACCTATTATAATTCCAGCCCTTCCTCTCCAGTACTGACACAAATTTAAGTACACATATATGTATGACATGAATAAATATAGTACAAGTAAAATACCACTTCACCCATATAATGAGATTTGGACAGATCCTTATGTTGTGTAAGTTTCTAGAAAGCTCATCTAGAAATGCTTGCGAAGTTTACACACAAAAAACAAATGTAGACACAGTTACACAAATTTTTCAACGTCAACTTAATACTTTTTATCCAGGTGGACTAACTTAGTAAGTACCATTGGCTAACAATGATATCATCAAGGAACGTAAAACAAAAACGAGACAATCGATATTGTACGAGTATTGTATAGGATACAAAAAATACAAGTTTCCAGAAAAATGTCCTAAGAAAATAATCAGTCAAAAATGTAAACAAGGCTAATAGAAGCGGTAAAAACTCCGAAATATTTGTTAAAACGTGCATTGAGTTAAACAACATACAACACAAGAAAAACAAAAAGACCATTAATAAAAACTAATTTGTACAATCTGTGTGACACAAATATAAAAACAAAAAAAATATATTTTTTTTTATTATTCTCCAACTGTACGACTTTCCTTTATCTCTCCTATGTAAGGCTAGTAAGCCGAGTATTTAAAACTGATAAGGGGAGATTTCGACTGGATTCCAATACTTTGATTAGTTTATTACGACCAATTGGCTAGATATGGCTAAATAACCTTTGACTATTACATTCATGTCCTTTGTCGCAAGTTTGTTGTTTTGTGTTTTCTTCTACTCGTTGTAATTTACAAATTATTTCTTTTATTTGCTCTACCTTGTTCGGGGTTGGTTGGCAAATAGTTTTGGTTGAATTATGTTTTTATGAAATTAATTTGAAAAACATATTTAGTGCTTTCTTTTTCCGTTCCTTCTATTAGTCCACACTCTCCTTGTATACATCTTGTAAAAATTTGCAATCGTTAATAAAATATGTTTTTATTCATCCAGTCAAGTTCACATACATTTTCTTCAACCTATAGTGGAAGAAAATTGATGTTATTAAATTTTCTTTAAAAATTTATTAAATAATATTATTATAAAGTTTTGGGGGTCGGATTCGAACTGAGTGTCTTCGTTTTTGAAGTTTAAAGCTTTGGCACCAACTTTCCCAAGGCTAGAAGATGTATATGAAGTTTTCTTTTACCATCTGGTTGTCAACGAAACCCCATTGTACAACCTCAAATTGTTGATGGTTACAAAAAAGTATCATAGATAATGAGCTAGGATTGAAAATTAATGAAAAGTATCAAATAAACAAACAAACTGAATTCACAGTAGCCTTAGAAACGATCAATGCAGAAAAAGCGAAAAGAAACTGCAAAACAATGCAAGAGATTAAAAAAAAACACCAAGACTATAAAAGTAAGAAACAAAAATAATAGTCCGTTACCATACATATAAAGGAAAATGGACAATTTCAAACCAATTCACATTCTATTTAGCCACCTAAAACTGTTATTCTCTGACATATGTATATACGTATTTATATTAATTGTTATTATATAATAAAAATCACTAAAATAAAACTTTTCTATGATAAAATAAAACCAATGTTCTAAGTAGAAATTGACTTTAAAAAAATTGATATTGTTCAAATTAGTAAGATGTGTTACATTTTGAAAACGTTATATAATCTCTGGTAAAAATAATACAAAAACATGTGTTATATAATTGTGTAATTTTAATAATGTTGTTGGATGATATATATATATATATATATATATATATATATATATATATATATATATATATATATATAAGGTAATATATTACTATTGTAAGTAATTTTATCCACTATTAAGTGCAATGAGATTTTACCTTCTGTGATGAGGCCCCTTTCGGTCATTTGATCATTGTCGAATCACTGATTACATTTTCTTAATTTTTGTGGTGTGGATGTTCGGTCCGTGACAACTGTAACGCATTTTACATAGGGAAAACAACCAGATCATTTATAATATGATTTGAAGAACATTATAGAACATTTAAAAACAAAATTTGAAAAGTATGAAATGTTGCAGCACACCTAATATCACATAAACATGAAATAACAAATTACGAAAATAACCTAACCATAATTGAAATAAATAATAACCCAATAGAACTAAACTCACTAGAAAAATACCACATTTATAAAAACATACAGAACAATTTAATGAATCTACAAACAACATATGCAGAAGACGTACTTTTCAAAAGCATTATACAGAAGACTCAAGAGGAAACGTGTATGACGTCAACAAGTACCAACACCACGGACCAAACATCCACACCAGAAAAATTGAGAAAAAGTAATCAGTGATTCGACAATGGTCAAATGACCGAAAGGTGCCTCATCATTCAAGGTAAAATCATTGTACTTAATGGTGGATAAAATTACTTACAATAGTAATATATTAACTTTATAAAGTCAGTGCAACGGAAAAACGATGGACTACGTACAATATATATATATATATATATATATATATATATATATATATATATATATATATATATATATTATTTGATCGATAGACCTATAATTTGTTGTTTATATGTTCCTTTTTTTATAGTCTTCATAATTAGCATAGGAAATTAGGAATGGCCGAAACATCAATAATAAAAAAATGTTAATTGAACAAACGGTGTTATATAACATTGGTGGACTTGTGCAGTTTATTATAGTGCTGAATGTATGTAGTACTATATCCTAGTTTCCAGGTTATCTCTACTATAGGGTAGATGGAATTATGTAGGCTTATGGAAAGGACATAATAACAATATTCTTGTTCTAGGAGTAGAGGAAAACTATTTCATTTCTCGAAGTAGGTGCTGTCTCCTTGAATTAGACCTCCCTCAACTTGGGGTGTTTATCCCCAAATGATAATTTCTTTAATGTGTACTAAATATTACTCTGGAACTAGGATCACTATGGGATCTCAAGAAACGAAAACGTTTCCACATTTATAAAAAGCTTTAATAACTAAATTCTCAAAATTTAAAAAAAGTGACACTAACGACAGCTTAGAACTAATCAAAACGACGTACACTATTTGATTTTGAGATTTTTTATCTTATTTTAATTTCAGGTGCCGGAGTGTTTGTTGAGTGTTACAACAAACAGGTAGCCGATGGTCTGAAACTGATCGTCGACGCTTTACCGCAGAAACTAGCGAAACTGAACGAAGGTGAAGCCATGTTCAAAAAACTGTTGGAACGATGCTCAACGTCAAGTGTTGTCAGGGCGGAAACTACAAAATCCTGCATCGGAGTTTCTCTGATCGAGAGTTCTTACCCAACTGTGCCTGATACGAGCGTGCTGACTATCCAGTCAATGCAGAAGTTCACTACATGTCTAGCCTATGTATCGGAAAGGGTCATTGTCTTTGCAAATACAGATATTAGGGTTTACGAGAAGCACTTCAAGCAGTATCAGAACCTTATCGTGGATAAAGTGAGTCTTTCTTAGGTTTTGAATTACGTTTAGCAGAGCACAAACACTATAAAAGCCACTCAGCGACCTTTTTTTAAATGAATTACCTTATCAACTGCGTTATTTACTAATCGGTATCAGATCTTCTATTTAAAACAAATATTTATTTCAAAAATTCTTTTTAACAAATTATCCGCCAGTTAAATCGGTATAAGTATCGATGCTAATAAATCGATTAATTATTTTTCGTGGTTATTAATATATGGTGGTTAATAATAATTAATAATATTCGTGGTTATATAATTAATTATTGTGGTTAATGCGTTCTTATTGTCGACAACTATTTACCTTCCTACAGTTGCTCAAGAAAATAGTAAATGTACTTTTGTTTACACATAAATCATAACTTTGTGTTTATGAAGATTTACCACTTTTAAAACACGTTGAATAAATTCGTTGACATAACAAATATTTATTTCATAATAAGTGTTCTATACATTCTCCTCCAGCTTTGTTGATGTAGGCTAAGTATCGATTCTAGGGAACAAATTGTATCGGTGTTCGTTCAATAGAATGTTTTGCTTTGAGGTCCAATAGACCTCATTGCCTTGGATAAGCTCGCCACTGTTCATTCTGTAGTTAATTAAGTATTTAATTTTTTTAAAATTGTTTAACCCTAAAAGTTTGAAGAACTGTTCTCTGGGAATACCTAATGGCCACGTGCATTATATATCATACGGAACCAATTATTAATTTCTTAGCTTTTTTTCTATTATACATACACACACACACACACACACACACACACACACACACACACACACACACACACACACACATATATATATATATATATATATATATATATATATATATATATTACTACTCCTATGAAATAATAACTGGTTTATATCAAAATAAAATACAATGACTTCATTGACAGTACTACACTTAATAGAACTAACCGAACACCAAATACCATAATACCAGACAGGTCAATAGTGAATAAGTAAACTAACGAAGATACGTATAGAAATAAACCTTGTCAACATTTCGATGATCAAGCCATCGTCGTCAAAGTGCATAATTACAAAATCATTACAAAACTAGTCTAAGAATCAAACAAGTGAGTTTTTTTGCAACTTCTTTGTAGTTTCACTTGATGGTTATGACATGGTCAACGAAATATACAAACGATTTTAATCTGAACAATTTGATTAATTTGTTTAGGTAAGGTATTTCAGTTAGTCCTTCTATAAATGATGATATAGTATAAAGGTAGGACGTAAGGGGGACTTTCGTGTGGGTTCACTTAAAAAGGACAAAATCTGACATGGAAATATTTGTCGTCAATATTTAAGAAGGAGAATTTTTAAAGATTACTTTCATAGTAATTCTCAACTTTTACAATTAAATTTAAGTATGTATAGTACTATAACCCTGAGTATAAAACTTAGTATACTTTAAAGTATATCACCCTGATTTCCCCTTATCTGTTTCAGTACGACAGCGACGGAATGCCCACGATCGAGTTTACACCCCCTAAGCAGTTGTTGCCGATATCGAAAGATATTCAGAGCAAATTGGATATTGTGAAAGTGAAAGTCGCTGCGGCCAAACTCATTCAGAAACAAGCAGCCGAGGTTAGGAACATAACAGTTGAAGATGCCAAGGTGGCCTTGAAACCACAACTTAAAGATTTGGAAGATTTCATCAGCCAAATGCAAGCAGATGCGTCTTCTGATGAGAAAAATTGTTATAGTACCGCAAATGGTTTTGTGAATGATGGATTAAAGAAACGTAAGTGAATGTGAATATTCCCTGTTTGTATATTTTTATAACATTTAAAATCTTTTGTTGGGAAAGCGAAACGTTCAAAAGATAATAAATGTTAAAGAAATTTTTCACTTAGGATAAGTACATTTGCTCAAGTACTTGACCTGAGTATGGGTTGTAAAAATACTTCTTTAGAAATGTATTTATAAATATTATAATTTTGCATTAGAACTCTTGACTTTTATAAAAAAATATTTAAAAAAATTAATTTATGATCATATAATGTGTGCTTAGCTTTTATATAAATTTTACCTTAAAAGTAACACCAATGTGAATTGTTTGATTTTAAAATCATTAGTACATCAAAATAATAGAAATGTACTAAAGAGTACTTGACATCAGAATAGTACTACAAAGAGTACTTAGCATCAGAATAGGACTCCAAAGAGTACTTGGCATCAGAATAGTACTCCAAAGAGTACTTGGCATCAGAATAGTATTCCATTTTTTAAAACTCAGCCAATATGAAGTGGGGTTTTTACTAGATATATTTATAAGGTTTTGAAATTAGAATCATTCCTTAACTACTTTTAGACTCTAAAACTGTTTACTTTTAAACTATAGCCAAATTAAACTGTTTGAATTAACAGTTATTTAATTTCCTTTTAACTGCAGCTTGTCAGGTACCTGTCTTTTCCTTTTACCTACCGTTACCTTAGATCAGCTTCAGTTAAGCGAACCTTCTTACGTATTGCCATAATGTACTAATATTCCTAGATTTAGGTGATCATTAAAAGTTACAAGGCTTATATCCAGTAGACGCCTCTTTATGGCACCAATAAAGAGTACTTCATCAATGATATCCTGCACCCAAACAATCCCCCCCGCATCCTCTGCCAGGAAAATTTGAATCCACGTAATTTCTCTACCTATATCTCTAACTCTCAAAATCTTTTTGTATCATTTGTAGGTTATTTCCCTACTTTCAAAATACAATAATAAGCTCTTATTTCATTGTATGATTCTGAACCAATTCTTTTAATGCTTTGGATAAGGATTTTAAAACAGTTTCCCCAACTCAGATTTAATTTACCTATTGTGTTACAGGTTCTGAAGATTTGGTAAACTGCATTACCTCATCCGGCATAGTCCCCAGCGCAATTAGCATCGCCACTGCCGATAATAATGTCAGAGACACCGAAGCCAAACAGTACACACTCTGGTCAGTAGTGGAATGCAGCAAAAACGTAAGAAACATATTCTATCCGACAAGGATGGACCCCTGTTTGGCTACTGCCACAGAAGACACCTTGCTCCAGCTCAGCACGATTCAACTGCTGATGGAAAACGCGGCCGAAGACTCAGCAAATTTCTTAGTCTTAGCAAAACGCTGTAAATGCAACATTGAAACAAAACTACGAAGAGAAGCAAGAGATGCGTTCTATACATTGCAGACATGTATTAGCACCGCCACTAAACTTCGGTTCGAAATTCCGCAACAGGCTTGCGTCTTGACGTCCTGTGCTTAGACACTATAATCTTGTATACAACCTTAAAGGTTTAACCTTATATGATTTCAAATAAAAAATATCTAGCTTGCATTCATTACTTATCTTTGCCATCCCAGAGACAAAACGTACCTAATAAGAGATAAATATACTAAAGTGACGTAATAAAATGTTATTTACTACTTCAACAAAAAACCACTATAAAGGAAAGTAAAAAGATACAAGTTCATGCAGTATATCTAATTGTATATTATGCACATTCCAATAACAAAGTGATAATCTAAGTAAAACTCGTTAGTTGATTTTTGGTGATTCTCATTCGTTAGACTGAAATACTAGAGGAGTATTATTGTAAGTATAGATCTTTAGTAGACAAGGCTTTATCTAGTTACACACAGCGTAGGAGGGTTAAATAGCTACATTATTTCTTAAAATAGAATTTATATAGTTCCCCTTGAAAGGAATTTTGATAAATAGTCCTCCTATGGCCGTAGACGGTGTGCATATTTGCAATATATTATAAATGTAAAAGGTGTACCTTGTGCTAAAGCCTTTAATGAATAACGTTACCTTTAATTTTGTTGGTTTCACCTGAGCGACGTTAGATCAATCAGAAGAAATCCCCGCTCTCACCAAATTAACAGGCTTTCCTTGCCTGGTACCTATAAGACACTTTCTATACGACTCTCTTTGTATCGACTTGCCTTACTTGATATTGATTTTAAAAAGATCCGAAAAGATCAGATTTGTAGTTAACAGCTGTTACAAACAGGTGGACTGCAGCGTGGGACTCTTGCTGGGCGACTATTGAAATTAGCAACTACTTTGCTTCATTTAATTTTTCCGGCTGTTTTGTGGTAATAAAAAAAACGTTACGATATAAAATACTAGTAAATAAAATACTGGATAACAGAGTATATTCATTGGCACCTTACGTAAATCTCGATAATAGAGTGATAATCTAAGTTGAACTCATTAGTTGCTTTAGGTGGTCGTTATTTATTTACTATTCTAAATTAGGTGGAGTATTTTTTTGGATGGATAGATTTTGTGTGCTCTAAATGATTGTTTAACATTATATAGACATTATATGAAAAATATATAATTTATCATGTAATATAAAAAATGTGTTTTAGTGTAATACTTTCAAAGGAATTGGTCTTTAGCCAAGGTAATTGACCTTTTTGAAACTAAAATTTAATGAAAGAATGATAGTTTATAAATAAGAAATGCTGAACATAGAACCATTAACTTGATAGTTATTTTGAGTAAAATAATAAATAATGTTAACCAGAATAATTTTATTATTACTCTTAAAAATTATAATAGTCATACAATTATCATTACAATAAATGTTATTGGATTATGAAACAACATAGAATTAATTAACCTGTCAGGTACTCTAAAGTTTCCTATATTCTTAAAATGTAAACAATAAACTACCTACGAACGATAAAATATTTACTTATGTAAATTTCTTATGTTGAAAATAAAATATTTATTAACCTGGTTACAAATTGAAAACACCCTGTTTTAACAAAGACTATTGGAGGTATGGTATTCAAAAGGATTTATAAATATATGCATTAGAACATTTATATTATTTACAGTAAAAATGATATATTTTAATTAGGTAAGTTATCTATATTGGTTTTTGTAATAATAATTTTAAGCCTAATAATCAGAGGAGAAAAGGTGAAACTAGATAAGTTAGTTATGTAAAGACTTAAATGCAAAAAAACCATTATAGACAGTTTACTTTAAATATTATAGAGGTTAAGTAAATATTTTGAATTTAGAGTTAAATAGAAACAAATGTGTTATCCTGGGTGGTTTATATAAACGATACTACAGATTACGCGAGTTATCGTTACAACGTCAAATAAAACAAAAATGGCTTCGATCCGCTTCTTTCTTTTAATAGACCTGGCCGTTACGTTTTCTTTAAATCGCGTTTACTAATCACTAAAATGTTGCGTCATGTTATTATTTTAGTTTGTTTAATATTTATCACATGATAGTATCCTGTCATTGAATAGGAATATTAATAATAAGACTTCTGTAAGTAAAAGCGTGGGTAAGGAAATGTGTAGAAACATCAATAAATTAGTGATGTTTTTAAGTGTTTTTCACGGCTCATCTGTCTCTATAGGATAAATAAAATTGGTTTTATATTATTGATATTTCACACATCGATTGTTTAAACACATTTTTTTCATTCGGGGAACATAAATATGTAATAATTTAATTTAATCTATTTAAAACATTGTTTTTTGGGGGGACAAAACCGTTATAGTAGTCCTTTGCATAATATAAATTTGCCCCTTGTTTCTAGCTTAAGGTAAACCGTAGTCTACTTCAAATGTAACATATCTGGTATTAGTTTTATTATTTTTATTTATATTTAACAATTGCATTATGTAATATAAATGTAAGTACATAATACAATTTTATTTTTAATAATTTTATCCAAATGTAAAAGAGTATTTAAAAACGTGAATTGTAAAAAACGTTTGTTTTTCAATAAAGTTTTTGTCACGAATTTCTGGAATTTTAAATTTAGGAAGAAAAATCTTAGTAAAACATTTTTACGACTTTTTCATGAAACAGTCATCATTAGAGTTTATGTAGGCTACAATTCAGAGTCGGTGATTATAATGGCTATAAAGTGAGACTTTAAACAATGTGAATAGAAAGGCTTACAATCTGTATCGCGGTTACTCATTCAGTATACTTTTAATTTTTCAGATTTTATTCTTTAAAACAAGCTAAAAATCAGTTCAATCGGACAAAGGAGCCGTGAGATAAAGTTGCTGTACTAAATCTATGGCATCTTCCCTAATAAATTAGATAAAACTTTAAAATTCCATTATTACGTTACTAATGAGACATATAATATGATAGATAAACTTCACAAAGATTGGAACAGTGGCTTTAATGCAGATATGCTTTAAATTTGAACTTCAATCAAAAAGCGTGATAAAACCGTAGCTTTTTAATTATATATTGAGCTAAGTTTAACAAAAATGGTGACAAAACTGTTTTGGCTATATACATAAACGCTGAATTAAACACGTTATTTAATGGCGTGAATAGTTTTATTCTAGCACGAATGGTTCGCCTGTAGTTAAAGCTCAAATTCAGGGGTCAATAATTTCTATGTCGTAGCCTCCAAGTACCAGCTTATACAATTTTACCTTGTAGCGTAAATGTTTATTTCGTATGAAATAACAATAATTCTTTCCATCCTTCTGAATTTCTAAATAACGCCTATATCTCATTTCCTGATTTGGATGTATCAAGTAATAATTTGTAAAGAATCACTTTCAAACTTTTGTTTGAAAGAGAAATAAAAAAGTCTATAATATTTTGATGGAAAATCGTTTAAATTTTGCTTGGTAATTTTAAATTAATTAAAATTTATTTTGCTTTAAACCTATAACCTTCTTTTTATAAATTAAAATTGACAAAAACATAAACAATGAAAAACATTTTTTCAAATAATTAAATAAAACAATAAAATTTATATTGCTACGTCTACATGTCTATGTCATAATCAAGGTTTTCAAGGTTTATAACAACAAATAATGTCATGCATAATTAATAAAGTGCTAATAGCCCCTGTCGTAAAAGTCTGTCAGGTCCAATAGAAACCTTCCACATAGTTAAGTAAACCAATGGCAACCAGTTGCGAGAAGAATATTAAGGGGCTTCAATTACACGAATCTTTTATCAGAATGTAAACAAGGTACTGTTGGATGGAACTATGTAAACATGTTTGCTTTAATTTTAAATTGTTGTTTTAAGTCCCTGAAATGAAATAATTGAATGTTTCTGCACAGAGCTGCTATTATATTATTTCTGAATTAATTACAATAATATTAATAAATGATGATACATCATTGTGTCTATACAGACACACAGATAGTATGCAAAAACATAGAATGGTATGTAAAATCATAGATTTCTTTAATAGTTCACCGGAGGGAAAACCCCTAAAATAATCCTGTATTTTTCTGGAACACGTGTATATAAATATAACGTGCTGTAAATGACCCATGCGACTCAAACACTGCTACAATGTAGAAATGTTTTCAAATTAGCACGATTTTTTTAATGTATCAGTGTTTACAGAAGAATGAGTCATTTCGATCACGTTTCTTTCGGTTGAACCAAATCCTCATATCCTTTAATTGATTCAGCATAATCAACGTAGTCCAGATAAATCGCGTATTGCACTGGCTTATCAAAGGGTTACGCATTGTTTTGAAAGTTTAACTTTTTCATATATGTGGGTGATTATTATTAGTCTACTTTACATAATTCGTACTAGATTTTTTTGTAAATTATTCGTATTTATAAATCAATTGCCAAAGCAAAAGCATTTCAAAGCTAAAAATAACTTGTTTTCGTGATATGTTTGGGATTTCGTCATATGTCTTGAACATGACTGTAGTTACAGGTCTGAGACCGGTTTTATACAAATTTTCAGTTTGTTTTACGTAAGGTTTTCTTAGTTGTATAATTCAATTAAAAACCTGTGTTATTTTAGTGATATCTAATTTTAACAAAGAAACTGAATTCCAGAAGTAGTCGTTTGAAAGATGTAACTCATTAGCGAAGTGATTTTAGACCTGTGTTTACGTAATCGTTTTTCATTATATTCACCTGAGAAAAATGTCCTGAAATTTTCTCTGTTGATTTTAGTGGAAATTATTACTGTGTTACATATCTGCGTGTATATATATATATATATATATATATATATATATATATATATATATATATATATATATATAAATAAATAAATAAATATATATATATATATATATATATATATATATATATATATATAAATAAAGAACTAAGTCAAAATACAAATACAAGAATTATAATTTACAATTCAAAGCTTTTCGTTGGCCAACAGTACCAACATCATCAGGAATATTAAACAATTGACTTAGTTCTTTATTAATACACAAGAATACATATTGCGATATATATATACATAACGTAATTATTTACTACGTAGTGCTACGGCCCGGGGTCGGCCTTGGCTTCCTTAACAACGTCCGGCCATGTACTTCTGTTTCTATTTAGCCTTTCACATCCATGCTGTAACGCCGTGTAACTTTAAATCTTTCTCTAGGTCCTGTAGCCAGCGTCTTGGTCGGCCAACTCTTCCTCCGCCAATCATAGTGGCATCTGAAAGTTTCTTTTGCATACTTGGTGGGTATTCTTATGATGTGACCCAACCATTCTAGACGTCCTGTTTTAATAAACTGAACTGCATTTGCATCTTTGTATAAGGAATACATCTCGACAATAGATCGAAGCTTCTACCCACTTGTTTGTACATAGTGGACTAAACCCTTATGAATTTTCCTCAAAGTCTTCCTCTCAAACAATGTCAACTGATTTTTCACCGCGGCGTTTAAAGTCCACGTCTCCGCTCCATACGTTAGGACTGGCCGAATTAAGGTTTTATAGAGTCGTACCTTAGTGGTTTGAGACAATAGCCTTAATTTAGAAAGCTTTATATTGGCAAAGTATGTTCTATTAGCTGTCATTATTCTATTTTGAATTTCATTTATTGTTTTATTTTTATCATTCACTTCTGAGCCCATTGATATGTGAATTTTTTTAAATTTTTCAAAGCAATAGCCAAGTACTCATATATTTAGATTTTCTCTCATTTATGTAGTGACTTATCAATTTGCTATCTTATATTTAAAGTCTCTTTGAGCGATGGAATAATCCTGGCAACAAGGCATATATCATCAGCATATGCACATATTTGACTGCATGAATGCATGTTATTTTCAGAAACGTTAATCCTCTTCAAAACACCATGTAAGGCCAGATTGAAGAGGGTAGCAGACAGGGTATCGCCTTGTCTCACGCCAGTCAGAATAGGGAATTCGGGCCTCATACCCCGCGCGGCCTATGATAAATCTACCGTCACTATCTCACAATGTCATGAAAAAGAAGATTAAGGTCAATTTTATAATCGCAACACCTCTCTAGTAACTATCTTAAAACCAATATCTGGTCGGTAGTTCCATTTCCTTGTCGGAAGACGCGCTTATACACTGTTATGATATTTTCAGCAACGACGTTGAGCTTTGTTAGTAATATATTTGAGATATTTTTTATATGATATCATGAGAAGAGATATTTCACGATAGTTACTGGATTCTAATTTGTCACGACTTTTACAAATTGGATACATGAGACTAGTTTTCCGTTTTAAATTATCTGAGGTGTTCTCTCTTGTAGCACGCTGTAATATTATCAGTCTATAAGCATATCCTAATCTTAGCACCTCATGACTTTCCTTACTACGTCAAACCATATCACGACGAACTATTCTTTACCACGAACCAGCTGGTAATCTGAGGTGTTCTGTCTTGTAGCACGCTGTAATATTATCAGTCTATAAGCATATCCTAATCTTAGCACCTCATGACTTTCCTTACCACGTCAAACCATATCACGACGAACTATTCTTTACCACGACAAAGCTGGTAATCTGAGGTGTTCTATCTTGTAGCACGCTGTAATATTATCAGTCTATAAGCATATAATAATCTTAGCACCTCATGACTTTCCTTACCACGTCAAACCATATCACGACTAACTATTCCTTACCATGACCCAGCTGGTAATCTGAGGTGTTCTATCTTGTAGCACGCTGTAATATTATCAGTCTATAAGCATATCCTAATCTTAGCACCTCATGACTTTCCGTACCACTTCTAACCATATCACGACGAACCATTCCTTACCACGACCCAGCTGGTAATCTGAAGTGTTCTATCTTGTAGCACGCTGTAATATTATCAGTCTATAAGCATATCCTAATCTTAGCACCTCATGACTTTCCTTACCACGTCAAACCATATCACGACGAACTATTCTTTACCACGACCCAGCTGGTAATCTGAGTTGTTCTATCTTATAGCACGCTGTAATATTATCAGTCTATAAGCATATCCTAATCTTAGCACCTCATGACTTTCCTTACCACGTCAAACCATATCACGACGAACTATTCTTTACCACGACCCAGCTGGTAATCTGAGGTGTTCTATCTTGTAGCACGCTGTAATATTATCAGTCTATAAGCATATCCTAATCTTAGCACCTCCTGACTTTCCTTACCACGTCAAACCATATCACGACGAACTATTCTTTACCACGACCCAGCTGGTAATCTGAGGTGTTCTATCTTGTAGCACGCTGTAATATTATCAGTCTATAAGCATATCCTAATCTTAGCACCTCCTGACTTTCCTTACCACGTCAAACCATATCACGACGAACTATTCTTTACCACGACCCAGCTGGTAATCTGAGGTGTTCTATCTTGTAGCACGCTGTAATATTATCAGTCTATAAGCATATCCTAATCTTAGCACCTCATGACTTTCCTTACCACGTCAAACCATATCACGACGAACTATTCTTTACCACGACCCAGCTGGTAATCTGAGGTGTTCTATCTTATAGCACGCTGTAATATTATCAGTCTATAAGCATATCCTAATCTTAGCACCTCATGACTTTCCTTACCACGTCAAACCATATCACGACGAACTATTCTTTACCACGACCCAGCTGGTAATCTGAGGTGTTCTATCTTGTAGCACGCTGTAATATTATCAGTCTATAAGCATATCCTAATCTTAGCACCTCCTGACTTTCCTTACCACGTCAAACCATATCACGACGAACTATTCTTTACCACGACCCAGCAGGTAATCTGAGGTGTTCTATCTTGTAGCACGCTGTAATATTATCAGTCTATAAGCATATCCTAATCTTAGCACCTCCTGACTTTCCTTACCACGTCAAACCATATCACGACGAACTATTCTTTACCACGACCCAGCTGGTAATCTGAGGTGTTCTATCTTGTAGCACGCTGTAATATTATCAGTCTATAAGCATATCCTAATCTTAGCACCTCCTGACTTTCCTTACCACGTCAAACCATATCACGACGAACTATTCTTTACCACGACCCAGCTGGTAATCTGAGGTGTTCTATCTTGTAGCACGCTGTATAATTATCAGTCTATAAGCATATCCTAATCTTAGCACCTCCTGACTTTCCTTACCACGTCAAACCATATCACGACGAACTATTCTTTACCACGACCCAGCTGGTAATCTGAGGTGTTCTATCTTGTAGCACGCTGTAATGTTATCAGTCTATAAGCATATCCTAATCTTAGCACCTCATGACTTTCCTTACCACGTCAAACCATATCACGACTAACTATTCCTTACCATGACCCAGCTGGTAATCTGAGGTGTTCTATCTTGTAGCACGCTGTAATATTATCAGTCTATAAGCATATCCTAATCTTAGCACCTCATGACTTTCCTTACCACTTCTAACCATATCACGACGAACCATTCCTTACCACGACCCAGCTGGTAATCTGAAGTGTTCTATCTTGTAGCACGCTGTAATATTATCAGTCTATAAGCATATCCTAATCTTAGCACCTCATGACTTTCCTTACCACGTCAAACCATATCACGACGAACTATTCTTTACCACGACAAAGCTGGTAATCTGAGGTGTTCTATCTTGTAGCACGCTGTAATATTATCAGTCTATAAGCATATCCTAATCTTAGCACCTCCTGACTTTCCTTACCACGTCAAACCATATCACGACGAACTATTCTTTACCACGACCCAGCTGGTAATCTGAGGTGTTCTATCTTGTAGCACGCTGTAATATTATCAGTCTATAAGCATATCCTAATCTTAACACCTCATGACTTTCCTTACCACGTCAAACCATATCACGACGAACTATTCTTTACCACGACCCAGCTGGTAATCTGAGGTGTTCTATCTTGTAGCACGCTGTAATATTATCAGTCTATAAACATTTCCTAATCTTAGCACCTCATGACTTTCCTTACCACGTCAAACCATATCACGACGAACTATTCTTTACCACGACCCAGCTGGTAATCTGAGGTGTTCTATCTTGTAGCACGCTGTAATATTATCAGTCTATAAGCATATCCTAATCTTCGCACCTCATGACTTTCCTTACCACGTCAAACCATATCACGACGAACTATTCTTTACCACGACCCAGCTGGTAATCTGAGGTGTTCTATCTTGTAGCACGCTGTAATATTATCAGTCTATAAGCATATCCTAATCTTAGCACCTCATGACTTTCCTTACCACGTCAAACCATATCACGACGAACTATTCTTTACCACGACCCAGCTGGTAATCTGAGGTGTTCTATCTTGTAGCACGCTGTAATATTATCAGTCTATAAGCATATCCTAATCTTAGCACCTCATGACTTTCCTTACCACGTCAAACCATATCACGACGAACTATTCTTTACCACGACCCAGCTGGTAATCTGAGGTGTTCTATCTTGTAGCACGCTGTAATATTATCAGTCTATAAGCATATCCTAATCTTAGCACCTCATGACTTTCCTTACCACGTCAAACCATATCACGACGAACTATTCTTTACCACGACAAAGCTGGTAATCTGAGGTGTTCTATCTTGTAGCACGCTGTAATATTATCAGTCTATAAGCATATCCTAATCTTAGCACCTCCTGACTTTCCTTACCACTTCAAACCATATCACGACGAACCAATCCTTACCAAGACCCAGCTGGTAATCTGAGGTGTTCTATCTTGTAGCACGCTGTAATATTATCAGTCTATAAGCATATCCTAATCTTAGCACCTCATGACTTTCCTTACCACGTCAAACCATATCACGACGAACTATTCTTTACCACGACAAAGCTGGTAATCTGAGGTGTTCTATCTTGTAGCACGCTGTAATATTATCAGTCTATAAGCATATCCTAATCTTAGCACCTCATGACTTTCCTTACCACGTCAAACCATATCACGACGAACTATTCTTTACCACGACCCGGCTGGTAATCTGAGGTGTTCTATCTTGTAGCACGCTGTAATATTATCAGTCTATATGCATATCCTCATCTTAGCACCTCATGACTTTCCTTACCACGTCAAACCATATCACGACTAACTATTCCTTACCATGACCCAGCTGGTAATCTGAGGTGTTCTATCTTGTAGCACGCTGTAATATTATCAGTCTATAAGCATATCCTAATCTTAGCACCTCATGACTTTCCTTACCACTTCTAACCATATCACGACGAACCATTCCTTACCACGACCCAGCTGGTAATCTGAGGTGTTCTATCTTGTAGCTCGCTGTAATATTATCAGTCTATAAGCATATCCTAATCTTAGCACCTCATGACTTTCCTTACCACGTCAAACCATATCACGACGAACTATTCTTTACCACGACCCAGCTGGTAATCTGAGGTGTTCTATCTTGTAGCACGCTGTAATATTATCAGTCTATAAACATTTCCTAATCTTAGCACCTCATACTTTCCTCACCACTTCTAACCACATCACAACGAACCATTTCTTACCACGGCCTCTTATTTTCTCACCATCACATTATTCGCAGTTTCCTCAATGACTCGGCTAATTTTGGACCACATCTATTCTTGTTTCTGCTCTTTCAACATCCTTTTTGATTAACTCTTCTAACATTATTCTATCGCCCATCTCTAAATCCTACAAATATTTTTCATGGTTCCAGGGCCTTTTTTTTAATTGTTTATGTCGCAAGCATGTCAGTCGCTCTCTATATTTTATTTTCACCAGACAGTGGTTGGAGTCACATTTTGATCCTCTGGCCGTTCTACCATCAGTCACTAATGGAGAATGGCGTTTTTATATGAGTACGTGAACAATTGGGGTTAATGGGCCATCTGGTGCTTTCCAAGTTTTGTGCCTATTTGGTGGGACAATGAGTATTTATATTTTTTGTATGGGAGCAAGTACTTTTCATTATCAGGTTGTTTGCCTCAGTAAAGGTCACATAAGTGGTTACCATTGTCATTCGTTATATTATGAAGTAAGTAGGCTCAGTAACAGTTTGTGTAAAATTATCCTTAACCACTTAGGTGTTTACATCACCAAGTATAATTTTTGAGTCACATTTGATACTACACAGAAGGGACCTTTCTAGTTTTTGTTACTGTCTCCTCATCACTCTCTTAATCCTCATCACTGTCTTCAGTTAGTAAATAGGCAGAGATCAAAGTTGTATTTCTAAATTTTCCTTTCAATCGCATCTTGCATATTCTGTCATTATTAGGTTGGAATAGCAGTAACCTACGGCATAGTATTTGTAAGCTTGAATACCATTCCTCTTTGTCCAGCTTTTGCTGCTCCACTGTACAGTATAATATTATATAGTATTATATATATATATATATATATATATATATATATATATATATATATATATATCAATATTATAAGGCTGTTAAGCCACTTCAGCCAAGCTTCCAGCCTGTAACATTGTCCGAACATTTCAAGTTCAGCTAATATGGTTTTACGACGTACGGTTGTTAGCCCTACGTTCGACCACTGACTGGTGGGCCAGGTCATTTTTTATCAGGGTTTATATCCCCTAACCTGTTTGCTTTCTCTGGACCAAATAGCACAACCCACCATTGTTTTTATTTTGGAGTTCACTCTCCTAGTCTTTAAGGTCCCCTCCTAAATCGTGAAAAACTGCTTAGGGCACTTACTCGCCGTGCCACAACATCGTCAACGGAATATGTGGTATTTAATATGTAGACCGTGCCAATGATTGAACGTCCACCCTTGTTGATGTTGCTTATTTGAAATCCATATTCGCAGCTAACCTACATTTTTGTAGTTCACTCCACTATCCGCCCCCTGTGGCGGTATATATATTTATATATATATATATATATATATATATATATATATATATATAATGTCTGGAGACATTTAGTTCAGCAGAAATGTAGTCTTTAGGCTAACTGTTAGTGCCCAGATTTCTAAACGTTACTTCTATAGTAAATTATATTAAAATGCTGTTTGTAAATTAGAATACAAATATGGGACATATACTATGTTATATATATATATATATATATATATATATATATATATATATATTTTAAGATCAAATAATATACACAAATACAGGAATATTTAATTTATTGAATAATAAACTCAAAGCTTTTCGTTGGTTTACATTACCAACATCCTCAGGAGTTACAATACTAAGAATGATAAAAAAATTGTATCATTCTTTTTTTATCATTCTTAGTATTGTAACTCCTGAGGATGTTGCTAATGTAAAACAAACGAAAAGCTTTGAGTTTATTATTCAATAAATTAAATATTCCTGTATTTTTGTATATTAATTTATGTTAAAAATATTCTAACAGGAAAACACATTTGATATTATATATATATATATATATATATATATATATATATATATATATATATATATATATATATATATATATATGTATATATATATATATATATATATATATATATATATATATATATAACAAACCGAAACGTATGTTCCTAGCTAGTAATATTTAATAAAATCATCGTTAGATATTTGTAAATCCAGAGGCATGTTGTGTTGGGCATATCGTTAGTTGAAAAGACAGAGGGGATTTTGAAATGTATAGAAAGTTCTAAACCGGAAATGGGAACAATAGACAGGCTGACAATAGTAGATTTGAAAAGGGTAAATCCAGAGTCCGAGAGTAGCCTTTGTAGGCGGAATTTCCCAAACTAAATGCGTGCCGAGAACAATGTAATTCAAGACATGGCCAGTATTAGTAAAGACGATGGAAGGAGTGGTCGTGTTTTTTATGTCGAAGACGGTCGTGTTTTGGATGTGGAGGGGAGTTCAGTTATTCGGTCGAAGAAGGAGTTCGAGAAGAATGAGGACGACTGCGGTTTTGGGCAGTGGAAGAGGAGTCCAACCCTGGGAGCCAAAGTAGACAGGAGAGAATTGAAGTGGAACGTCGTTGATTACGAGATACAAATAGCTGTGGAGCTGTGAGGATCACACAAGTTATTCAACGCAAATTTAAGTACAAGTTATTCATAACTGTTATTACATTTAAATTAGAAGGCCAACAAGTTTTAAAATGGGTATAATAAGTATAGTTATAGCATTGCAAGCGTTGTCACAACAACCTCGCGCATACAGATCATACATTTAACATATTTTGTGTCTAGCATAAGATTAGATTTAAGACAACTGTTAATTTTTAAAGTGTACTCACGGTTTGTGTTATCGTTAAGGCTAGCTGGCAAAATTAAAAAGTTTCCTAAATGTAAATTAGTAGTAAACGTTTAGTAAATTAAAGTAAAGTTAAGAATTCATTGCGTTTTTGTTGTAGTTAAGTTCAGATATTATTATTAAAATTTAATCTTTTTAGAATAAAGATTTGGCGCCGAACATAAGTTAATTAAAAGGAATCTTTATTATTATTATTATTATTAACAAAATTAAATTGATATTTTTATAATTCTATTTCTTAACATAAAAGAAGCGAGGCATAGTTATAGCATCCAGAAGTGCGAGTGCGTTTTATGTTATAATATATATATATAATGTGAAATATGTAATAATTATAACCTATAATATGTAATAATACACCATATGTATATTTATGAATAAAATAATGTCTCACTTCTACAAATGACTAATTTGTTTATATTACTTGAAATTGAATAGTATAACCACACCTCAGGAAGAATAGGAGCCAAATTAGGATTTCAAGATCAAAGGATGAACTGTAAGCTAGAGCAAGAGGATCAGGATTGTGTTATTTGGGGTTGTAATTAAAAATTTTTTTAAATATTGAAGGTAAAATGGGAACTAATAAGAAGCATTTTGTTTGTCATAATAGATCAGATAAAGAATGATCGACCTAAGAAATAAATTGATGAATTTGTGGCTTATAAGATATGGAATAGAATACGGTCGAGGTAAAACAGCTCTACTTTGTCCATCCTTAACCTTCTTGAATGGTATAAAAGTTATCATTAATAATATTATACTGTAATGTTTATAAATAGTGTTTACTATGGTAATAAAATAATAAGGGAATATATATCAATAAACTAATACAAAGAAGTTAGGATAATTGAAGAAATAGAATAATATAACTACACTTATGCATACCTTTATACATAAATTATTTTAAAAATTGAAGTTTACACTTCTAGTAGAAAATTATAAAACATAAAAAGTCATATTTTGGTGTTTATGGTTTTGTACGTGACCTTAAAAGGATCAACATTGACAAACAAAGATTGTGAAGTGACGCTACATTTAAATCGTTTTACTGCTATTTACATACATGAAAATATCTTTTTCTAAAACATGTCACAATTTATTTTAACGTGCTACAATTTTTTTTCATAAATTGTAAAGTAACTTCAAGCCGTCGAACTGAGGTGACATATCTTCAAGTTTACAGAGTTTTCTAAAATGAGAAAAATAACTCTAACTTTGTGTTTGACGTTTTTGGTTTTGGTAAGTAATGTCTCATACTTGTAATGCAAAACTTGTATACAATTTGTTTTCAACTGTAAATAGAATATCAATTAATGCAATATTGGTTTTTCTGGTTCGAAATATATAACACATTATTAACATCACACCTCATTGGCCCTAGAGCTCACGCGTCAATCATATATAACATATCACACGACCTGGAATGTTACTTTTTTTTCTCCAAAACATTGTTTTTCTAATTTGGGCAAGTAAAATTTCTGGTTTACACACATCTCATTCAAGAAATTCCAACACTATATTGACAGGTGTATTAATAATGTATGGTATATTATAATTTTGAGTTAATTGATTTGTTTAATGCAAACTTCATGCTTTGGAACTAAAATTGTATGAATGGAACAGGCTGAATGCATTTAATCTAACTTCATATAAATAAGGTAACTGTATAAATGTATTTGTTTTTCTAGAGATCATTCCCAAAATAGGTGACTCGTTTCGGATGTTTTCCATCAATATAACTTTAAATTTTCTAAAATCTGTTGCATATATTGTTACTGTGACTTCTAGATTTCTAGGTCAGTATAAATGCTGACCATACATTTTCCCGTACTATCCTATGGATCATGTTTTTTGTAGGTGACTCGTTTTGCATGTTCTCCATCATCAGAACTAATTTACATATTACCGATGATAAAGATATTAAAATTGAATCAGTCGAAGAAGGGATGTTATCAATAAAAGTGCCAGTTAATGGGATATATATATACACGCCATACATATATCTGCCCTACCTATACCGTTACTAGTTTCTTGGTTATGAATACTACCCTCACACCCTTCAAATAAATAAACAAGGTCTAAAAGTATACTGCTTTTCAACCGAAATGAAAAAAACCTCACTAGACCTCAAAAAAATGCAGTGTATAAATAGTAAAGGAACTGTATACCATCCATTCCTCGAGAGGAAGAAATGTTTTTACTATCACTTGCAGAAACCCGTTTAGAAGTAGTTATCAGTCAATCAGTTAATACACTGTCAAAAACGTAAGACATCATAAAAATTGGGGATACCTTTCGACACAATTATTCGTAGCCCCGGCTATTAAATGTAACAGTTGATTTCACATTACTTGATAATAACATATTTTACATTTTGAGGGTTTCTGGACACCATGCCCACTCCTTACTTAGATTGACATTTCGCAGTTGCATCAAGACTAATTTAAGTAGAAACCCTAACACGGAATATCATACAATGTCCTCTATTTTTCATGTAATTATCCATATCTTTTTCCTTAAAAGGATAGTTACAGGTAAAATATCTATATGCTGCCACTGAATATTAAATCTGCTTCAGGTACCCGACCATTCACATGTCATACTGTATTGTCACTACTATATTCTGTGGTATAATAAAGTGATATTATATTCATTCTGCCAGTTACCCAGGACAGTATTGATGTTACACACTTGCTGCCAGTTACCCAAGTCAGTAGTGATAATACCTTTATCATATCAGTTACCCAAGTCAGTAGTGATATTACCGTCATCCTGCTAGAGACCCAAGTCAGTAGTGATAATACCTTTATCATATCAGTTACCCAAGGCAGGTATGATATTACCTTCATCCTGCTAGAGACCCAAGTCAGTAGTGATAATACCTTTATCATATCAGTTACCCAAGGCAGGTATGATATTACCTTCATCTTGACAGTTACGCAAGTCAGTATTGTTATTATCTTCATTATGCCAGTTAGCCAAGTCAGTAGTGATATTACATTAATTGTGCCAGTTACCCAAGTCGGTAGTGATATTACACACTTGCTGCCAGTTACCCAAATCAGTAGTGATATTACATTAATTGTGTCAGTTACCCAAGTCAGTAGTGATATTACACACTTGCTGCCAGTTACCCAAGTCAGTAGTGATATTACACACTTGCTGCCAGTTACCCAAGTCAGTAGTGATATTACATTAATTGTGCCAGTTACCCAAGTCAGTAGTGATATTACACACTTGCTGCCAGTTACCCAAGTCAGTAGTGTTATTACCTTCATCCTGCTAGACACCCAAGTCAGTAGTGATAATACCTTTATCATACCAGTTACCCAAGGCAGGTATGATATTACCTTCATCCTGACAGTTACGCAAGTCAGTATTGTTATAATCTTCATTATGCCAGTTAGCCAAGTCAGTAGTGATATTAAATTAATTGTGCCAGTTACCCAAGTCAGTAGTTCTATTACATTAATTGTGCCAGTTACCCAAGTCAGTAGTGATATTACACACTTGCTGCCAGTTACCCAAGTCAGTAGTGATATTACACACTTGCTGCCAGTTACCCAAGTCAGTAGTGATATTACATTAATTGTGCCAGTTACCCAAGTCAGTAGTGATATTACACACTTGCTGCCAGTTACCCAAGTCTGTAGTGATATTACCTTCATCCTGCTAGAGACCCAAGTCAGTAGTGATAATACCTTTATCATATCAGTTACCCAAGGCAGGTATGATATTACCTTCATCCTGCTAGAGACCCAAGTCAGTAGTGGTAATACCTTTATCATATCAGTTACCCAAGGCAGGTATGATATTACCTTCATCCTGACAGTTACGCAAGTCAGTATTTTTATTATCTTCATTATGCCAGTTAGCCAAGTCAGTAGTGATATTACATTAATTGTGCCAGTTACCCAAGTCAGTAGTGATATTACACACTTGCTGCCAATTACCCAAGTCAGTAGTGATATTACCTTCATCCTGCTAGAGACCCAAGTCAGTAGTGATAATACCTTTATCATATCAGTTACCCAAGGCAGGTATGATATTACCTTCATCCTGACAGTTACGCAAGTCAGTATTGTTATTATCTTCATTATGCCAGTTACCCAAGTCAGTAGTGATATTACATTAATTGTGCCAGTTACGCATGTCAGTAGTGATATTACACACTTGCTGCCAGTTACCCAAGTCAGTAGTGATATTACCTTCATCCTGCTAGAGACCCAAGTCAGTAGTGATATTACACACTTGTTGCCAGTTACCCAAGTCAGTAGTGATATTACCTTCATCCTGCTAGACACCCAAGTCAGTAGTGATAATACCTTTATCATACCAGTTACCCAATGCAGGTATGATATTACCTTCATCCTGACAGTTACGCAAGTCAGTATTGTTATTATCTTCATTATGCCAGTTACCCAAGTCAGTAGTGATATTACACACTTGCTGCCAGTTACCCAAGTCAGTAGTGATATTATACACTTACTGCCAGTTAGCCAAGTCAGTAGTGATATTACATTAATTGTGCCAGTTACCCAAATCAGTAGTGATATTACACACTTACTGCCAGTTTCCCAAGTCAGTAGTGATATTACACACTTGTTGCCTAACGTATATACGTTGCATGTGTAGAATGTACGCCATATGCTGTCCATTGATTTGTTATGGTAATTTATGGTTTTTATGTAAAGGCAATAACTCTCATCTGTAGATCTACATCTATGGTAACCCCGCAGATTTTGTTAAGTGGGTCGTGGATTGAATTGACTTATTTATTAAACTTTAATTACCCTTCCGCTTGTACTTACCGAAACTCGCCCGGTCAATTGTTTGTCTAAACAATCGTATCTAACTATTAACTCAGGCAGACTGGCTGTCTGTTTAATAGCTCTAAACAAGAAAGGTTAGAATAAATTCTCGTTTATGTTTATGAAAGATATTTAATTTTCAAAACAATTTTATACTCAAAATATTACAATTTATTTACAACTCGCTTATTGCTCTTTTTATTTCACAAATTAAAATATTTAAGTTTACAGCTAATAAAAAATGTTTTTAGGCAGAACTAGATTCATGCACGCTATCCTACATTTACTGATTTGATAGAAACTAAAGAATATTTAAAAAAATAAATTTTAAACATACTTTTGACAATCACTTACACTCACGTGGCTTTGTTAAAACAAATAATATTAAATACCCCTGTTCACTTTTAAATTTTAAAACAACAAACTAAACAAAGCCACTAAGAAACTATAATTTAGAAAAGTAAATTATTTAAAACTTTAACACAAATTTTGACGATAGCAGCCCGTGGATCCTCCTTCTTAGGTGTCTTGAAAGGGAATGAATTATACTAGTTCCCACGGGAGTACCCCCACCCTTTGTGCATTCAGGAAGGTATGTGAGACTTCCTATTAGCTCTGTCAAAGAAACATTTTCACATACAAAAATTTCTTTTAAGCAAGCCGATTCTACATTTACTAAGCAAAATATTTGCAATTGGAATTTATGCGGTATGTATAGATAGGTATGAATATTTTCATAAAACAACAAGATATAACCTATACACGGCGCAACATATTGTTAACTTTAATATATCACCTCTGGCCACATTTTTGTAGAACGTAAGAGTGTGTGTTAAACGATATTATTATGTCATTATAGAAGTATTAGATGGCTAACATAGATTCCAATAACTAAATTTTGATACTTAATAACGTAATAAAAATAATAAAATTTACATGTCTTGTTTAAGGTGTTGAATTTTATGAAGGTAAATAGCGGAATATTCGCACAAGAGACAGTTTTATTTAGTTTAGTGTAAAATTTTAATTAGTTTTATTCAGTAAAATGCTTTAGTGCAAATAAATTGACACACAGTTACCATAGTTTCAATGACTTTTCGACATTAGTAATTGCTCAGTTCGTTCATATTTTATAAGTATCCATTTTGGTGTGTAGTGCAAACGTTACACAGTAGTAAATTGAGTAATAAGATACTAGTTTAAGTTATAAAATTGTCACAAACAAAGTACATCAATCTGTGTAATTTCATACACAGATATTCTTTTTTGTAAAATTATTGGACCTGTGATTTGTTTTATGCTTATAAATACTCCACTTTTTAAAGTTATTGTATTCAATTACACAGGTGCATAATGGGACTGCTGACTTTATTGCATCGGTCAACACTCCCGTCAATAATCCCACGTCCCAACAGGTGGTGGAAGCTGCCACGGCATCATTCCTAAACCGTTTGGATTTGGAAAGGGCTAAAAGCAATAGCATTCTGAATGTTGTGCAGTACGTTCTAAGTGCCTTACAAAATATCGAGTGGGACACCGGTAAAGATTTGGTCACCGACTTTTTCCTGGAAGGAACCGCCGGCGTAGAAAACATGGTTGACTTTTTGAAGTATTATGACGCGTTTACTGCAGATATAGTTCGAGATGTGGTCAGAACTTACCCAGATGAAGGTAAAATGTTTATTTAATTTATTAGAATTATCCTAGGGATTGCAGTTGACTGATTTGTCGTATTTAAAGAAATTAACATATAAACTATTTGATCCTGGATTAATATGTAATATATGTAAGGTATGCATATATTAGATATAATGTAAAAAATTATAAATAGAACCTGTGTTTCAATATGTTGCATGGCAACTAACGAATAAACATATTGTAAAATCAACTATATATATATATATATATATATATATATATATATATATATATATATATATATATATATATGAACAGTTATATGAACATTTTATGTGAACATTTCATAATTAAATGCGTGCTAGGAAAATTCCTGCTTACGCAGCTTTAGTATTATATAGGTGGTGAGAACAGAGCCCCGGCAGTGTGTAAGTCGCCTCTGTATCGCACAGACGTTTTCCGCTCCAACTGCATGTACATCAGTTGTATTTCAATTGTTTTATTAAGTATAATTTATGTAACAGTTTTCCAAATTAATTGTTTATTAAATTCAACAAAGGTTTGTAAAAATAAAATCATTTTTAAAAAACCTTTCGTGCTTAATATAACACGTAACTGGCGCAGTCGGTAGGACATCTCGGGAGAATTAATGAACATAATTTTTATCGATTTCAATCGTTAACCGAGATACTGCAAAAACTCGATTCATTACAGAGCGCATATCTGTAACGACATCAAGAAAGTTTAAGTAGAGTGAATATCTACAACCACTTAATAGAGCGCATATCTATTAAGAGCACGAGTGAATATCGTGTAAGTGAAAAGTGAAATAGTAGTCAAATGAGCAAAGTATTTTGGATCCACTTGTAAGTAGATCGTAAGAAATAGAGTTAAGAAAAAGTAGAGTAAATACTTTTTAATTTTATATAATTGATTTTTAATTTTTATAATTTTGAAAAATAATATTAAATAATGGCAACGCCAATATTAAAAAAGGAGTATCTTGACATGATACCCGAGTATAGTGGAGAGCCCACTATGCTCCACAGATTTATCTCAATATGTGATAAGATAGTAAATAAGTTTTATGTAAATGAAAATCCAGAGGATTTTCAAAATGAGTATCTGTTCTCCTCTATTCTTTCTAAATTGAAAGGCCAAGCACTGGAAATGGTTGTAAACTCTAACTCTTACAATTGGCACGAAACTATAAAAGTATTATTAATTAGTTATTCAGACAAAAGAGATTGTTTCACATTAAACTTAGAGATGTCAGAATTAAAACAAGAAAGTAACGAATCACCATTTCAATTCTATGAGAAAATTCAAAAGTTACTAAATTTACAAATTTCATTTTTTATGAATAAAGAGCCTCAAAGGCAGATGGCTAAAGACGTTTTAATAGAATACGTTCAGAAACTAGCTTTAAGAGTTCTCCTTAGGGGTTTGCATGAACCCATCGGGTCACTAATGCGTACCAAGAACCCTAACACTCTTAGTGAAGCACTTAATATGCTCAAAAACTACTTTCAATTTAAAAATAATAAAATGTTTACTCAGCCAAGCAAACAACCAGTCTTTCAGAAAAACCAAACTCATAACGTAAGAAGACCAATACATACTGAATTTAGATACCACCAAATACCTAAACAACCTTATCAACACCCAAATCCTTCCTATAGACCACCAACTTTTGCTAATCACGGGCAGCCTCAAAGGGGACAACCAAACAACAACACTACTAAACCTCAGTATCCTCAGCGAAATACGGGTTATCAACCTACCCCTATGAGTATTTCCACTAGACAGACAGACAGGCCTTCTAGACAAACGAATTTCTATCAAATGACCGGACAAGGAGCCGAAAAAGACGATTACACTATGTACCAGAATAATGAACAAGAATCATTCGCTTTTGAAGAAGATCTCGGGAAAGAAGAGTACTTCGAAGAATCCCAAAATTTAACAGACAATTACGAAGAAGAGACCGTTAAAATCGATCAGGATGATTTTTTAGGACATACAAGCCTCGGAATCGATTTTCAATAATGAATCTACAAAGCGAAAATAACGAGCTACCATTTATATACGACACAGACACCAAATCTAGAATATTAATTGACACAGGCAGTACTAGATCATTTATGCAAAAATCTTTAGGCTGGAAAAAATTTAAAAGAAGCATAAAAAAGGAGCCGTTTGAAGTAATCACCGCTCACGGCACTTCAAAAGAAAATTTTTGCTGCACCATACCTCTGTTGTCTAAAAAAAGCAATTCAATTTTATTTATTTGACTTTCATCAGAATTTCGACCTATTACTCGGGCTAGACAATATAAAGGATTTAGGAATAAGCTTAGACTTTATAAATAATAAATTAATACTTTGTGATGAGGAAATCCCTATTCAATATTTTAACACTGAAAAAGGAAGTTGTAATAAAACGGACAGCACGTCAAAAAAGCAGGAACAATTTAGTTATGTTATACAAACCCGCACTAGCCAAATAGTTAAATTAAAAATACAAAATATTCATAATGGAGAAGGTATTTTACCACACAAACAAGTGAACGGATTAGAAATTCCGCAGTGTATAGTTTCAGTGCATAAGGGTGAAGCCTATTGCCCTATTATAAACAATACAGAAGAAAATGTAAAATTAACAATAAGTAAACCATTAGAAGTAAAATCTTTAGAGGAATATAATATTTTCAAACCTGATACAATGCAAACGAACACTAATTTCAATATGATCGATTATAAACAAACAAAATCAGGAAGTAAAAATTTCAATATATCAAAATTTAGGATGGAACACATGAACTTGGAAAAAAAATCCGCCGTAACAAATTTATTAAAAGAATATGCTGATTTATTTCGTATTGATGGAAACAATTTAACCTTTACCAACCAAATAAAACATGTTATTAGGACTACTGATGAAATTCCCGTGTACTCTAGAAATTATAGATATCCAGAGATTTACAAGAACGATATTAATAAACAAACTGAGGACATGCTTGAACAAGGAATTATTAGACCTTCAAATTCTCCATGGAACTCTCCTGTCTGGATTGTACCCAAAAAACAATAACGCCTACAAACTATGAGGATACTGCGTTGGAAATTTCAGACAACCCATTTAACTGGATCTTGGAGATCAACCTTTGCCTGGTGACTTTCTCCAGTGAAGAGGACTTCAACCCATGCCGAAAATTGCCCTTTACGGAGGCCTATTCAGCAGCTTATATACTTCGCCCTCATCAAGAAGATGAAGATGACTTCAACCGATGCCGAAACTTCGCCAACCCCCGAAGTTTTCTTTAGGGATGGAGGAGTTATATGAACATTTTATGTGAACATTTCATAATTAAATGCGTGCTAGGAAAATTCCTGCTTACGCAGCTTTTGTATTATATAGGTGGTGAGAACAGAGCCCCGGCAGTGTGTAAGTCGCCTCTGTATCGCACAGACGTTTTCCGCTCCAACTGCATGTACATCAGTTGTATTTCAATTGTTTTATTAAGTATAATTTATGTAACAGTTTTCCAAATCAATTGTTTATTAAATTCAACAAAGGTTTGTAAAATTAAAATCATTTTTTAAAAACCATTCGTGTTTAATATAACACGTAACTTATATATATCGCAATATGTATTTTTTGTATTAATAAACAACTAAGTCAAAATACAAATACAAGAATTATAATTGAATTTGTAAATTCAATTAAAATTCTTATATTTGTATTTTGACTTAGTTCTTTATATATATATATATATATATATATATATATATATATATATATATATATATATATATATGTGTGTGTGTGTGTGTGTGTGTGTGTGTGTGTGTGTGTGTGTGTGTGTGTGTGTGTGTGTGTGTGTGTGTGTGTGTGTGTGTGTGTGTGTGTGTGTGTGTCTATAATATGTTAGTAAAATTGAATTTATAATTTTAAACTATGCAACTGGTAAAATTACCAGAAGCAAAGCCTCAGAAAGAGGATAAAGCCACGATCCTCAAGTACAGTTCCCAAAGTAGACGCTTTCAGAGAAGAACGTATATTACAAAACCGGTTGAGAGTAAAAAAATAAAATACCTTTGATTGGCAACAGAAAGACGACAGGTCAGGATTAATATGCAAAAATGGATATGATTGGTAGACACGAAGAAAGCCAATAAATTGTATATAGAGCATCATAGAATCGAGGTTGGTATGTTTTGGGGCCAGAGGAGATGGGACCTTTGGATGTCGGAAGGGGAGAAGTATAGGGCTGGGTCCCAAAAATAAAACGTGGTAAAGAGACAGTTGAGGCGGTCAAGATCTAGAGGTCAAGCTTGTAGGAGGTGGTAGAAACGGGAAGTCGTAAGCGTTACAAGAAACGAAATTCGTGTGAAGAAGAAGTAAGAAGTTACTCATTATCTTTGAAACTACGTGAACCACACAAGTCCCGAGTCGGTGCGTGAGAACGACCTATCTTATTTAAATTATACTCAAGTACTATTTAAATATTTATTGAAATTAAAATTCTGTAAGAAAATTACTGAAACCTATAAAGTAGATTCAGGAAATTGACATTATTAAATATATTTATAATTTAGACCATTACATAGTTACCACATGATTACAGGTACAGCCAATTAGTTAAATGTTGCTAGTTGTTACAAGTAAACCAACAATGGTTGTGTTATTGTTACAAGTAAACCGTTGTTACTAATAAAGAGTTTTATTTCTTTTTCCCCGCTGAAATTATTCTAGTTGACAGGCATACATTTCTATTATAAATAATTGCTTTTGTTGAAAATAATTTGAACTTAGTAAATTAAGTATGATTAACGTTATTAAAGAGTCAGTGTTTTGTTAGGTCCAGAAACCTTATTCATCCTTCATTTAACTAATTCTTTTAAGATGTAGACCTTGATTTAGGATACCATTTCTAGTTTTTATTAATATTTGTAGCCCAGGAATTCGGGTAGTAAATATAGAAATTAGAAACGATTAATACTAAGTAATTCAATATTTTTTAAAGTAATATTTTTGTAATACTAACCAGGCGTTTTTTATTATCAGATCAGGATTATGTAGGAAGAGCGAAGATGTTTTACGTACATTTGTCTAAGTTAATATAAAATTCATTAAATATTGTGACGTTAATAAAATTCACAATTATTCGGCTGATTAAATTTTTCCATTTTATAAGATATATAAATGGTGCAGGATGTGGTAGATTTTTTTAATAATTTTAAAGATTTACCCCAATTGATCACTAGTATAAAATGTTGAATACTAGTTTTAAATTAGTATAATTATTCTTTCATTTTGTGTTAATTTTTTTAAAGTTTAATTAGGCTCACGTTTGATATGTTGGTTTAATGTACAAAAACTGCTATTTTGTTCTTCGTTCCAAAACTAAATCTATACAGTTTATTTCCAAAAAATAATTAGTATTTCGCAGAAAAATAATATATGCCAAAGATTTATACACAAACAAGCGCAGGCGCGCATGTGAGCGAGCGAGGGGTCACAGACCACAACAGTACAATTTGGAAAGTACATTTTTTGTATGAATTTATTTTGTATTACTATATTTAAATCCCTACAAATATTGGTTATTTATTATTACTTATTCATAGAACTAGGTTTGTGACCAGTGTTCCAACTCCTGGGCATTTCCTCTTTGTGATATTTGGGGGCTCCTTTGATATATACAGACATGAATATTCAAACCTCTGCAAAGCAAAACTTCCTAAAGTCCTAAAAGCTGGATCTTTTAGGATATTAAAAAAATATCAATTAGTCAAATATTTGCCTCAGCTACCATGATATGATGTGCTATTAGAGGTATTACAGGTGTTATCTACTTGAAAACCTCTTGATTAAAGAGTCTGTGAATTTTTATGTTAATAATTTAGACAAAACTAATGTCTGCTAATTAGAAAGTAAAACACTTTTTTAAGTTTTGGCAGTTTTAAACTAATAATGTTCCCTTCTTATACAATAAGATTAATTAATCTCATAACTTCATTTTATTGAGTGCTATATTTATAATACATTTTTGACATATATCAAACTGTAAAACATATATAATTAAATCAATTTATCATTGATAGTTATTATATAAAAAAGAAAGTCTATACCATAAATTATGTTTTCCTAAAACATACACAAATTTCAATATGTTCTCATAGTTAAAATGGAATAAAAATGATCTTCACTTTTTCCCTTCTAAGGTACCGGCTTTTTGACGAGGTCACATTTTCTACTAACCCTTTATTTCGAGTTACTTTCTAACGATTGTCTATTGCACTGGAAATATACTGAAATCTGATTTTTTTCTCCTTTATTCTTGAAAATACCTTTCAGGTTTATACGATCTTCTATTTACCTTTCATGCAATAGATACATTTTTAAATACACTGTTATTTATTTTCGTTGTCTTAACCTTAAAATATTTTCGTAATTTATATTCCTAAACAATAATTATGTTTATAATTTATTGTATAAAATTTATCATTATATATCCTTCTATAAAGCTTCCATTGATAATGCATGATTACTTTGCCAATTTTGTTATTCATCATACTATTATAAATATATTATTATGAAAACTTATTATTATTTTTAAATAAAATTTTTTTTACGAGCCTTGAAATCACATCTGTAATTATATTAATTTTAGTATTATTTTGTCTAATTTGTTAATAACCATTACCCGCATGCTAAAAACTGAAATAACTCTCTATTACACGGATTTTAATGTACGTGTGAGTGTGTATGTCTGTATGTGTGTGTGTGTGTGTGTGTATCTGTGTGTGTGTGTGTGTGTGTGTGTGTGCGTGTGTGTGTGTGTGTGTGTGTGTGTGTGTGTGTGTGTTTCGATACATACAATAGGAAGAATAAATTTTCTTGAGTATTATTATAACATTATAACCAAGATAAGTATTTCTGGTAGTTTTCAAAACCAAGTAAGTGTCCAAAGCAAGGTTCCTAAAGTCTTAAGTTTGGATATAAAAGAATGGGACATGAGGGCAGAGTAATAGTCAGAGTTGTAGATGTATGAAGCTAATTGTTGTGGTATGTCAAATGTTTGATTATTGTAGAATTAAGTAGCTGTCAAACTCTTTTTCATCCAGGTTGTTTTATACATCAACTGTTGATGTCAGCTTTATATCAATTCTATCATTTTGTACTTCTTTCAGCTAAGAAAGTATACACTGACTGTTTCTTAAAGAAAGTAAACTCCAATGCGTTACTTGCAATTGTAAACGGTGTTAAGGACATCATCAGTAAGGGTTTATCGGCCGAAAGTAACTTCACTGCGGCCGCCTCCAAATGCATCCAGGGACAAAGAGAAACATTGGAAGCTTGTCTAGCGAACGCCAGCTCTAGTAGTTTGCCGATTGTTGCTGAAAACGTGATCAACACGAAGGAATTGGCGGCCGTAGCGTACGAGTGCATTAATAAGGCGGCCGACAGGTTGCGAACACTGGGTAAACTCACTTATGAAGCACTTGAGGATGCCGTATCAGACGATATACAGTTCAATCTACCGCCTAAAGTAAGTACAAATGATCTGATGTTTTATTTTATTCTTTTATACAAACATTTGTTTACTAAAAAATAGTCTTTTTGGTTGTAGTAGACTAAAAACGTTTCATGAATTGTTTATCTATATGTCTTGTATAGGGATATTTTAAAATTGATGTTGGCAATGTGTGTATAGGTTATTTATGTTCTTTCTTCTAAACCGTTTTTTTAATCGAATTATCATATTTGTGATTGAAAATATTTAAAATTTTTGTTGATATTGCATCGGTTGTAAAACGAAATCATAACCTTTATTTTCCCTATAATAAAACAAACTAGACAAGTGTTTTAGGAGGAATATAGAGCTCTTTCAGTTTAATAGTCGATAAAACATTAATAAAATATTGAATGTACTTGGATTTTTTATCAGTCATAAAGATAATTCTATGCGGTTTCATATTTTATATATAAGACGATTTCAGAGCAATAGGTTATTAAATATTAAAGCAAATTTGAATGTACTTAAAGAATTATTTTAGTCCTAAAAATAATTCTATTCTGTTTCATATATCTTTTGTTTCAATTTTTGTAGTACATACTTTTCATATAGGCCTATATATATATATATATATATATATATATATATATATATATATATATATATATATATATACAAATAATACATTTCCGTCAAATACTAAAATAAACTAGAATAAATGTGCACTTTTATAATAAATTCAAAAAATGTATCTAGGGAAATTTTAATCCATCAACTTTAAAACAAATACGTCCAGTTAGCTATTTAAATATGCCTCTCTTCAAATAAAATCCCAAATTTGTTATTTTTTATGTTTAGCATAAACAAAAAGAACTAAAATTATATATTTTCTGAACTTTTATTCATTTTTCTACACGAATATATATATATATATATATATATATATATAGCATGGGATGCACTTTAATTTTGCTTTCTTGTTTAACTGTAATATTTTTGTGTGTGTTTTCAATGAAAATTATTATTTTATTAATTTAATATTTGTCTCTTTATTTATTACACTATTTCAATAAACGTTTTGTTATTATGTAGATAATCGAATTATTCATTACGAGAAAATTCTCTGTAAAAATGTTATTAGGAATACTGGACCAATTTTTAGTAAATTTCATAAAAGCACCTAAATGTTATATCTACACATTCAAAACATTTCTATTCATACCAAAAACGTTTTAGTGAAATTACCTATACATGTTACATGCAAAGTGGCCGCAGCTGACTTTCAGCCATTTTTTATTTCTATTTCAACCATATAACCAAATACGTTATTTCGACCTTCGTTCCCTCCTGTATTAGGCCTATGCCAATGAGCTTTCTCACTTCGTTTATGGTACATTCCAACTCATCCGTTCCCTCCTATATTAGGCCTATGCCAATGAGCTTTCTCACTTCGTTTATGGTACATTCCAACTCATCCGTTCCCTCCTATATTAGGCCTATGCCAATGAGCTTTCTCACTTCGTTTGTGGTACATTCCAACTCATCCGTTCCCTCCTATATTAGGCCTATGCCAATGAGCTTTCTCACGTCGTTTGTGGTACATTCCAACTCATCCGTTCCCTCCTATATTAGGCCTATGCCAATGAGCTTTCTCACTTCGTTTGTGGTACATTCCAACTCATCCTGAACTAATCTACTTATCGTTTACTGCAAGTCGATTCAAAATAAATATATAACTCATTTTTATCGCAAATACTTCAGTTAGAATTTAACCTATTGTTTTGCTTTTTTAGTTTTAGACATTTAGAGCAAAGTATCTCTTATTCTTCTGCGACTATTGTTTATTTTTTACAGATTTGTTTCCTTCATAACTATTGTATGTAGCCTACTTCCCAATTTAAACACTGCTTAAATTATTCACCAAACATTGTTTAACCCTGGATTCACCTTACATTTACGCCATTTTCGTCCCTAATCTTTCAAATATAAATTAAATAGGCACACAATAATGTTATATATATATATATATATATATATATATATATATATATATATATATATATCTGTGTGTGTGTGTGTGTGTGTGTGTGTGTGTGTGTGTGTGTGTGTGTGTGTGTGTGTGTGTGTGGATTCCATAAACTATTTTATATTGATTAAAATTTGTTTTAACTTATAAACCATTAAGTCTAACTTACTAAAGTTCTTGATTTGATAAGTGTACACTTTCAACGTATAACCAATGTAAAATCATTCTTTAGGCCTTTCCACTTAAAGGGTTTTTATCGAGAAAATATCCGTCGTATATATATATATTTTATTCCAAAGAACTTTTTTATTTCGTTTGTTTATGTATATATTACAATATTTGTTTTACTAATAAAACAATGTTTGTAGATAATATTGGATGTTGAAAACGCTAATGGAATTGTACTAAGGAATAGTAAATGTACTCATCGTTGTTTAAAATATGTTTGGGATTCCTTCAAAATATTGTTTTAATGTTAATTTCTATAACGGTTAACTCAGAAACTTCTGAAGGTCACGGGTTCGATCTCTAATAACGAACAAAATTTCAAAGTTTCTTTAAAGGGTTCAGGGTACAGAGGAACGTAACATAACTAGGTACATAATTCAGTGTAAATGAAGCTCTATCACGCCGAACTTTTGATTAAGTATTTCCAACATAGGAAAATATCTCCAGCCTTTTCTGATCCTTCTCAATGGAAAAACGTGCTCTTTATAACTTACATTGGTTTAAAATTTATTTAAGTGACTTTCTTCAAAATAATGTAGACGCCAAAACAAACAGTACTAAAAGGGTTGTAAGTTTTTATTTTATTACATTTTATTTTATTTACATAGTTTTCTCGGCAGTAGTTAGAACCATGTCAGCTAAAACTAACATCAAATGAAATACGTCAAAACAAATATGCGGCAACAATCAAACGTTGGCACAGCTGATCGAGAAGGCAACTACAGATGATTGAGTATCAGTACTGTTTATTTTGGCGCATATTGAAAAATAATTTTAAAATTGTTTTCCACTATTACAACAGTGGTAAATTCATTGGTTTTTGGAAATAGATTTATACTAGAGAACAAATTTTAGATTCATAGTATAATTTTTAAAAATTTTATTAAATATCCATAAATTAGGTTCATTATTATTATTTTAAAAAGATTTAAATTACGGTTTTAAAATTTTTTTAATTTACAGTTTGATTCAACGAACAAAACTTTATCCGTGGCGATAGGTTTTGTGTATCCAATCAGCAAAATCTATGAAGTCTCCATGCTTCTGGGTAAAGCGAAGAAAGAAGCTTGGGAAGCCTTGAATGGCAGAAGAGCTTCATTAGTTTTTGTCAGAGCCTACTTGCAACCAGCGGTGAACGACGCGTTAGCTGTGTTGGATAGAATCAAAGTAGAGTCTTCGGCCAGTATCTGCCTTACTAATGCCAAGCAGGCTGTAGTCGATAATGCAAACTCAAGTAAGTGGAGCTAAATGTGTAAAGATGTTAGGGACACGTTCTTACACTAGGAGTCACCAGTAAGCTCTAGAAAAGTCATTACTTCAACCTCGGCCGATCAAGATCAAATGAGTTACAAGAAAAATATTTTTAAATACTTACAAAAAATTAATAAATAATTAAAATTTTAACTTTTGTTGGAATATTATAGCTAGGATTTAAGTAATTCTGATAATAAGCTAACTTCAGATACGTTGAGTGCACTTCATTTTCAAATAGAGTAACGCAATTATATAACATATTTCGTATAAATTTTGAATCAAATAGACTTAGATCACCTACTGAGGTAAGTGAAGGTTTAGCCGTAGGTAAGTGAGATCTGTAGAGATATTAGGGTTGGATTCTCACACTAGGGGTCACCAGCAGGCTCCCACTACCCCACCTTGGGTCTCTTGAAAAATAATTAACTTCAGAAAATAAATTTTAAAATAATTATAAAACATTATTAAATAAACTAAAGTTTAATTTTTGTTACACAATTTTAGCTTCTAAGCAGTAGTAAAAAATTAGGCTATTAACTATATGAAAATGTTCACCTACTCGCAATGATTCATTTTTTCAAACGCTTTTCAATGGAAAAGTCATCACTCTCTGACAATAATGTATACACAGTTGTTGCAACTCAAAATAGTTTAAGGATATTATTTACTTATTTAAAACATCATAATACAGAGTTTACGATTAAAACTCCCAATAATACAATATTTGATCCTATTCTGTAATAGAATATATTCAGAAAACATTTTAACACTATAGATTCAGAAGAATAGATTATGGAATAAATAATATTATATTTATTTCAAATTCTAGTCACCTTCAAATTATTTTCTCGAGGATAAGAAAATACTGGTTCTTATACGGATGAGATAGAAAGAAGTATGGATGTTTTAATATATATATAAAACTCTACCTGTGAATAGTAAAAAACATTTTCACCGGATAATACTAACATTAAGTGGGCATTTCACAAAAATGATGCTTGAAAACAACATCTCCCAGGTGACGGTCATTTTGAGCAATGCACTTTACAAGTCGCCCTCAGAAATTGGCTTCCACTCTCTCTAACATTGGCTGGTCAATTTGAACAATTCCCACCGAATAGCTTCCTTCAAATCTTCACTTGTACGTGGTTAATGCTCATATACACGTGACGTGAGGTAACCCAGTACCTCTTAGAGCCGGGCTCTCCATCTACGGCCCGAGAATAGATTTTTTCCGGCCCGTGGATAGCTACCATAGTGAAAAAAAATATTTGGTTACTAACTAAAAAATTCACCAAAAATTAGTTTTTAATAAACAAACTCACTAGTTGACAACAGACAAGTTTCGCCCTTCCTAAGTGCTTGGGTACTACTGTCGTACTACTACTTCGAGTTTTAAATAAAATATATTTCCTTTTAAGAATTTTAATTCTCATTTGCCACTTCTTTTATCTATAATTGTGAAACTAGCTGTAAACAAGTAAGAAACTAAGCAAGGAAATCTCAAAAACCACAACTGAGCTCTTGGTTAAAAAAATAGTCGTGGGTGTATCTCGACTTTATCGCCTGAAATATTGCCGGTCCGCCTTTCCTCAATGTTTTCGATGATTGAGTAGAAAAGGTTGGAGACCCCTGTCCTAGAGAATAAGGATAGAGTGCTCTGGCGTCACAGCCTGAGTGACGACGTATAGATTTGAAGCTGACGAGTATCATCATCTGCCGGTGCCGGACTACTACGTGGGTACCGCAATTGGGCGTTTTGTTATTTTGTGTTGTGCTATAACATTTCTTTTAGTCCGAGTAAGCTATACCATAATATATATGTTGTTAAGGCGTAAATGTAGAGAAGAAAATTTGAAAAGGATAGTTTAAAATAATTTCAGATTAACTATAGAATTGAGCAAACAACACATTTTGCAAGACAAAATAGCCAACTGCTTTTCTGATTGTAATGATCTGATAAACATTTTGAATAGTTTTCAAATGTCTAAAGTTCGTTCAAAACAATAAAGTAACTCTATTCAAATGAATACATGATCCAGGCCCTGTTGTTACATTTTAAGTAGTTATTTGCAGTAATTTTACATTGGAAATTATCTTGATTGGCAAAGAAATATATATTGAAGTGTGAAAGAAGAAAACGCCATCTGTCTAAAAAGATTAATGAAGTTGAACATGCTAACTTTTTTAAAAAAAAGAAATAAAATAACTCAATGACAATTGGCTATTAGTGCTGTCATCTGTCCAGTATTATAAAGAATCTACCCTCTGAAAAATGTGAGAAAATGGATAGTGGTTCATTGCAGAACAAATTAAATTACTAACAATACTTGAATAAAGTTTAAGATATCCAACTGATACTATGCCACTGTCTTCACTACTGTATACAATAAGCCCCGATCCATACACATGTTTAAGACATTCAAATTTTATTTCTCTACCTCATCCAAAAACTATTTAAACTGCGTGTAATACTAATGTTCCAAGTGTGTGAGAAAGACAAGCTTTATTTACTTATGATCAAAACCAGTGTATATTTTTAAAACAATCTCAAAAAGTAATGTCCTTAATTGATGAAATTCACACCTAATCTAAATAGCTTAACATGTAACCATTGTTTTATAATATCATTTTTAAAATAAAAAAGCAGAAATATAGTATCTTTTACCTATAAAATTCTAACAAATTTACGTACTGTATAGTACTCCTGTACAAACACTTTGCTCATTGTACGGTACGACACGTATTTCTGACTGAACAAACTGCACTTTCACTTTGCTTTCTTCTTTGTGTCTTCTTGTAGATATACAATCTACGAATTCACCCATATCGTTGGAGGTATTCCATCTACAGTTATATCAGGTTTCAGGAATTGGTGTAGAAAACAATAGTTTAATTCATTTTCTCGAGATGTCCTACCGATTGCGGCAGTTACCTATTTTGACAGACACAATAGGTTTTACAAAATAATTTTATTTTAAATAAACCTGTTTATTAGGAATAATGACATGTAAGTTACTCATGTAAGTATAAGGAATGGGAACAACCGTTTTTGTCTAGAGTTTGGTACACACTAACTTAGCAATGAAATAGCAGATGTACAAAACAAAGATGCGTCAACTTAAAACTACTACATGTCATTCATATAACTTATATAAATAAATAAATATATATATATATATATATATATATATATATTTATATATATATTTATATATGTCTTTAACACTATAGACAGAAGTACATGACAGGACAATGTTAAGGAAGCCAAGGGCCCTCTGGGTTGTAGCCATCGGTGTATGAGTGAGAGAAAGACCCCCTCAGCCTGGAAAGTGTCAAATACTGTTCTGGTTCACAAGGAAGGAGATCCAGGTGACCTTGACAACTGGCAACCATTGACTCTGGCCATTTGTATATCTAAAGTGTATTCCTGTGTCCTAGCTGACAGACTGGGTAGATGGGTGGCTGCCACTTCTCGTTTCTTATGGACCCAGAAGGGCTTTACGGAGCACGAGGGATGGCTGGAGTACAATTTTGTGGTCCAGTCTGTGATCGATGATGCTAGGAGGAGGAACAAGCAAGCAGTTGTTGCGTGGCTTGACCTCGCCAACGCGTTTGGCTCGATCCCACATGAATACCTGCGTAATGCTCTCCTTCTGCACCAGATGCCTGGTACGCTAGTGGAAACTATCCTTGAAATGTACCAAAACGCTAGCATTAGGGTTAGGACTGCGGCAGGCTATACGGGGCCGGTTCCATTAGAGGCCGGGGTGAAGCAAGGAGATCCGCTGAGCCCCGTCCTCTTTAACTTAGCCACTGAGCCGATAGTGAGGGCGGCTCAGAGGTTGGCCCGGACACACGGTTGTAGCCAACAGGCCATTCCTTTTCGGTTTTGGCCTATGCCGATGACCTTGCCCTCATCTCGTCTGGTGTTGAGGAGATAAACCAGCTGCTCAAAGTCACTGGCGATGTCGCGTCTTGGACTGCCTTCAACTTTAATGCAAGAAAATGTGCTAGTCTTGACGTTGACTGCCGTGTAAAAAGAAAAGGGACTGATACGATTTTTATTATTAATAATAATGAAATGGCGACCTTGCGGTTCGCCGACTGGAGGTTTGTCTTTAGAGCCCGGTTCGGAACGATACCACTTAACGGCTGCCGGCGGTTCGGAACGGGAGACAGGCGGTGTCGACGATGTGGTTATGCGTCCGAAACGCTGCCGCATGTGCTGAACCACTGTCTCCAGCACAGTGCGGCCTTGCAGGGTCGCCACTATGCCATTTTAAATAGACTATCCAAGGCGGTACCGCGGTTGTAATGAGGAGATCATCCTGTTGTTGAGGATATCTCCGCGTTATGCTAAAGTAATGAAAAGGCTAATGGTCACGGGACATTTATATAACCCACATCATCGGTCAGCAACAATGGTAGCAGCTGGGGCACGTTGCATCCGGACGCACTTGTTAATGTCTTTGGAAGGGTTGCTCCAGCCACATTACATTGAAACCTGTATTTGTTTGTGGTTTGCGTGGCTGGTGCTATTAGTAGGATCTAAGTATATTTTATTATTGTAAATGTTTTACTTAACTATTAGCATCTAAGAGCTCGGAGTTAATCCGATAGTTTGTAGCCTATTTTTTATTGTTGTTAAATGTGTAAGAAGGAAGTGCCATTAAACTCTATATAATTACATATGAGCATTTAGTGGTGGAGGACAATATATTTTTACTAATTGTTGTTAAAATTTTTATGAACTGTTATTTACTTGCTGCGCCTATATACAAATTTGATTTTAAAGAAATATCTATGTATTGAAATATTATTGATCAATAAATGGTTTTTAAGTACGTATATATATGTATATATATATATATATATATATATATATATATATATATATATATATATATATATTAAATTAGGTGATATGTTTTCTTGTAATATAGTTAATAAATTAAAAATATTTCAAAAACAAGAATACTTTTAATGAATATATTTATTCAAAGCTTTTCGCCGATAAAATAGTATCAGCATCTTCAGGAAAATAATTATCTAATAAAACATTTTACAAAATTGATACTATTTTATCGGCGAAATCTTTGAATAAATATATTCATTAAAAGTATTCTTACTTTTGAAATATTTAATTAATTATATATATATATATATATTTATATTTATATATATAAGGGGATTCAGTAAATATGTAATACAAATATTTGTATAATAATGAAAGAAATGTTGTTGTTCAATTTAGGAATCCATCCAATTTTCTAAATCATCTTTTGATCATGATGCTATTCCTATCTTGTACATTATTTCTAAAATTATTGCGCTACTCTCCCATATTAAGATGTTGTTAGTATTGGTAACTCATTTTATGAGTGTTCTAATTGTGGATGTTTTGAAAACATTAATTGATGGTGTTTGGTTTTCAGGGAGAATATGTTTCTAGTTGGAAAATGATTCCTTGCGAAATGATAAATATTAATTAATTAGAGATTATTGTTATTGAGGTATAACATTTCATTGTAAATAAGCATCAAGGTAATCTGAATATCGTAAATGTACCTCTTTAACCTACAAAATGTAGAAAGAAAATTAAGTTTACTCCAATGAATATAAAAGTAAAATGAATTTTTAATTATTTAGAATTTAATAATAAACTTTTAAATAATGAGTATCAATTAATTAATAATATACTACATAACATATATCACGAAGAATAACATCAGTTGATGAATTATCTATAACAACTCTTTACGTGAGTGAAAATACCAGTCAAAGGGATCAAATAATTGTTGATGGTAATTTAAATGGCGAACCATGATTGGATCGAGGTTACTATTTTATCGAGGTAAAGTATACTCAAGTATCAACATCTATAACTAGAGTAAGTTAGGGATTATCTGCATCTACAAATAATAATAGGTAAACTGTTATAGCATAAATCATTTCTAATCATCCAAAGCACTAATTCTTACCTCTTCCGTATCTAACAGTTTGTCTGGCAGAATAAGAATGTCAACTTCTGAAAACAAATCAGAACAGATGTTCATATAAAATTGGGTAACCTCTTTCTGCTGGGTGAAAAAATGTGCATTTAATTTTCGATCATTAATTAGTACAGTAATAGGGCCTGCCGAAATTTGTCATGATAATAGTAAAGTAATAGCAGGAATTAATACTGCTTTGACAAGTAGAAGAGTTCAATCTACTATTGTTCCTGTTATTCATATATTTAAATTAGTAATAATGAAGTTGTATGATGCTAAAATTGATCAAATACCCTGTAGTGTCATGAAAAATAGCTAATCAGCACACCAGAATAATGGTTAAGAATTGTTGATGAAGGTGGATACACAATTAGACCGGTTCCTACACAATTATAAATTCTTCTTCTTGATCATAGCATTGTAATAGAGAGGGAGGGAGTAATAATAAAAATCCTATGCTATGTAGTCATTGAAATGTAATGTCAGGTGCACCAGTTGTTAGAGAATCGTGTGATCCATTCAGCAATCGGTTAGCTAATATACAAAACTTTAAAATTTTATTATCTTAAAAATAAACAACTCCAACCGTATAATTTATAAACTAGCTATTTGTCATACAGCTACGTAATGTAGTACAACACGTAGCACTGTTTTATATAGAAAGCCTTCTAAACAAACTGTCTGTTTGTTACAATAAATGTCACTTGAATCTTGTTTAGAAATTATTCTAAGTAGTAATATATTAATTATGAAAAAGCGGAGGTATTCCATTCATTTAAAACTACTACAAAATATACATAATCGATTGTGAAAGTCGATTAGAATACAATTTCATTTTATAAATAATTTATTATGTAATTTTATGTTCACTTTTAGGGGCAAAAGAGATAATTCAGCTCAATCTTGCATTGCCGCCTCCACCGTCAGAGAAAGAGTTTTTCGACGTAGAAAAGGCATTCTTCGAGAAAAAGGTCGCTGAAGGGCTTCTATATTCCTGGGCCCAGTGCGTTATTGGCAAGTCGCGGTATATCTTCGATCAGAAGAAACTAATTTGTTGCCTCCAGGAAAGCCAATCAGATTACAGTTTCTTTCTCGACGGGATCAAAATCAGCCTCGATAATTTTATTAGACGAAGCATCTACGTAAAGGCTTTGATAAACCAGAGCGCTGTGTATGGCGAAAGGGCTTTCAAAAAACAATTGGATACAGATTTACTAGCTTTGGAAAGATGTATGAAGAAAAACACAAAGTTAGCTATTGATCCTTCTGTGTTTAATTTTGTATAATCAGCTATTCTTTTTGAGTAAAGGAAGTTTAAGCTATTATATTACGTTTTGCTCTTATTTTGCAAAATATAGACTATACGTTATAATTAAAGCATTATTTTATAGCAACAAAATTAGCCAAAAAGTCTGTTATGCTTCCATAAATAAATGACTTACATGATAGCATTTTCGATAAGCATTTTGGTCCTTTAACCTAAGATACAGTTGGTCAACAATGGATCAATAACTGACTGTGACTGAAGTAGGTAACAAGTCTACTTCACGTAATCTGCTATAAACACGAGGACTATCAATTTGTTATATATCTTGTATAATCCTTTGTTATATCTTGCATAATCCTTAGTCTTACGTGTATATCCTTTTACATCCTTCAACAGGTTGCAATATGTAATTACCTACTTACTGTTCTTAGAGGAACATAGCCTAACACACTGTAGTCGTAAACATCAAAACACAGGTTGCCAGAAAGGTTTGAGCAATACGAGTGCCAAAAAAAGTATCAAGTATACGTATGCAAGAAAAAGAGACGATTACAGAGTTTTCGTACCCAAGACGGGTTGTTTCTATATTATGTCACTTTTATAAGTGGAGTTAATCGATTTAAACATTTATATATGTTTCAAATGGTAACCACAATTTATTTTTCGAATTTTGTTTATACATTTTAAATTCTAACCAGTTGGTAAACATAATACAATAAAACAAACGTAAATTAGACCCTAATTTATTCTGCTATTATATTTTATAGGTTGTTATTATTGGTTTCATGGCAAAATATAGTGAGGTTCAAATTTATTTTTAATACTCATGTTTAGAAAAACCTTTTAAGCAGTGTATAGTTAAATCTAATTCTTGTTTATATATTTAAATAAATAAATAAATAATTATATATATATATATATATATATATATATATATATATAGGTGTGTGTGTGTGTGTGTTGCAACAAACGCTCACCCTAAGAACTTATCTCCGACCATCTATCCTATTGTTGACATCTCCTCGCCGTACACCGCCGCCTCCGTTGCAAAGTAAAAATTTTGAACGAGCCGCTCTTCTCCAAAAACAAACCGCATCTAAATGGCATAATGACCCTCGTTGCTAGGGGTGTGAAAGAAATGTGTTTAGTTAAATAAATACACTATCTTGTTTGCAAGTCAGTCAAAAATAAATTTTATTTTTGGTTTATATTAATTTTAAAATTATCGCAGGTCACTGTCTGCTAATTTTATCAATATACATTTTAACATTTTTTTATAAATTTCCTAAAAATATTTAAAACACAATTTCATACATCTAATTTATCGTGTTATAATGAGTACGTTAAAAATATACTATAATGAACCACAATATAAACGTATTTTAATGACTACCATATAAACGTATTTTAATGACTACGGTATGAACGTAATATAATGACTACGGTATGAACGTAATATAATGAGTACGTTATAAGTGTATTAAATGACTACAGTATAAACTTATTTTAATGACTACATTATACACGTATTTTAATCACTACATTATACACGTATTTTAATGACTACATTATAAACGTATTTTAATGACTACGGTATGAACGTAATATAATGAGTACGTTATAAAAGTATTAATCGACTAATGTATAAACCTATTTTAATGACTACATGATAAATGTAATTTAATGTCTACGGTATGAACGTATTATAATGAGTACGTTTTAAATGTATTACATGACTACAGTATAAACGTATTTTAATGACTACATTTTACACGTATTTTAATGACTACATTATAAATGTATTTTAATGACTACGGTACGAACGTAATATAATGAGTACGTTATAAGTGTATTACATGACTACAGTATAAACTTATTTTAATGACTACATTATACACGTATTTTAATGGCTACATTATAAATGTATTTTAATGACTACGGTAGGAACGTAATATAATGAGTACGTTATAAATGTATTACATGACTACAGTATAAACTTATTTTAATGACTACATTATACACGTATTTTAATCACTACATTATAAACGTATTTTAATGACTACGGTATGAACGTAATATATTGAGTACGTTATAAATGTGTTAAAGGACTACAGTATAAACATATTTTAATGACTACATTATAAATGTATTTTAATGACCACGGTATGAACGTAATATAATGAGTACGTTATAAATGTATTAAATGACTAGAGTATAAACGTATTTTAATTACTACATTATACACGTATTTTAATGACTACATTATAAATGTATTTTAATGACTACGCTTTGTCGTATTCCGCGTACACGATTCACCAGTGAACCACTAAAAATAGTGTTTGTTCTATTCTGTAGCAAAAGAAAATTAATGATTAAAATAATATTAGACAAACGTTAGGCTATTAACTCAATATGTTTCTAGACGCAAATAAAAAGACATTATTTGAATATATGATTTTTGACTAAATAATTGTATTTTATTGAAATTGTAAATGAAAATAAAAATTAATATAAATAAAATATTACAATTACGAGGACCTTATTCTATACATCTAATCTTGAATTAAATAGGCAGAATAAACGCAATTCATATTTATGTCAAAATTAAAAACTCGGTAAAAGAAGGCAAACAATTAAATAAATAATAAATAAAAAATTGGTATTTTCCACGAATACAAGGTATAAACCATTACTATCCTATGGTTAAGGGGTAGAGTGAAAGTTTAAGCTAAGAGAAGTGTTGGAGATGAGTTGGCCGGTACAAAAGTGGTTAAAGAGTTCAGGTTATTAGTAAGGTCCGTAGGAAACTGGACTCCCTGTAACTGTGGCTCCAGAAATGGAGAACGGCGGTCAATTCTGTAAAATCAAAAGCCATCTGCTTTCCCAGGAGGCAACGACAGGAAGCCAGAGCCATCACTTTTCACGGGAGCCCATGGCCTGGAGGTCTTCAGTCAAATACCTGGCCTCCACCCTTACCTCCACGCCTGTCCTTCTCTTCTCAAGCTTATCATAGCTAAATGCTAAGCTATACACTCCCCTCTGCCACAGAAGTACCATCCGCTCAATAACAAACACCAAATGTACTAAATGCTCTTCCGTCCCGTCCTTATCAATCAGCTACTCTCTGGTGGTCTCTTTGGTCCAACACAAGTCGGAAATCTCTTGAATCTCTCCAATTTTGTAGGCCTCCTCCTTCAGACTCATCCCCAAATCTTAATGGTTCCTATCAACTTAACGTTCTTCGATCTCCCACCCTTCTACCTCCATAACATCTCTGCAATACACACTTCCTCTCCCTGCCTTCTACCTCTCGCCTCCTAGGATTAGTTTAATATATTTAAGATTTTGTCATAGTATCTATGTAATAGTCAGCTTCATGTAATAGTTTTTTGGGTTGAATTCACATTCATTCACGACCACTCACCACATCCGTATCACTCATAAAATGTGTCCTTAAATACACCAAACTAAAATCATCACCGGTACCATTACTTTTAAACTACTACTGTACTTGTTTCATTTATAGATTTGTAAACTAGTTAAAAGTTTACTTAAGACTTAAAATAGTAAATTCATTCTAGCTCTTAAGAGGTATTGCATACACATTATTACACTACGTCGTGTCAGAACATCTGCACTAAACACATGTATTTTATGCGAAAAGAGAAAATGTCAATAACAAAAGGAGGAAGTCAGTCAGCTAGTTCATACGTCGAATAATAAACGCTGTCTCCCAAAACAAAAAATTCGTTTATCGTCCCTCCCATGGAAAACCCTTCCTCAAATAAAGCCCTTCACACCAAAGCCCTGTTCCTATATTCTAACCCGCACCCATTGTCAGTGTCAGACGCTCCAAAACCTCGAGGACCACTGAACCTATAGTAAAACGTCGGAACTGTGAATTTATGCACTGCAAAATGAATATATATATATCCATAATCGCCACTGAGGAAGTTTCTGATGATGCTAGTAGTTCTACTAATTTGTATGACAATATTATAATATAACTGGCTATCGTTGTCTTCACCTCGATCAGTCCGTCATGGAAGAACGTTTACCACTCTATGGATTTGGCGCACTTGTCAGAGAATATATTGTATCAGAGTTGTTTTTATTTGAAATTAGACAAACCAAAACCTAATGAATTTATGTGATTCGACAGTTACAGTAGCGGTACGAGCTTCTCATTTTTTTATTCCCTTATTTATTAAGTTTCTCGAATTGTTCTTTTAAGAGCTTCTTTAGTAGAAAATCCTGTTTACTCCTATTTTAGGTTAGATGAAAATTAAAATCATTTGTTAAACCTGACAATATATTATTGTGTTCCTTGACAATGAGACAATGACACCCTTTTATTGTTCTTTTCTTATTAGTATATAGTCTAATTGAAAATTATCTAATGTTTATTTAAGTCTTTCAACATAAACAGCTGTCATTAAGTCTGAGTAACACTATAATGGCCCATTTAGTTTTATATCGTAAGAGCAGGTTGCGTAAATGTCAAACATTTAAAGTGGTACAGTTATACTTACACTTGTCTTGTTCGATAAAAACTATTTGGAAGTGTATTACATAATTAATGTAAATATTGATTTCAGGAATAAGTGGTTAATTTAAATTTTATAACTTAACATCCGCCTATGACGTATAATGTAGCAATGGTTTTGCTCTGGGAGCTGAAGAGGCTGGCTGTGAGAGGTGTGGAAAATATCCGGAAGTAAAACTGTGAGCTCAAAATTGTGATAAGGGAAACTCAACATACCCCAAGTCTGTTTGAAATTATTTTACTTTCACAGGGAGAGCTCGTTTTTGTATATAGCGCTATATATATTAACATTATTAATCGAGAAACCAAATAGAAAAAGAGATTTCCAAATGCAAAGATTTTTACTATATTGTTCCAGCCGCCTCTTGCGGGTTTATGGGATTATGCAGACAAAATATCCTTATACTTTAGAGGATCTTAAAACACTCTTAAAACCATATGTAAAAAAAACTTATAGTATATTATTTATCTTTCAAAAAACAATTAAACTATTTGGATTGTTTTCCGTTATATCTCTTTATACTTCGTCTATTTTCCGAAGGCTTATATTGTACAACATTTGTTCTTCATGACTTTTTCAGTTCATGTCGATCAGTAAAATGTCAACCTAGAAAGTCATTCAAATAAAATACCCAATTTGTAGCTTGTATAAATTTAAACTAACTTTTACCATTACATCGTTTTCGAAAATACTAAACGGTTTATTTTAAAAAAACCTTTAGAAATTGATAATTATGATTGATTTTTCGAGCGTAAAAACTAAATTAAAATTCAATCGTTACTACGTTAACCGCTAGAAGCGTTAAGATCCAGGCGACAGCTGTTTTAAAGACTAGTATTACGTTTTGGAGTTCAGACCAATGAACAATTTATTAAGGTCAAATACACTGTATAATTTGGGTTTTATTGGATATTTATTAAATATCTACATCTTGTTCATGACGAGCTAGTTGTTAAATCTTATTACACTTTTGCTGCTATTTGCGACCAGACCTTTTGTTAACTAAAAGTTGTTAAATTGTTAACTTACACTTGGAGGAAACGATTTCGTCTTACGACTTCTTCAGGGATACTTATTGTTTTAGTTTCATGTTCTGATATGTTTATAAATTTCTTATTGTTCTACTGTGTCGAGAAGTGTTTCTTGTCTGGTTTCTTAGAAATGGTTGTAATTCTGATTGATATCTGTATTTGGAAGAAGTTTCTATATTGTTATTATTAATAAGACTCACCGAACGTAATGGACTATAAAATTCAAGAATTGTTATTATTAATTAAAAGCCGATTGAAAAATGTTTTTTCCATTGAATAGAAGGAAAAAATCATTAAAAATTGTTCCAAACTAGCAAATTTTCTAACAATTATTTTACCTTTAAAAGCGGGTATAATTCAGTAGAGAATCTATTATTATATCTATTCCTTTAAACGAATCTTTGAGAATGCGCCGTTATGATATTTCAGTAGCTTAAAATACATATGCGCTTGTACAGCTATAGTTTTATACACATTTGCAGGCGCTAGTTTTCTTTCGTTTTTATACCGTAGTCCTTTTCTATTCGAAAGTGTCAAGTTACGGTGACTTAGTATTTTATAATGTACTCACAAGCTATGTACTTAATGTCAGATCTAACTAGCCGCTTTCACGTACGACTGTTTAGTAAGTTTTGTTAGAAAGTTATTGGAGTGGAGTGTTTAAAGACAAAAATGTTGGTCACAATGTATGCTTATTAATCTGTGTCGATCCATCTACTTAGGCGAAATGTGCAATACGTAACCGATCCCTTTCTACTAATTCGTCTTTAGGTATCAGAGGTGCAAGCACAATACTTGAAAGCTCAAATTTTATAATGTAACAACTTAACATGTATTTGAAATAGTTCTGTGTTTTAGTTTTTCTTTAAATACGTTCCACGTAATACTAAAGAATTTATTTTTTAGGATACTATTGTAGTAACTAAACTTTGGGTTAGAATAAAGTTGTTACCAATTACTCCATATTATATAAAAAATGCTTTTACAGCACCAATACGGTCTGCAACAAGTATCAGTTACGACCATAGAAAATTTTCTAAATATTACATCATTAAATTAACTAAATTATGGTTTAAAAAATTAGTTATATTAAACACAATTTACCGAGCAGAATTTTATAAAACCTTCAACAGCATCAACTTTTCTTAACTTTTTAACTTATTTTTTTCTTTTAACCAAAATATTTTTATTTTCAGTGAGCTATTATGGTATACAATTTATTCTTCGTGAATTTTTCAGTCCATGAAGATTGGTAAATTTCAATAAAACTACCTAACCTATTATAAAACATTTGTATACAAATATTTACTGATGCTATACTTAAGACCTCTCAAAACGATCTTCAAGAGATTGTGCTTTGGCCGCTAGAGGGCTCTATTGACCTAGCAAACTGCAATACCTTAAGCAAGGTATTTAACAGATCTGGGGTCATTGACTCGGATATTTAAAAAGAGTTGTCAAAGAGTGTATATAATTCTGTAAGCTTTTTATATAATTTTATTTTCTGGTATGTTTGAAAATTAGGTGTTGTTCTAGTTTGCGAATAAGTCTGATTTCTGAAGGAAAGTTCTAGGTTGTGGTTGAGTTTTATATCTGTCTCTATAATGTGGTTAGTCAAGAGCAATTTTACTGGGGTTTTCTTTAATCTTTATTGGAAAGCATATTCCGTTGGTAAATGTAATTTTTTTTAGAGTCTGTACTCTTTTGTTTGTATATATGTACCTAGTACTTATACTATATTTTTTGTTTGTTTTCAATTTTATACTATTGTCTTCTTTTTTTAAAATATCACACTTTTAAAATGGTTGGTCTACCTATCTTATACCTAGTTTGTTCATGTAAATGAGATTAGTTTTTTCTCAAGTTTTGTGGAATAAACAAAAACAAACGAACAGTTATGCACACTTAGCCCAACAAACATAGACAAAATACCTTAAAAGATGTTGTTCCAAAGAATGGGTTGTCAGCCAGCAGTACTAGAAAATGTTAAAACACATGCTGATTCACGAAGATAATCAGAACCAGAAAAGTTCACCAAGATTTCAGCTCACCACGTAAAACGAATTCTTACTGAAATTCTGCTAACGTAGATTAAGGGGCGAATTCAAATTCTTCTTATGATTTTTGGTAATAAAATAGGTCCCAGGACAGTTAATGTAAGTAGTTTTTAAGGAGACCCGCGTGAAGTGCAAAAAATGGAATAAAAAACATATTTTTCATCTTTGGGCAACTTTGTTATTTCACTAATAAACATCAAAATTTTTAATACAATTTGGAAAAATTTGTATTTTGAGCAAAACATTGTAAATAAAGAAACTGAAAGCAAATGGATGTTTGATGAAATGAATTTTTATCCATAACTATTTTGAATTTTCCTATTTTTCCTATTTTTTTATTGTTCCTATTTTGAGCAACACATATGCAAGTAGTTTTCATTTTGCTCAATTTTATCCTGATTGCTCCATATTCTCGTCCTGTTCTTCTGTGACATTTTCGTCATCTAATGGAGCTCTTTAGTAGGTTGCAAAGCAGGGTCGTAAATAAACAGTATTCGTCTACGCCCAGCCGGATGTTTTCGTCCTTTTCCCTTCTTTATCTACGGTATATTGTAATCTAACAATTGTTGTCTCATTCTGAGTCACTTTTATACAGATAATCTAAATCCCTTCCAAGTAAATAAATATATAATAGTGTTTCAACTAAATATTTACCCAAAATGAATGTACAATATTTACAACACCTAAAAAGAAGGGGAAAATCACAAATTATAATTAAATAGATTATTGTTATTTCTGAAAGCAGTACAAATAATTTTAATGAAACACAATTATTTTTTTCTTACTTTACATTAATTTAAAATTTTTGATTAGACTGAAGTCATAGTTTATTTTTATTTTATTGAAAATTTTGAATTTAATAAATTTAACTACTCAATTTGACGTTATGTTTATTTTAAAACCAATCCTCGGTTCCTTTCTTCTTGAGTCCTGATCCCTGGGGCACTGGTAGCAGCCAACCCTAGTAAGTCGGCGTGAGTCCTGCTACATTCTTTGATGATCTTAACGTACCGGATGCTGAGTCTGGAGCCCGCGTTCGTGATTTGAATTAGACGACAGAAACGTTGTTCTACGGATCTATCTGGTCCTTGGTGCTTTTCTAAGGGCAAACCGACATTATGGCCGACGGCACCTCGTATTAAAAATTTGTTTAAGACTGCCTCACAAGCTCTTGTGTCTCGGTTTTTATTACTGCGATCCAACTTTCCCCTTCCCCACGCTTGGTTCTCCGCTATCTCAGTGCATATTCCTGTATTGGCGGGTTGAACAACGTATTCGAATAAACCTGCAATCTTCTGTTATTGTTATTTGACAAACTCAGAACTATCAATTTCTTTAATTTCACCGTAACTTTTTTAATATTTAAGTTTTATGGATTCGGTGTTTACTATCGTTGCTGTTGGATGCTGCCGGTCATTTGAAAAGTCAGTGATTGTTGTAGGTGGCCTAGTTCCCAAATTAGCATTATTTTGATGTTTTTCGGCACTTAGGAATTTTCACTGCACTCCCGTTTGTCAAATTTAGTTAGTTAATTAGAATTATTTTTTATTTCAATTTTTTGTTTGTTTTATTTATAGTTATAGAAGAATTTATTTGCTTCTTCACTCATTACTAAGTTTATTAAAAATAAATTTAAACCTTTATTACATAAGTTTTGAATACATTATTCAAAATCTAGAAATTGTTAATTTCTTAATTTCGGCGGTCATTTTGACCATCTCAACAGATACACACAGCAACGCACGCACCCATAACTCTTTTTATTTTTACCACCTGTTTAAAATGCAAGGGAATGTACAACTTGACTTGCTGTTCTGAATGCGCCCTACTGGTAACTAATATTGTGAGGGCTATATAGTCATATATGTCAGTCGTTTTGTCAGCTGAAAAGATACACATTAGCATGAACAATCATAACATACATATAATCTTACCATGTGCCATTCTTAACAGGTGGTTCAAGTTGGGCTGTACCTAATATAATCCTGCTTAGTTTTAACTTTATATAGGCTCCTGCGTACATTTAAACAGAACCTGCCAGTGGAACTCGTTCCTGGACTTTATTTTATAAACCAACTGTCTTTTAATATAGCTCAAATATTGTAGAAACATTTAATGTCATGAGGGAGCTCGCCTGTTGTAACATAGGCTTTTATTTGATTGCACTTATTATTTTATTAATTTACTGCTTCTGATATCTAACTTTTAATAGCATTTAATAGTTGATTATATATGGAAAAAACCAAAGTTTTTATTTATTTACTAATACAGGATATTTTGATATAAATTGAAAGATTTCGCATAGTAATTTTATTGATTAGAAAAATAAAAGTAACAGAATTAAGGACTTTTAATGCCTTTTATTAATATGCAGAAAATATGGTACACCACACACTTATTTAAATACATTTTATTACACATATTTAATATATCTTATGAATTTAATAATAGATTCTTGTAAACTAAATTAAAATATAATTTTGAATTTTCACACTATATAATACGTTACAATACGTTATATGATACAATACGTTTTCCAAGCGTTAATATTTTCAATACAACATTCTCTTATATTATTAGTTATTTATGAATTCCAAAACCATTTGCCAATATTAGATGAAATTATTACTCATTTTTAATATTTTATATTATTTAAACTTTTGCAA
>JBAIZL010000002.1:330369319-330391819 GCA_036971475.1 Prosapia bicincta
TTTTTGAAATTCATAGGGTAGATAAAAAACGTATTTTAATAACCATTGAAAATTTGTACAAGATATATATATATATCTTGTACAAATTTTATATATATACACCTATATATATACATCTATATATATATATATATATATATATATATATATATATATATATATATATATACCTATATATAAGGAGAGAGTGACCTACTAGAAGGAATTGAAAAATAGGTGGAAGATTCGTTGAACCTTTTAAAAGAAGTCATATTACAATATGTTTGGCTATTCGAATCAACTCGTATATATAATTCAGATATACAGACAGCACTTTGCTTACTAATGTTAAATCGGTAAACTCAGCTACAGTCGCGAGCAAGACAAAACCCCCTCAGGCGTGCTTGGTTAGAATACACAGAGCAGCTTTGCGAGATAAAAGATTTTATTGCTAGAACTAGAGCTTATTGCGATCTTGGGACTTGACCTTTGTCCATCCCTTAGCTTTCAATTTATATAAATAATGTCAGGTTCGTTTGACTTTATTTCAGAAATAATTCGGTTATAAGAGATATTTCCAGTAATATGAATGTCGTATAAGGCTATAAAAAATAAAGAAATATGTGACGGTTGGGCTATAACAGACTCTTTAAGAATTTAATCCTGCTCATTATTATAAATGCATAATGAGAACGCAATATGAGCTGATATATCATTAGAATGGTGGCTATACTTAGGAAGTAGGCGCAGAGAGCTGTATTGGTCTGCTGTATCGCCTGATCAGAACAGCTATACTGCCATGAGGTACAAACGCTGAAAGTCGAGAGCTTTAGAGAGGGGTGAAGGAAGTCATGTCCAGAGTGAGATGTAAGCGGTATATAAAGTTGTATTTTAGTTTTCGCAAAAGTACTTTAGGGAAATACCAGTAAGTAAATTCCTTACTTTTATTGTGTATAAATACACCGAAATACATACAAATATATTACACTGTATAATAATACAGTCAGTAGCACCTGTCGATAGAAGCGTGGTATGTAGTTACGAGTATTACAGGTTTTGAAATCTAGTTAGTTATCTAATAATAAAAGATTAAAGTTAACAGTTAAAATTATTATATTCATTAAATGGCAATAGTTATTTTAACGTAATAATGTACTATAAATAAAGTAACATAACCTGCCTGTTTAAACAGCTGTTCTACAACAAAATCTACGAAATAAAATCAGCTGTTGTGATAAATCATATGTTATAAGTTGAATAAAGTTAAAGTAATTGCACACAGCTCATATATGTAGCTATAATATCAGGCATGACGACAACTGGAAGACGGTCCCAGTGCCATTTGTTATACAGGCGCGCCAGAAGTATTCACTTAAAGTTTTTCTCACAATTCGGAATAGTTCAGTAATAATTTCAGAATTCTTAATATGAACTCTAAATATTAATTTAGAGTCGGGAAAAAAAACAATATTATTTCGTGCATTAAGAATTGGCCCCAAAGAATGAACATTGTGGTGTCGAGTTTAGTAAATGCATCCTTTTATTTTTTTTTTACTCATGTAACGCCATTACAATAAATTTGTGCTTTTGGCACTAATTGACTCTTTTCTGTGCATTTTTTGTTAATTCTACTTTTTAAAATTAATTTTTTCCCAAGGGACAAGTACAGTGTTGTATATTATTTAAATATATATATTATCAATGTTATATTTTCTATTGATTTCTGATTTCTAAAAAGATTTTTTACAAGTATTATTTAGACATTATTTCTTTTTTTAATTACATGTTTCTAGGACTTTCAAAAATTAATAATTTGTATTTTTATTTCACACTATATTTCTCTGGATGTTTCCAGTCCTAGATAGGCAAAATTTCGAAACTTTATCACTAACTGAGACAAATTCTTATTGATGTGTGAAACAACAAGACGATAAAGGAAGCCTTAAATTTCTCGTTGTATTATTAAATATTCTTCGTGGAAGTCGGCGCCCTTAAGTGCATTTAGAGCCTGTAACACCGTTACTGACATCACTGGACATAATAATTCACGACTAGCTTTAGACAGAATGTGGGCGTAAAACTCTTAACATTCTTCACAGCATACTATATTTTCCACAATTAGAGACATTGATATCAAAACTGGACACCGGTAAAAACTGTTATTGTTACTCGAAAATCCACAATTAATCCCGAATTGGACTGCTTTGCAATAGGTGTTACTCTTTCGTAGGATTAAAAAGTAACAGTTTGTAAGCATATGTACAGTTACAAATTTTTTTATTATTTTTTTTCAGCGCCCTACACTAATGTGAACCTGACTGAAGAATCAAATAAATAAATACAACTTTAGCTTTTAAGCTTTTATGCTCAGTACCTTAAAGGGAAGTTCGATCTAAAACATAGTTGTTTATTTGATTCTGTATTAAAATGATATTTAATTTTGATATTGGTAACCATAAAACGGAACAATAACGATAAAAAGTAAGTAGTTTTTGAAAAATATCTTTTTAATTGTAAAAAAGGAACATTACCTATTCTGTTTTTCCAATACTTGTATGGTAATAATAAACCTATTTTATTTATTGTATTTTCAATATATGGAAATATTACACTATCATAATTATAGTATAAGTAAAGATAATGGCAATAAAATCATTTTATTAGGTCCCCACTCTACATTATTAATTTTTCTTTTAATAAACTTGATATACAGTTAATATCATTGAGACAAATGATATTTTATTCCCTTGAAACACAATTTTTTTATTATTGTATGCATATGAAATAAATTACACCAAAAACAAAATGTAAAAACGCCATACGCGTACATGTTTCGGAAAATATGTTGCCATCATCAGAGGCTAAATACAATAAATATAAACCATCATTTCTTATTTAAACTAATGATTAAATATGCTTAGAGAAACGTATAGGCTAAGTAAACAAAATTATAAATGTTAAACATAATTCATAATATGATAGCTAAATTTTACAACCTTATTAGATATTAGGTATTGAGAATTATTAAAAATACACGATTTTTTTTAACAACAAAAACACTGTATAAATTACAAGTCAGAATCGACGAGAAATCGTATATTTTGAGTTTGTACCGCGTGAAGACACTGTCAATTCAATCTTTTACGTAAAATTACTCAAGAAATTGAAACGTGCGTGAAGGTAGTCAGGGCCAAGCTCCACCATGACAATAACCGCAGCTGCATGGACTTCATCCTTATCTACTTCCTGGCTCAGAGCTTAAAACAAGGTGGTCGCCCAGGTCTCTTACAGCCCCAACATGGCTGAGAGAGAGAGAGTCGAAAGGAAAGAATTGAAGTCAGTGGGAAACTTCTTAAAGCACGTTATAATGTTACTAAGAGACATTCCCTTTGCCTTCCAATCATGCCAGTCACGTGTTCGAAAATGTATTGATAATTTATTTTCAGTAGTTTGAAGAAATTTAAGCATATACACCTATATGATTAATAAAACAGACATTAATACTATCGTTGACCCCGTATATTATACAAAAGTAAAGTAATTTGATTCAGACATTTTAATCTTAAATTACTGTAATATAATTTTTTGAAAGATATAAGTTTACATTTATACTTTTTAAGCGTACATTATTACTTTAGAACTTGAGAAATTATAAGTCTTATAGAAACAACATAAAAAGATTCGAATATACTCACATTTTCTCATGTTTTATTAACTAAATATTTTATAGTTCAAAATTTATTATTGAACACCACGGTTTTTGTATATGTACCAAGTTCTATTTAAGTTAATTTTCTTCAGCGCAGGAATCTTTTGAATTATTAATAACGTACGAGCTAACTTATCTTAACTATATTTTGAAAGTAGGAATATGGAAAGCGATGTTTCAGCTAATTTGAAAATTCCCTCCATAAATTACCTAAAACTTTGAAACCTAGTTACATTTTCCTTATTTAGGTAAAGCTTTACCCTGCCACGTTTTACAGGAAATAAATTTCCCAACTCACAGATCAACTTTGTTGTATAGCTCGTAGCGCTGCGTTTAATCCTGGTGCAGTAAAATCTCCTCAAGCCAGAGGATTATGTATAAATCCTTGTTTGAATACATCCTGTTTTGTTTATTGATTGTGTTGTTATTGCATTGTCGTTAGTTTGTAAATCTTTGGGGTATTTATAGGTTAGGTGTGATTATAAATAGATCTGCGATTCAGAAAACAATCATTCAATAATAACCTATTGGCAATATTTCATGACAAATGCAAGATCATGTATTTATAAATGTAAATGTGCTGAGTCCAGTATTGTATGTTACAAGTGCTTATTGCGTAACTAGGTGAATGCTTATGAAAAGTATTCATAAGTATTCAATTAGTTACGCAATTATCATTTATAGTTTAATCAGCGAATTCAAAATGATTAAAACAAGCAGCTAGTGCATATGATTGAATGAACGATATTTAATCGCTTTTGTCTTTAAATCCTTAGAATACTAAGTCGTGAACATTGTCTCTCCCTCTCTCTCTCTCTCTCTCTTTCTTTTTCTTGCTCTATTTCGTTCAGTTTCGTTACTCTGTCTATTTTGCGTTGTAGTAAAACATGTTCGCTACCTAGTTGCGCATATATGAGCCGACTGATTTTTCACGAGAGACTGGCGTTAGGAATTCGATCTGTCTACACAGACCGCGTCAACGTGATTCTCACCCTCGTTACAGACCAAAAGTGGAATGTTGTTGTAATAAGTTACTATACTACATAAATACCCTAGACGTATGTTTGTTGAATGTATATTTTTGTGGTTTGTGGTTTTTTTGGGGCGAATATTTGAGCCACAGTCAGTCTTTAGCACGAAAATCCTATCATTGACCTAGTGTCCCACGTACGAGCCACTACACTGGAACCCCTCAATTCCGAAACCCTGGGAAATCCGAACATGATTTTGATGAAAACCAAAATTTTAAAAAAATATGTAAATTTAATGAAATGTGTTCTGAATTTTGCTACTTACATAAAACAGGCCCAAGATTGGATATATATTTAAAATAACAATGTATAAACGTAAAAATAGAAACGTCATACAAAGGGTTATACCAACAAACCCCTATGTAAATCGTTTTGACTGGTCATGCTAGATTAAGGTGACCATATTTGTAATGACCTCAGAGCGGGACACACATTAGGAGGGTCAGCCCCCCCCCCCCGATACCGTGGGAAATATATTTTATAAATTGACACAACTAAAGGTCCTAAACTTATTATTTTATCTATTTTAGCACTTAAATTTACATAAATAAGCATAGGAAAAACTTTACTGTTCAGGTAGTAAAAGCAGCACAATTACAATAATCGGACCATCAGTTAAATTAATTTATTAATAATGAAGCAAACAAAAATACACATATAACCATTGAAAATTTTGTAAGTTACACAGTAAAATCAACTGAATGAAGTGTAATGTCCGACCGCGAGGAGAAAATAATTGGAAAACTATGTAGACAAGTTTGTGAAACATCTTCTTTTACCAGACTTGTAAAAAGGTTGATTGGCAAATTCGTATAGTTTCAACACCTTTCAATATAAAAACAAGGGTACAGTTTGTCCACTAGCCTACACGTTCACTCATTGGCACACTTTTTGATGAATGTATGTCTTTAAGGAGAGCTGGTTCTCCTTTTATTTTGCCATGAAATGTATCACAAATTAGTCCAACATTGTACTTCAGCATAAGCATTGCTCTTAAAGTTAGAACACTCAATTGAGATTTATTTTTAGTCCATATATTGTTCATGTTAGTAAACACTCGTTCAACTGGAGCATTAGTTCCTGGGAGACAAACAAGGAACTCAGAAATGTAACGTAAGTTTTCGTAAAAAATGTTCTTTTGTTCAAAATGGAAGGATACTTCTACCCATCTTTGGTCTATCGAATTTTTCAGCTCACACCATTCTGACAACTTTTCATTTCTGGCATTTTGTTTTAGACAGTCTGGCTCATCAAACAGTTTGTTGTTATCAATAATGACCGATTTCAGCAAGTTTGATAACACTTATATTAACTTCTCTGGTCCCTAGGTCACTCCCGTAACAATAAAAAGGTAAAAAGTGCGAACTCACTCATTGACATAGCCTATGCTACGCAATGACAGATTAGTTAATTAGCAGAATTGCCAATCCAAAACTACAAAATTCCCCGATGCAGGTATAATTTACAAGCAACCAAATAAACAATGCGTTTAAGTGTATGCAATGTCCTTGTTGCTTTTATATTGTGTAAGAGTCAGTCAAGAACATTTTATTTTGGGATACAATATTAAATAATATTTAAAGCGGGACGTTTATTTGTTTATCTTTATCCTGCCAAAGCGGGGCATAATAGCGTCGCCCGAGTAAATCTGGGGACTGCGGGACACTAACCTAAAAAGCGAGGCGGATGGTCACCTTATGCTAGACAGATACCTCATATAGGGCTCATATATTATCGAAAAAATACAGACAACATAAACATTATTGTATCAGTGACAAATTATCTTTACATTTAAGTTCTGTATACAGTACAGAGTATTTACAAACGAACCCATCACTTGACACGTTTACATTCTTTGTGATAAATGTCATTTAAAGGTAACCTAGTAAAACGTAACCATTGAATGCAATAACTGCCGCAGAGGCACGAAGGAATAGACAAGGAGGTCAATGTATTTTGACGTCAATGACCTTGACTAACTGAGAGGCTAAATGCCCACATTAATGTCAGACATGCCTATATATCGATACGAATATATCAAACCGTTATAATAAGCCACTGATTTGTCAAAGAAATAAAAGTAACACGCAAACACTAACCCAAATATGAGCGTCAGTCCAACTACCCCGGATGGCGCATATGTGGGGCGTCATTTTGTTAACATTGCGGTAGGGATCGTGTTAAGACAGTATCACTACTATCGCCTCCATAGGATACGAAAATAGTTAAACAGATTAGCTCCTGGTAGATAGAACAGAGTTGGTCATAGCATGGTGTTCAGGACGGCACACCTGAAGGAGGCCTGTCGGATAAATAAAGAAATGTTTTACCGGAATTGGGTTCAATTAGATTCCTCGTACTCGAATAGTACAATAATCCCAGTTCTTCATCTGGACAAGGTCTGCTCGTTGGTCCATGTTTTTAGAATGCCATAAGGAAGTGTGGCCCTTATAACCTCTTACAGAACAAATATAAGGAATGAAATAATGAATTAATCAGGACTTAGGATAGATCATAGGATTAAGGACCTTTGGTATTTTGGATAAGGTATTTGGGGAAGATAATGTTATCACGTTTGTGTGATTGCTATATATAAATTATTTCCGTATTGACGAATTAATATAAAGAGAAACAATAAATTATTTTTTCATAAAAATAAATACTATATAACATTTGTATTATATTATGTCAGTCTTATTCAGTGATGGAAAAATAGATAGATTCATCAACCTTCAGAACTTTATAATAATTGCTAATAAATTTGTTTATTTAAGATAGGCGAAACTAATAAAACAAAACCAAGTTATTAGCCTATAAACTATAACTTTTCAAGCACCATTGTTCATGTCTCCACATACCAACTGGCACTCACGCAAAGCTATAATTTGTAGAGGCATTGCTATAAATGACACTGTATTATCTAGTCCGTAATTCAGTGCTTCTCTCTGACGCACACATGGCCAATCTATTATCGCTACTTAAATACCTTTTAATTATAAGGTTTCACATTATCATGATATTGTTCTTGAGGAAATTGAAAGGTTGTATGAACTATAAGCTAAATACAATAAAATAGTATTAGAGGCATTTTTGATTGAAAATTAAATGACGGACAACGTGGAGTATTTAAATATCGAATATAACAATCTATAATTGTACATGCATTAAGGTACTGCAGGTATTTGTAATATGATCAACAGATCATGTTATGTAAAGTATAAAATATTTTGTTATTAACAAGTTATTCAAAATAAAATTCCTACTCAGGTTAACAAAGAAAAGTTTTATTTTAGTTAGCCTACTTTTTCATTAAATAATATTATAATTAAACCACTACTAGTGTATACTATCTTTCTGCCTCTCTCTCTCTCTCTCTCTCTCTCTCTCTCTCTCTCTCTCTATATATATATATATATATATATATATATATATATATATAAATATATATATATATATATATATATAAATATATATATATATATATATATATATATATATATATATATATATATATATATAATTGTGTGTGTGTGTATGTTGTGTGTGTATGCGTGTGTGTGTGTGTGTGTGTGTGTGTGTGTGTGTGTGTGTGTGTGTGTGTGTGTGTGTGTGTGTGTGTGTGTGTGTGTATGTTGTGTGTGTGTGTGTGTGTGTGTGTATGTGTGTGTGTGTGTGTGTGTGTGTGTGTGTGTGTGTGTGTGTGTGTGTGTGTGTGTGTGTGTATGTATGTTGTGTGTGTGTGTGTGTGTATGTTGTGTGTGTGTGTGTGTGTGTGTGTGTGTGTGTGTGTGTGTGTGTGTGTGTGTGTGTGTGTGTGTGTATGTTGTGTGTGTGTGTGTGTATGTTGTGTGTGTGTGTTTGTGTGTGTGTGTGTGTGTGTGTGTGTGTGTGTATGTTGTGTGTGTGTGTGTGTGTGTGTGTGTGTCGTTCAAATTTTCAACCGTTAATTGAATACTTTTTATTCATCCACTCAAGTTCAAAATTCATTTTTTTTAAACTTATAGTGGATTACACTTGATATTAATACAGATTTTTTCAAATACTAATGTTTTATTTATAATTTGAAACAGTTTATGTCTTTAGAATGGATTCCGTATGACTACATATTTGAAATGCAGCACTCAACTGTTGGATTTCAAATATGAAATCATAAAGTTGGAATCCGACCGAAAAACAACAACATTTTTAAATTTAATTATTGAATAATATATTAAAGACTGTAATAACATCAATTAATTGTCTTCTACTACAAGTTTTAAAAAAATTAAATGAGCTTCATTGGCAGAATAAATATTTAATTAGCGATTAAAAACTTTTAATAACATACATATGGGGAGAGTGTGAACTAACCAGTAGGAAATTAATAAAACAATATTTTTCTAAGTTTATGACATTGTTTAGTATAATATTTTCTAAATAAATCTTTTTCGACAAAGTTCTTTGTAAGAACTTCTTCGATCAAGTTCAGAACTGTGCAAGTAACACACATTCGGAATACACACTGTCAGTTCGAAATCGTGGGTTACGTTTAGGTCTAGTAAAAGTTATCGAACAATTTTTTCGTTGAGTGTCTACAGAATAACTATTAAACATTAGGTTTAGCTATTATTTCGAATTTATTGAAAAGAGTCATATTAATTATTATTAACCTAATTTAAATAAATTATGACTGAATACATTCGTATACTCGTAGATATAGTTTGAGATATGAGAAACCTAGTTTAGATATTTAAGATGTCAACGTTCTATGTATAAAGGTGAAATATAGTTTTATATTTGTTTTTCCCTTTAAAAAAAACAATTTACTGATTTTCGTTTTTGAAACCCTACTGTTTTTTTTCTATTATTTATTATTTTGTTGGTAGAATATTTTTTTCAAGTATAGACCTAAAATGATTAATTAAACATCTAAGTTTAATTGTTGAGCTTATATATTCTTCCTTAGATACTTAGAATATGCAATATATCCGGACTGAATTACTTTTATGGGCACGGGTGGATGGCATTATGTATTCCTGGACACTCCAGTTCTGCCAATATCCTACTTCACTGTTCTGTCAAATTATTGAAATGTACGGTTGTTTTGGAGTTGGCACTACTGGGACAAAAACATTCCGAAACAGTATGAGTATACTGTATGCTTAGTACGTATTCTTGTATTTGGTCCCCTATAAAATGGAGAGTGACTACGGAGCTTAGGCTATGGCTTTATGTCACTAATACTATAAGTCAAAACTTAAAAGCTTTGTTGTCATCGTATTAATTGTCTACTTTCACTCTTTCCCTCTCTGTCTGTCTGTCTTTCTCTCTCGCTCTCTCTCCCTCTCTCTCTCTCTCTCTCTCTCTCTCTCTCTATATATATATATATATATATATATATATATATATATATATATATATATATATATATATATATATATATGGAAGTAAACATGTATTCCAATTGTTCAATAACTGACCTATGAAAAGCAAACATTCAGTATTTTATGGTACAGGTCTTGGCGCAGTGATTAAACTAAGAATATTTTTTGGAACCTTTTACAATAGCTTTATTCACTTTAAATAAAAACAAATTCCATCAAAGTTTTAAAGTATGTCAACATAGTCGCTTTTCGTTTCAGTAAAAGTAATTCCTGTTAACCAATATAAAGCTAGATGGCGCGCTAGTTCTCTGGGTAATAATACGAACGACGTAAATGTGCGTCAAACACAACTCTAAAAATGTTATTGACATCTTGCGGGTTTTAGTGCTCGTTTTTGATGTAGCTTTTGTCTGAATAGTTCCAGCAACGAATAAACAGTTTTGAAGAGTAGCAATTCTCTTTAACTGCTACGGTTACACACGTTTACAGTCTGACAATTTTATATCGAACGGGTAATAATAAAAACAGACAAATGTAATTGTGTTTTATTTATTTAATTACTATATTAGTTTTATTGCTTTCTTTTTCTGTTCTGTTTCGTTAAGTTGTAACTACTTTCTTTCCATTACAATCACTTTTGAACTAGGCTTACAAGGATAATATAAACAGAAAAACATGCGCAATAACTGTAAACTTAGGAATATATATATTTTAAAATATATGTTGCTGTTGAAACATATAACATTAAAGTAAACTTGTTAATGTATTTTTGAGTTATTTGGAATTTGTTGCAGCTATTTTGTGTAATTTATTATAGCTGTTTCGAAGAAAACATATTGTTATACTAAGTAAAACACTATAACTTTTTAAAATTAAAACATAAATAAATTGGTCTCTAATATTTTCATTATTCAAATCCTACTATAAAGAGGACTTCAAGTCCTACTACTGCAGACTTCTACAGTCTTTCTAAATATATATTTTTCAAAATTTCTATCATTAATAAAATACTTTTTATTCGTCCACTCAAATTCAAATGCATTTTTTTAAACTTGTAGTAAATATTACTTGAGGTTAAAACAATTGTTTCCAATATTATTTCAATAATTAAATTTAAAGTATTATATTTAGTATTATATGGGAAGAAACTTTTCACTAAAGGGGTAAGGTATGCAATATATTTATTTCATTATATTTAGCTTTAATTAAGTGATAACAAGATTTCATAAACCAGCTGATTTTATGTTATTGTTTATGTGGTAGAACAGCTGTTCTAAATTAACGAATGGGTTAATTCATTTGTACTAATACTAATTGTAATTACATAGTAAAAAAAGTACCTAAAATTAAATGTTTCTTTGTTAGACTGAATAGGAATTTTGAAGTTTTGGTTTATTTTACTTGTTTTTATAATATATATATATATATATATATATATATATATATATATATATATATATATGTATATATATATATATATATATATATATATGTATATATATATATATATATATATATGTATATATATATATATATATATATATATAATACGTTTTCTTGTTTAATAATATAAAACAACGTAGTTTATTCAAATACAAGAATATTTATTAATTTATATCCAAAGCTTTTCGTTGGTAAACAGTACCAACATCATCAGAAATGAAAATTACAATAATTATTGTAATTATTATTATTATTATTGTAGTTATTATTGTGATTATTGTAATTTTCATTCCTGATGATGTTGGTACTGTTTACCAACGAAAAGCTTTGGATATAAATTAAAAAATATTCTTGTGTTTGAATAAACTATGTTGTTATATATATATGTATATATATATATAAAACCTAAACACAGTTTTATGACACATATGTCATAAACATAGTAGTATTATGAAACAATATGTGTAGTGATTTTTATTTTCTTAAAAATTTAAAACAACTGTTCATGTCATCTATATATTCATAATAATGACGGCCTTACATACCATTAAGGCGACTTGGGAATCACGGAATAGAGTCGTCATACTAGGGCAGTCAGTATTCAATGACAATATTATGGCCTACTCTACGCTTCACCGCCATTATTATCTCAGGTTTGATTCTAGACACTCATTTCCATAAGCTGGGTCAGCCTAGGAAGTGGAAAAGTAAGCAGTAAATCTTTTGTGATACAGGGGATTGAACGAAAAACCTATAGGCTGTTTTCCAAGTGCTCTACTCTCTACACTCAGCCGCCACGTTAACTTCTTAACCGATGACGTCCATCCTAAGATAATGAATATACAATTAATTATGTTTTTGATATAAGGCAAACAGTTTATATTTGTATAACGTTTGAACGATGTGGAGGAAATTGTGAATGATATACGTAACTAAACTGGAAATATCTCTATAAATTTCCTTTGGACATATATATATATATATATATATATATATATATATATATATATATATATATATATATATATATATATATATACACAACGATGTAGAGCACATCGTATTCTTTTTCGGGGTGGTGATATGGTGATTTTCTGATATACGTCTTAGTATACGTATATACGTAGTATATACTTAGTATATAGGTAGAAATAAATGGAAGACTTAGGGTCGTGAATCCCTTTTGGTACCGGAAATGGAGATAGTCATAGCTCAGATTGGCACGTGCTTCTTACTAGAAGTAAACCTGATGTTAAAGGAAACTAGGGAAACAAGCCGCACTTATACACACACACACACACACACACATATATATATATATATATATATATATATATATATATATATTTAGGCGGCTGAGTGGTCTAATGGGTAAAGCATTTGAATTCAAACGAAAATGTATTGAGTTTGATTCTCGGTAGTGTGAGAATCACACGACTGAGAATTTACGTATGATTTATCAGCCTCTATGTCATATCAAACAAAGAAAACAAATACTCTAGGTGGAGTCATGGGCTGGTTGAAGCAAAAGTGTTGGGCACGTTACGTCTCCATGAATACCGCGCATCCCAAATAAGACAGGTTTCCCTGGTTTTCGTTCACCCCATCAATGGTATAACAGAAGTTATTAAAAGTATTTTTCATAAGTTACAAATTAATTTGTTTATTTTTGTACTTTTTACAAAAAAAAAATATAAAACCGCTTAAGTTGATTACGAAATTTGTCTTATTCTCCTCTCAAACATCTTTCATCCGCCAAGATAACGAAAACCCCTCACGTTACGGCTTAAGTAAGTATTGACTCTGAAATATAACCTAGACTCGAGGAGATTACACTTTGTATTGCTTGCCGTAATTAAAAAACGTGACGTTCTGGAGAGTCGGGATTGGGTGTTTGTGATACGTAGGGTGGCAGAGATTTTAGACTTTTGAACAGTGATACTATCACTTTAGTTTTTTAACATGTTTTTCTTTAAGTCATTACTAATAAGTGAGAATATTTGTAGGGAGTGCCGCTTAGTAGCTCAATTGACACGTTATGAGTTTGTTACATTCATCGAGTAATAAAAAAACACACAAAACGCAACTCGTATCACAGCATTTCACTCGCGAAACATTGCGTTTTACAAGTATTTGTACAATGACGTTGTAACATTATTTTAGGCAAACATGTTACATATAACAGCAGTATCAGAAAACAAACTAAGATATAAACTTAAAAATAAAAATTAAAAAAAATGTTAATTTTAATTATATGTACAATATTAGTGGTTGAGATATGATTTCCACAAGCCTTTTTTGTTATCAAAACAACTGACAATTAGAAATGCGCCGGAAAATGGCGCAGAAGGTCAGAAATCTCAAAATGAACTCTGAACATTCCCCCTTTTCTCGGTTAGGTCTTCGAACCGAAAAGACGCTTCAAGATGGGGCATATCAAGAACAAAATTTTTTTAACAGTTTTAATTTAAATGTAATTCAATTATGTAAAGAAGTATCTAAAAGTTTCCTTTATTATTTTTATAAACATTTCATCACTGATTAGACAACATCTGGCGAGCTCCCTAGCCAACACGCATCCAAAATGAATAATGGCAAGGCCTGATCTAGGAGGCAGTTATTAATTTTATGTAAGCTATTGTGAAATAAAAACTTAACTTTCAAAATTTCACTCGTGACGGCAAAATAGTGCAAGTATGCATATTATAATAATGCAGGAAGTTATGAATAATCCATGGGATGCAATAACAAATTTTCAACTGTTAAATAAATTAATTTGAAATGTATTTTATTTTATATAAATGTAATCTCTTTGTGGATATTATATGTCAATGCCATAAATTCTAAAATAGTGGAAATATTTGTGTCAATTCTTAACATGTTAAACAAAGGTAAAAACTAGATTTAAAACAGTGTAAACATTTCTAATTGTACTTTTTCTTTTAACATTTATGTGAACTGTGTACATTAAAAATTGATTTATTTTATTTTGAAAGAATTGGTAATATTATTGAATGCACCATTTTCAAGTTCAATTAAGAAATGCTCTAGACTTTGCAGGTCACTTTAATAATTATGTAACAGATAACTGCAATATTTAACACCTACAATTTTTAAAAATTTATTTAAAATAAATCGTTACAACGATTTTTGTGTTACAACGTAGCCCTTCACGTTCAGGTATTATAACAATTATCTTGCAACTTCTAAAAAGGTTAAGAAATGATTTTATTTGTTTGTGGAGTTTATTGAGAAAGAATCGCGAAAATATATTTAGTGAAGAATTTTGACATCGTAGACTAGACATATATTTCTTCCCTTAAATTTACTCGTGGGAATATTTGCACGTCCACTCTTGCTCTTGAAATATAAGATTCATTACTGGTGATGGTCGATTTTTTTTTTTTTTTTTTTTTTTTTTTTTTTTTTTTTTTTTCCCTGGCGAAAAACCAATTGTGGTTATCATCGCCAAACAAAATCTAACAAAGATCGCAATGTTTTAAATAAAATCAAATAAATTAATAAATAAACAAATAAATAAATACAACAAAAATTACAAAACAAAATAAAACACCAACAATAAAAAACAAAAAAAACAGCAATATAACAATGAAAAAATTCTTAAAAACTAAATAACAAAATAACAACAAAGAACAATATAACAGTAAAGAAATAATATGTAAAACAATAATAGGTAACAATTTACCAATAAATAAATCTCAATAACAAGAACAGAAAATAAATTTAATTAAAATAAATTAAAGAAACACAGAGAATTATATGTATAAATAAAATTAAAAAATATATATATATTTATGTATTAAATTTTAAAAAATATTTTCAAGTGGTGCAAGAAAGCGATGACTCGGTCAATGGCCGAGGCATCGTCCCTTAGCACCACCTTTAAACTCCCTTTTAAATTAAAAAGGTCACGAATATTGCTTACATTAACACAGTTTACTAAAATATGTTTTATTGTGAAGATATCACCGCAATATTGGCATATTGGTGGATCTTCACGCCTCATCAAATATCCATGAGTTGCAAACGAGTGGCCGACGCGAAGGCGTGTAACCACCACTTCCTCCCTACGTTTTGAACGAATTGAAGACCTCCATGGACGGACGGTATCTTTAATTTCCCTCAGCTTATTCTCAATCACGGTATGCCACTCGTCATTCCAAGCAGCGAGCAATAAATGTTTCGCGAAACACACATAATCGGATGCCATAACTAGTTGAGTAATAGGCACCAAACTTGTAGCTTTCTTCGCCGCTTCATCCGCTCTTGTGTTTCCAAGTATTCCGCAATGTCCAGGAACCCAACAGAAAGTCACCCCCACACCCCCCAATTGAAGCCTGTGTACAGCACACAAAATGTCCCCAACTAAAGGGTTGGTGGAGAAAACATCCTGAAGAGCCCGAAGAGCACTTTTGGAATCCGAACACAAAAGATAATGCGAAGATCGAGATGGAATGACGGTCAAAGCTTTAAAAATAGCAAATAGTTCTGCCGTGAAAACACTGCAAGCTGAGGGCAATCCGTACGTGTAGGTACAACCAGATGCATAAAACGCACACCCAACGCCATTGTCCAGTTTAGATCCATCAGTGAAAATAATTTCACTGTGTTGGTGAGATTTATAAATGGATGAAAATTCCTGGTGGTAGACCACAACAGGAGTATCGTGTTTTATATAACTGGACAATGAGAAATCGAAGTGCGGCGTTTTTATTATCCATGGAGGTAGATAGCACATTTGTCGTTCAAACATAGTTGGAAGTTGCAACTCAAGGTCATCCAATATTCTTATCGTTCGTATGCCAAATGGAGCGGTCGAACGTTGACGTGTATTGTACACTTGATTTAACGTATTATGAAAGACTATATCAAATGCCGGGTGGTTAGGTTTGCTTCGAAGAACAGAAACGTAAGATATTTGTAGCATCTGACGTCGTCTAGAAAGGGTAGGTTCCCCAGCTTCGACAAGAAGACTAGGGATTGGGCTAGTTCTAAATGCACCAGTAGCCAGTCTAAGTCCAGAGTGGTGGATGGTATCAAGAGTTTTCAGAACTGTAGGTCGTGCGGATGAATAGGCTTGACAGCCATAATCAATGCGCGATCTAACGACCGCGCGATAAAATCGAAGCATACTAGTTCTGTCTGCTCCCCAATTCGTACCACTAAGGACTCTTAACATATCCAATTTCTTATTGCATCTCACCTTCAAATCACGAACATGTGGGATCCATGAGAGTCTTTTATCAAATAAAAGACCTAGAAATCGAACACTATCCGTGGTTTGAAGCTGAACCCCGTCAAGAAAAAGGATCGGCTCCTGGTGTTGCCTACGACGACTAAATGCTACACATTGGGTCTTCGAAGCAGAGAATTTGAAACCTGTAGATTTTGACCATTCCTCCAATCTGTATATTGCTAACTGCAAAGATCCTTCCGCAGTTGCCATACTACGAGCAGGCACATATATGCAAAAGTCACCCACAAAAAGGGAACAGTGTACCGGAGATCGTATATTACTGGTGATACTATTTATTGCAACGGCAAACAGCGTGACGCTCAGCACGCTGCCCTGCGGTACACCATTCTCCTGTGTATAGCTGTTTGAATACGTGCCTCCAAGTCGAACGCGGAAAGATCTGTTTGAAAGAAAGTTAGCGATGAATGCTAGGATATTCCCTTGTATACTCCATGATATCAGAGTGTTCAGAATTCCCCCTTTCCATGCCATATCATATGCCTTTTCAAGGTCAAAGAAAACCGCAACGAGCGTTCGACGCAAGAGAAAGGCATCTTGAATAGCGGATTCTAACAAAACCAATTGGTCAACCGATGAGCGTCCTAGTCTGAAACCACATTGTTCGTTGATAAGAAGGTTGTTGGTTTCTAGGTACCAGACAAGACGGCGGCTGACCATCTTCTCCAGCAGCTTGCACAAGACGCTTGTAAGTGATATAGGCCTGTAACCACTGGGGTTGGCCCTGTCCTTACCTGGCTTCAAAAGAGGAATTACAGTCGATTCCAACCATGCATCGGGGAAAGAGCGCTCCTCGAATAAACGATTGTATAGTCGAAGGAGGACAAGTTTCGCCGATGATGGTAGATGTTTTAGCATGGAGTACACAATGGAATCAGGACCTGGTGCAGAATCCTTCGTTGACGCAAGAGCTGACTCCAATTCCAATATAGAGAAAGGAGTGTTTAAAGGAGAGTCCTCAGACGACCCAACAGTAAACGGTATTGCTTCTTCCTTCAGTTTATAAATCTGGAATAATCTATTATAGGCTGTAGTAGCAGAAAAGTTAGAAAAAGATGTTCCAAGTACATTAGCAATGTCATCACTGTCTGTGATTAATCTCCCATCCGGTTGCTTCAGCGCAATGGCTGGCAACGGAATGGAAGTACCACAAACTGATCTTAGTTTCCTCCACACTGTGGAGGACGGAGTTGTTCGTCTAATTGTGCTAATGTACTGTTCCCAAGAGTTCTTTCTACTCAGCCCAAATATCCTCCGTGCTTTCGCACGGAGTATTTTATATTCCTGAAGGTTTCCATTCGCTGGGTGTCGTTTAAATCTCCTAAGAGCTCCTCGTCGTAAACGGAGGATTTCTGTGCATTCATCGTTCCACCACGGCACAGGCGGTCGGCGTGGATGAGCAGAGGTTTTCGGAATGGTCTTTTCAGCGGCATTTAAAATTGCTTTTGTAAAATTTTCTATATTTTCATCAATGGGTGTCAGATAATCCATGTCAAGTGATACAAGGTAATTCGAGTAGGAGTCCCAGTTGGCTTTTCGCAAAATCCAACTGGAATTTCGAACATAACAGGTTTGGGAGTCACATAAACTGATCTTAATAGGCACATGGTCGCTTCCATACAAATCATTGAGTACCGACCATGTGCATCTAGTAGCTAATTGAGGGCTGCAAATCGATAGATCAACAGCTGTCCATCCACCAGTAGATGCTGCTAAATGAGTAGGAGAACCGTCATTTAGCAGACATAAGTCTAGCTCCGTTCTTACATTTTCAACAATATCACCTCGAGAGTTCCTAGTCGGAGATCCCCAAGACGAATGGTGGGCATTAAAATCCCCTACCAATAAGAACGGAGTTGGTAACTGGCTTATCAAATTTACTAACTCACCGTGATGCAGGTTTTCTTGTGGTGGCAAGTAGACACAACACACAGTGATTTTATACGGGACAGCTGTTTGAACGGCTACTGCTTGTAAAGGAGTTATTAAGTTTAGAGAAACAGCATCGATACAGTCACGGGCTAGGATGGCTACGCCACCTCTAGCTCGATCTTCTGTAACGAAGTCCGATCTAAAAACTGAATACTCCCTTAAATGGAAATTATGCGATTCGTGGAGATGTGTCTCCTGTAGACATACAAACATTGGGTACACATCTCGCACGAGTACTTTAAGTTCTTCTATGTGACTCCTAACACCGTTGACGTTCCATTGTATCACTGACTTGTTAATTGCAGACATTTATTAACTCAGCAATGGATTGATCTGACACCCATTGGTGCTCTCTCCTTTCTTGCCTGGGACGTTTTTAGACGTCTCAGGCTTACATGTCTCAGATTCCATATCCACCCGTTCAGGGATGGAATCTGAGGAAGTTTTGGGTTTAGGAGGGGTAGTTTTTACATTCCCTCCTTTGTTAGCATTTTTCTTAATACCCGGTAACGACGGAGGCGATGTGGTCTGACGTAACACTGGTTTACGTGGTTTGGATTTTTCCAACGTCTTCTGCACAGAAGGTTTATTACCCGTTGATAATATCTTCTGCACAGAAACACAAGGCTCACTTAATGACTTGTTTCGTGCTCCAATCCCCCCAGTGGATGGGATTGGTACAAGAGGTAAATCACTATCTGTCGCTGCAGGTTGTACTAAGTTCAAAGTAGGAGGACCATTCATGACTATGGACAAAAGGCGAGAAACTTGTTCAGTTAGAACTTCAATTTTTTTCGAAAGCTCGGCACAGTTGTTACAGGACGATTTGGAAGCGGTCAGAGTAGCGGCATAAGTCTTACTGTCTGTCTTTGGCTGAGTGGAACGATAGAGTTTTTTGGCCTCTGGAAACGACAGCTTGTCTTTCGCCATGATGCCTAGGATAGCTTTCTCTTCCTTGAACGTGGGACAGTTGTAGGATCGCGCTGGGTGGTCACCACCACAGTTGGCGCATTTCGGAGAATTAACACATTCCTTGTCATCATGGCCTTCGACACTACATATACCGCATACGTTCTGCTTCGAACACGTAGAGCTGATATGCCCAAATCGCTGGCACTTGAAGCAGCGCCTAGGGTTAGCCACGTATGGTCTCACTGAGAGCCTTTGGTAACCTGCATGCAAGTATTCGGGTATTTCCGGCTTTCCAAATGTCACGATAAAAGACGCCGTTGCTACCTTTTCTCCTTTGTCCATTTTCATTATAGGAATAACGTCCGTAACTAACTGAGAAGACAGTTCGGACTTTATTTCATCGATTGGAAGGTGCATTAAATCCCTACATGTGATGACCCCCTTTGAGTAATTCAAGGATCTGTGGGGAGCCACAGATACCATGACCTGGTCAAAGAAGGAGGTCATTTTTGATAGAGAACGAGTTTGTCTGTCGGTGGACGTCGCAACTAACAGTGTTCCGTTTCTTAGTTTCTTAATAGAGGCTACTGGGCCTCCAGCACAAGCAGTAATAGCCTTGTTAATAAGGAAGGGAGAAACTTTGGAAAGATCTTTCCCTTCTTCGGCACTAGAAACAACTAAATACTTTGCTGATGGCAATGTCTGCGACGTTGCCACCATCAACTTTTTACTCAAATCCTTTTGTATATGATCGTCAGGAGAATCCTGGCGTGTCCTCTTCAGACTAGTCATATTTGACGTGGTTTTGGAATCCATAAATATTTTTTGCCAGCCATCATGTCAAGCGTTACGGGCGAGACTATAGGAACGGGTACACCCTTGGATCACATTAAGATCATTTCCAATCCTCAGAACTCTGAGGCCTATAGCTTTTCTCCTTAGCTCGACTGGATGGGCATCAGTCGAGGACTCGTAATACTGTGCACAGGCTCCGACACCCATGCACCGCGGACACTCCCTGACCAAGGACCGAAGCGGCTGGTAGACCAGAAACCGCGCTTACGTCTTCGGCAGAGCAAGCTCACATCAGCGTCCCAGACCAGAGTTTGTCACGCTCTGGACTTTTCAGCACTCCCAACGCGCAACGGTTCTGACCAGTCAAAATTCCCTAAGCGAAGATGTAAGTGTTGAAATGTGTATAGATTGTGTTGGTGTGTGTATGTGTGTGTGTATGTTTTTGTGAGTGGTGTAGTGTTAGGCTAGGGTACCGCGAGGGACGCCAAATCCCTCGTAGGTGCGGCTAGTCCGCACCCCCCTGCGGTGTGGTGATGGTCGAAACATATTTATCTGAAAATATTATAACCTGGCAGAGGTTAAAATTAAAGTTCAGAAAAAAAACATTATTGAAACATATTAAAATAAAACATAAAGAAAATATAATTCTGTTAATTTCAAATATGTTTGTCGCTAACATAAATTAGATTTACAGCACACGGAATTCAACGATGACGTAGGACAAAATAACTTTCGTATTATTATAAAATATACAATTAGTTTTTAGGTTTTAAAATACTTTAATTAAGCCAAATAATATATTGATACAAATAATCAGCTACCCAAACGCGAATCTGGTGGGTTATAATTACATTAGCTTGACATCTGAGTTACGTAATAAATTAAAATTAAATTAAGCTCTTGTCCGGCGTAATACTCGGATACAAACGTCAGAGAAAATGAAATGGTTGGACTGAAAGAACCGCTACAGAAAGTTTAATTTTGGTAATTTAATTTTATTGATTTAAAAAAAAGTGTGACTGTTTTGGGGTATTCACTACTGCAGATGCATAGTACTAGCATCATTCCTAGGAAAATAACTCTGCAATAGTGAATATAGAAAATATATTTGTAATATACGAAGAAACGTCACACAGGCGCGTTAGCTGTCGCTATCTATTGATTTAGTTTAGTATTACATGTTTTATTGGTAATTATATAGACGTGCGACTACTGCTAAGTTCGTGAATTTCTTTTTCTTTTCTTATGTATTTTTACTACCTGAACACGAATTTGACAATAGTTTTTGTCGCTGAGGTATTTTCGAGATCTGAAGATCTAAAGAAGAACCTGTTCATCATTTTCTATTTACCGTTGCGGTAATTGCGAGAATTTGGGACAACCTGAGATTAAAATAGAAAATTGTTCTAAAGCACGTCCTAAGACGACATGCACAAGAAGTTTTTTAAATTTTACACGGAAAGTTACTTTTTTATTATTTTAAAGTTGGGTAGAAAATTCAAAGCAAAGTAGTAAGTTGTGAAACGTCCGCGGAGTGATACAGTGACGTCACGCTATCTCCAATCATAACTTTCGTGTGTAAATATTTGAGAAACGTTTTGACCTAATATTTATTGTTTCTGCATACGAATTTAAATATACTTATAAAGACTCCAGTTAGAATAGATTTGGTTGTAACTGTATACATTACTATATATCTATATTATTATATACCTATAAAATGTCCAGTCGTGATAGATTTGGTTGTAATTTTATGGTTAAATGTATAAAATTACAACCAAATCCAACCTGACTGGATACTTCATAGGCATATTTCAGTATAGATAGGCTATATAAAATTACCTTCCTTGGAAATATGAAAAATATTAGTTATCAATGTAGGCAATCTGGGGGTTGCCATTCTGCATATTTACCAAAGTTTAGATTCCTGAAACACCAACTACAGTTGTGACGTCACTGTATCATTCGCAAATGATGCACAACTTACTACTCCGCACTTATTTTTTACCCAACTTTAAATTGATAAAAAATTACTTTCCGTGTAAAATTTAAAAAATATCT
>JBAIZL010000002.1:330404319-330416819 GCA_036971475.1 Prosapia bicincta
GATTTGATTAATTGTAACAAATCAGGTTATTGTTCCTGAGTTTGTTTCATATCCCTTAAACATTTCTCTTTAACTTATTTTTGGAACTTCCGTAGAACATCTTATTGACATTGTCCTGTTTTAAATACATTTTGGTACGTCCGGCTTATTTTGTTACAAGGAATGTTTTTATAAACTCGTTCCCCGCCCGTCCACCGGATATTTCCTTGCGGCTGTGTTTACAAACACAAGTGATTGCCCTTAACCTTGAGCCTTTGTTTACATTTGTTCGACTCGGTGGGTCTTTCATTCAAACATCTGGATACTTTGTTATAAATTATTTCAACCTAGACAATTCTGGTTTATTTAAAAGTACAGCGGTTATTTATTTGTACTGCCTCTCTTAATAGTATTTAGTTTTAAAATATTTTTTACTCATTCATAAAACTCTTCATTAAACACGTCTGAATAACTGTTTAGCAATTCTGGTAACTTCAACATTTCTTGTTTATCTAATATGCAATGATTATTTGTATTTTCCAATTTAACCGTATTTAGTTTAAGATATGTTTTACGCGTTCTGATTTTCTTTCGGCGTTTTGTGTTACGCCATTGTGCGTAATTCCTGTATTTTATTTTTGTTTTTGATTTATTTTTACTTGGTTTATTTTGATAATTTTTATACTGGTGAGATTTACTTTTAAATTTATTTTTAGCAAACAATTTGGACTTCGTTTTCAAGCAAGATTGATTAGAATTAAATTGCTTTGGAATTCTTGTTAAGTCTAACGGATTTGTTTCCCGACAATTAGGTCTTTCCCTAACTTGTTGGAATTTTATTTGTTTCGGCTTGTAGCCATTTTTATTTAATTCGTTGAATCCTCCCTCGTCATTAATTAATTTGTTTGTTGTAGGCTTGGTTAACCCATTTTTTGTTTTGTTTAATCCCGTTAGCTTACTTGATTCCGTTCTTTCACATTTTAATAATTCACTCTTCCTCGAATTTTCGCACAATTTGTTATTTAAATTTTTGGTAATCTCGTTCTTAACCTTATTCGTTGACAATTGTTTTAATTTTATTTTCTGTTCCCCGCTTGTATCGGTGGAACATTTTACATTTTTAGTTATATTTTTGTTTATTATTTTATTAATTTTATTACATCCTATCTCTTGTTTTATATTATTTTTATTATTATTCGATACAAGAAACTCCTGGTGCAGCAGATATCCATCAATTTCATACGTCATGAACGATCTCTCCATGTTTATCCGGGCTTTTAACGCACACAAAGTATTTGCTCCCAAGATGAGGTCAACCCGTAGATTGTCCACAATCAAGAAAACAAATTCCTTTGTGTGTCCGTTTAATGTTAGAGGTAGCATCGTTTGTAATTTGACTCGTTTACAGGTTGACCCTAATGCTGTGACTATCGCTACGTTAGCTATAGGTAGCTCATAGAATAAATTCCCGCTTTGTTTTAGGGCTATGTATTTTTCTGTTTTAATCACAGACATTTGGGCACCTGTATCAACTTGTGCAATTAGCTTATGGTCTTTAATTTCACACTCTATCACTGGACACTGGTCTATATTCTCTAGTTTTACAACCGAGTCAATTCTTTCCTCTAACAAATCGTCCCTAATAGACATGGAAAAACCGCCTAGCCTGATCTTATTATGATGGTAAACCGGCTTTTCCTTCGGTCTCTCGCTCTGAATTATTTTTGACTTCTTTGTGCTTCGGATCTCTAACCTGGTTAACTTATCTCCTTGATTGTTGCCAGAGATCCTTATATTTAGTTTTTTGGCTTGTGGTCGCTTGGTCCGGGGATAGGCGATTTAGGATGAGGGTTTTTAGGATACTTGGTCTCTTGGTATTTTGCGGTATCACCATGGGACCTTGGGTTAGGGTTAGGTTGTTGGTTTGGAGCAACCTGCCTCTGTTGACTTCTTTGAGCGATCCCATTACCATTGCCGTTATCAGTAACGCTGTCTAGCTGTTGTAGGAAAACTATCGCTTGTTTGATGTTACTTGTGGGGTTCCCCACACTAGCTAGCTGAACGTTACTCCCAAAGTGTTTCATTAACATGAAAATGAGATGATTCTCTGGGATTATCGGGTCTAAGTTTTTCGCCCTGTTTACCATCATAATAAAATACTCCGCCATAGAGTATGGTACATTATTATGGTAGCGCCCTTGATTTATCTGTCTGCGTACCCTATCCTGCTGGCGATAACTCCAGAAATGCTCCGTGAATTCTTGCCTGAATTCAGAATAAGTTTCTGTATTGTTTTTTATGGCTTTCCACCATGCATCCGCTGCCCCTTTCAAATATCGCTCTACAATTCTTAATTTTGCAGTCTCGTCCATAGTATTGTCTATTTCAGAAAATAGATCTTCTATTTCCCCTAGGAATGTCATTGGATCTTCCTTGTCATTCCCCCAGAACTCAATCCTACGGTACGTAGCCTCCCCGTTCCTGTCTATTACCCTTGGTAAGCAAACTTGTGTTACTATTCCCGCTCCAGCGGTTTGCTTTACCTTTGCAACTTGTTGCTTTACCGATTTAATGTCCTCTTGGATATCCTGTACTTTCTCGTTTAATTTAGCCGTTTTTGTTTCCGTTTTAGTTTTTAGTCTCTCAATTTCTGTCTCATGTTCCCTTAACTTCTCATATATATGACTTGTCTTAGTCTCATTTTCTTTTTGATAGTCTTCGAATTTTCCCTGGAAAGCCTCCCATAACCGTTGTCTTTCTATTTTCTCTTCGGCTTTTTCCTTCTCTCTCAGTTGTCTCTCTTCCTCTCTTAATCGTTTCTCTTCCGCCTTCTCTTTCTCTCTCAACTGTTTCTCTTCCTCTCTCCATCGTTTTTCTTCCTCCTTCTCTTTCTCTCTCAATTGTTTCTCCTCCTCTCTCCATTGTTTTTCTTTGTCTTCTCTCTCCTTCGCTCTTTGTTCTGCTTCCTCTCTCAATCGTTTCGCTTCCGCCTTCTCTTTCTCTCGCTCTTCTTTGTCTTTTTCCTCCTTTGCCTTGAAATAGGCCATCAATTTATCTATCTCGGGTTTTGACATTTTGATTTACTATTTAATATTCAATTATTTATTTATGTACTTATTCCTTTCTTTTCGATTTGGTTTAGGCCAGATGGTTCCTACCCGCTCTTTCGACTAATTTTCATTCAAATTTATTTATTTATTTATTTTATTTTTATTTGTACGCTCTTGGATTTGTTCAATTTATATTATTATTTAAAAATTTAATTACATTATTTAAAACATTTTGACTTCACTTATTTAAACTATCTCGATTCATTTCTATTATTTAATTATTCAATTTTGATATAGGGAACCTGTTCAAAGGCCCCACGTTCTGGGCGCCAATTCTGCAACGTCCCCCCACCTCACCTCTTACCTCAACGGTCTGTCCTACCACCGCATCTGCACGCGGTCATCTTGTTTGCGTTGTTTAAATCCTTTCTTGCAGAATACTAGAATTTAATTGTTTACAAGAAAACATATTTATAAACAACCAAAACTCTGCCTATCACCCTGCTGGTAAAACCGTGCTAAGCTCCCAGAGTTAAGTGTATGTTTCCTGCTCGTAGGGCCAAACCCACAACAAGCCTATTCCCGCTGACTACTATTTAAAATACGGATAAACACTCCTAAATTAGTGTATCAATTGTGTCTAGTCTAAGTATAGTCACACATGTCAAATTAATAGTCAGCTGGAAAGAAACACATTTAGAATAATACACATAATAAACACAGAGTCTTACCACCTGATGATGATCTGCAGAAACAGCAAGGGAACGTGCAAAATATGATTGTGCTTAAAAATACCTGTTTTAAAAGGCTCCTGTGTCCTCTTAAACACAATCTGCCAGTAGATAAATCTCTGGACTTTTATTACAAAAAACCAACTAATCTTTAGACTAGCTCATGAAATTAGTAGAGAGAAACTCTTTAAAACATTAGGCTTTATCTATTGCCATTTAATGAAATTTAATTAAATTTGTTTACTGATTTGATAATCATTTTTATATTAGTTGGAAAAAGCTAAACAGTTTTTATTGGTTATTTGACACAGGATGGAATGCAAATAATCTTGATTTTTATGACATATTTAACTCTATTTATTGAAATAAAAAAGAAAATTTATCCTTCAAAGTATTACATAATTATATTAGCAAAACAATTCACTGAGTTACTTCTTGTTTCATATGCTTTAAAAAATTATACTTTGCATATAGATTTATTACATTTACATTAACATAAAATCATTTTCAAAATTACTCATAATAATATTTTATCTCCTATATGGAATTGGTAAATTCATAACTTATGACCTTTAATTTTTAAATTTATAATATTCGAAAATTTCTCATTTTCTTTAAATAAACGGCTTATGGCCAAAAACCTTTTGTAATTTTAATATTCATTATTTTAAATATTCTGAGCACATAAATTCATTTACTTAGTATACAATTTATTTAAATTTTATAAAGAGTGAAGTCATTGTTTTAAGCTTGCAAATTTGTTTGAATTTAATGAAATTAACTAACTAAATTTGACGTGACTGATTTCGAATAAAGAAAATGACTTGCCAAAGATGTTCTTGCCGGTCCTCGGGGTCCCTCGTCTGGATTCCCTGGTCCTTGGACACCGGAAGTCGCCATCCCTGGTTCGTCGGTGGTGGTTTCCCTCTATTCGAGCGTCCTGGAGGCTGAGTCTGGAGCCTTCATCCTTGGTGGTCCTGGTTGTCGAAAGCGCTGAGGTTATTGTCCATCTGGCCTGCTGACGGTCTCTACTCGCGGTCCAGCATAGCGTCCCGCGGCACCTCGTGTTAGAAAATTTTTACAGACTGTCTCTAAAGGCTTAGAGACCAAGTATATATAGCGGTGAATTTCACCTACCGCACCCCGCCTGCAAGTTTACTATCGCTCGATTTATTCCTTGTACAGGCAAGTCGGGCAACGAAACTGTTCTAGCTTGCATAGTTTGATAATTAATTTTAGAACACTGAAAAATGTCTATTTTATTTAAACGGCTGTAACTTTTTTGTTTCTTAAGTTTTTTGAATTCTGTTTTCTTTAATGTTCATTCTAGGTTATTGTGGTTCTTTTGAAATGTCGATGAAAGTTCTACGTGGTTTGGTTCGAAAAATAGCTTTTTTAGGCACTTAGAATTTTTTCGCTTCACTCTCGATGTTCAAATTTAGTTAGTTATTACAACTTTATTTTATAACCTTCTTTAATGTGGCTTAACTATTCTATTTACTGTTTTATTTAATTTTTCCCTCTTTAATAATTGTATAATTCCCTACTTGATTATTTTAAAAACAGCTTTATTTCTAAAAAAACAGGAAATTACTTATTTCCCACTTGCGACGGTCTTTCACCCCGTTGCAGTGTGTGTGTGTGTGTGTGTGTGTGTGTGTGTGTGTGTGTGTGTGTGTGTGTGTGTGTGTGTGTGTGTGTGTGTGTGTGTGTGTGTGTGTGTAGTGTGTGGGTGTGTGTGTATGTGTGTGTGTGTAGGGGGGAGGGAATGTTTGCGTGTGTACCCTTAAAACTAAGAAATTATATTAGTTTTTTTTATTGAACTGCTTGCTCTTCAAACTCCTAATTTACAAGTTAGTTAAAGCGATGTTACACCCGTTTATGACCATGATAGAGTGTAGGCTACTTCATGTACGCTACTTTGCTCAAGTGGTGTAATTATCTCTCCAAGTATTATTTTTCTGGAGGGTTGTTGACTCTATTCATAATCCTTTCCCTTACTTCGTGGGCGATAATAATCATAAAGAATGATCACCTTGAAAGCCCAAGGAAATAAAAATGGGAAGCAAAGACTTACCAAAGCCAGCTTCCACGACTTCCTTTTCGCTTCATAATCGTAAAGCTTATCCGGCCTCTTTTCACATCCCCCAAACTGGATTTATTGTGAAGACGTCTTTATCGCCACCTTTTTGCAATTGTTGTGGTCTTTTCCCTATTTTATGTGTTATTTATTATATAATAGGAGACACACACACACACACACATATCACATATATATATACATATTTGCATATATATGTATACATATAAGCCAGATACATACAAAATAGATTTAGTCAGATTAGAAATAAAACAAATGCAACTAAACTAGAATAAGAAAAATTTTGTTTTGACACAATAAAATTGTTTAGAGTGTGTAAATTTACACCCACCAGTATAAAGCATACACGCCTTGCTAGTAGCAGTTTGCTACTAGCAGTGAACTACAAAAATTAGAAGACAGGATTATGTAAATAATAGCATATAAAAACAAAGAAATCAGTAAAACGAAAGTTAAAAATTAAGTAAATACATTTTGTAAAACTACTCACTGGCATAAGTCTCCAGGTAAAACTACTCACTGGCATAAGTCTCCAGGTAAAACTACTCACTGGCATAAGTCTCCTGGTAAAACTACTCGCTGGCATAAGACTCCAGGTAAAACTACTCACTGGCATAAGTCTCCAGGTAAAACTACTCACTGGCATAAGTCTCCAGGTAAAACTACTCGCTGGCATAAGACTCCTGGTAACGAAAATTAAAGGACAATTAATGAGAAAGCTACAGAGAAAAATAGATAAAATAAAACTTGGATGAAATGGAAAAACGAAATCAACTGTAGATTCTATGGGGAGTAAGAGGTTAATTTAGCGTCATTAGCGTTAGTTGGAACTAATCCTCTGAAAGTGTTAGATGCTTTTAACTTTTGATCCAGTAACAGTCTGGTGGGAAGTGCAATCGCTATTGCTACATGTGATACGGGAAAAGATAAAGAAATATTCTGGACTTATGGTCAAGTATCAGAATCGAACAATCTTCTCTAATTCGCTTATATCTTTCATTATTCGTTAGTTCATTTTGTAGTTTTAAGGATTTGATTTTTAATTATACGTTGAAAATATTTTGTATGTACTTAAACTGAGTTGTGTAATCCTTTGTTTTTGTAACATCAGTGAACAAGAAAACTAAATATTTAGATATGCATTATTATAGATATTGCACTTACACCAATTTTATAGCATACATATATATTTTGTTTCTTCTATTATTTTACACTTTTTGTTCGCTTGTAATTATTTTAATTTTTGTTTTAGATTCTGTTTTACTTTTTAGTCATATGTTCTCCTGAAATTCTATATATATATATATATATATATATATATATATATATATATATATATATTTATATCTTTATCTTCCAGCTTAATCTTTATTCACGTAATTAGTTATTGAAACCTATCATCTAATATATAGTATATTATTAGTATAATGGGCATAGACACATTACGAGCACGTGTGACATAATTTGTAGATTGCATCTAATACAGAACTATACTCCTATGAGCTTCAATTTGCAATTCAAAATCTTAGCAAATATTCTATATTTTATATTTATATTTTAAAGCATAAACAGACACATTTGAGTTAATTCAAATCTTTGTTTTATCTGTCTTTAACAGAACTGTTTTTGTAAGAAAAACGAATTAAATTAGTGTTTGACTCTAATAAATATCTCCCGCTTATGACAAGGAACAAACTGCTACACTAACATTTGCTATAGTTTGCGAATTGGAAGGCCTTGTTCGTTAAAACTTATTATTTATTAATTCATTGCTAAATACTTTTGAAATACGTACTTTGAAGAATATTGTATTTTTCCTACATGATTTTCAATATGCACTTAAAGCATATGAAATTACTCGTTTCAGAACATTTGGTCCAGCAATGGCGAAAACGTAAAACTTACATTTTACATATAACAATGTCTTAACATTTGTATCAGTAAATTCAGATGCAGCTCTAAACGATAAAATGCTATATTGCTTAAAATGGAATGTAATATTGTACATATTATTGGACCGCCTCTTCCTCCGTTCTATTCTAGCGAAATGTTTTTCAAGAAATGGAGTTCTCCAGGGGGATGATCCTTCTACATCCTTTAAGTAGAAAAGAGGGTTGTACTTTTACATTGGTAAAGGACCAAATAAAAGCATTCACGAAATTATTTATCGTTTTATACGATTGTACGTATGTTATATGAAAAATAAATTCTATCTGAATCGGCTTATTTAAAATCTGAAGGTTTTAATTCAGCAGGTTTGAGTATTTCGTTTATTTAACTTTAGTTTCCTCAATATCTTTAGCGATACTACGAGATTTGCCGTTTAATGAGTATTTGTATAGGGTTTACGAATTTAGACACGGTGTAGCCAGTTTGTTTTTGTTACGCATAATGTATCCAGATAGTAGCTCAATAACGTCTTCCAAAATTAAACTAATGTATTTGAAAGTAAAGTATCTTTTATATTCTAAAAGGCATATGTATATATTATTGAGAGTTTTAAGTGAAAAAACACAAATAAAATTTTTTTATTCTATAACATCAGGTTTTTACTTTACTATAAACGTTTATATACCACCCTAAATTATGTCACCAAACAGGGCACTATATTCATGCGTTCAAAATGGCTGCCAATTACTGGTCTCCGATAGGACATAATTGAATTTCGGATGAGCTGTGTTTGCATGATAATCAAAGCCCTAATTATACAAGCAAATAACCTAAAGGCAATGTTTCTTTTGCAAATGACTTTGATGACGAGGATTATTTACAAATCCAAACCCAATGTTATAGTCAATCATAGATATATTTGTAATTGTATTTTATTCATTCGATTCGTTAAACTAGCTTAATTTTGATTTTGTTCAATGGTATGGCGAAGTAAATCCGATGGGTTTAATACGATGCAGACTTTCTGAATAGTGAGCACACAGCTGTATCTTGGTGAAGGAGAGGTTTCTTACAGGCAAGCGACTGCCAACCTGAGGTTGCATTTCCGCTTCTTTTTGGCTAGTAACAGCTAAAACATCTTTTTTAGAGGGGAGCTGGAATATTCCATAGCTATGGGAGCTAAGTTGTAAGTCCTAAAACTCATTTTTTTAAAATAAAGGCCATTTTAAACTAATCTAAACTTGAAAGTTTGTTCTATGCTTAAATACATTCCAAGTTTAATATTAGACTAATCAATACATGTAAACACATGCACATGACCATATCTATAGGAAAAGATATTCATGGTTTTTAAAAAAGTAACAAAGTCTTGAAAGCAAACTCTATATTTTGATTTATACAATTTTATAAAGAAATATTGAAAATAAGGGACTCTTGTCAAGTCGGCATCTTCTGTCAGGGCTTTTCAAGCCATAGCTTGTATATTAGGACCCTCTTAGTAATTTTTATTTTTCAGATATGAAGCCATTTCCAATCAAGAAGACGATTATAGTATTTGTTTACTTATTTTTATCAATAGCTCGTAGTTTACTATTTCAAATATATATATATATATATATATATATATATATATATATATATATAAAACAAAATATATATTCTTGTATATTCTTATATATTCTATATATAAATAATAACGAAAAAACAAGAGACATACAAATAGAAGGATAATTTATTGAATTATACAATTACACACACATATATATATATATATATATATATATATATATATATATATATATATATATATATATATATATATATATACCTATATATTCATATACACGCGGATAATTCTTTCGGATTATTTTTTCATATATTTTGAACTCTAATAATTAAATTACGAAATAAAGTTATAATTTAAAACAATTTTAAGTTAATAGAAACTGACCAAACATTTAATTACGTCCTTTGGCGGCGTCCATTTTTTAAAATCTGCATTCAATATTTTTTTGATTCGATATACTTGTTTTCATCTTCTTCTTTCTTCTTTCAGTAATTTTTCCTTTTCATTACTTTAATAGAGCTCGAAAATTTTGAGTTTGGAATCAGTTGTCAAAAACCATTTTAATAATGGCGTCTTATGAAAGTTTGTAAAATTTGGCGTCTTGGAAGTTAAAAGTTATTGATACAGTGCAAATTTGTCGAGATTGTTCGATTCTGATACTTGATCATAAAGCCGGAACATTTCTTTAACATTTCCCGTATCATATGTAGCAGTAACGATTGCTCTTCTCTCCACACTAAACATTACTACTGGATCAAAAGTTACAAGCGTCTTCAAGTAAAACCTCTTTCAGAGGCTTGACTCCAACTAACGCTAGTGACGCTAAATTAATCTCTTAGTCCCTTTAAAATCTATTGTTGACTCGTTTTTCCATTTTATCCCAGTTTTATTCTATCCATTCTTCTTAGTATCAACATATTCCATTCCTAATAATTATCCTTTAATTGTTGTTACCTGGACTATTAAAACAGCGAGTAATTTTGCAAAATGTTTTATTTAATGTTCAACCTTTGTTTCACTAATTTCTTGGTTTTTATATGTTATTATTTACTTAATCTTAGTATCGAACTACTAGTAGCAGGTGCTGTATGCTACAAGAGACACCGCCAAACTGACTCTCTTGGCCGATTTGGTGAGATTTTATAAACTTTATACGAGGATTAATACATTCCATATGACCTTACATGCTTTGAAACCTGTTGTGAGGCTATTGTTTTTTAATCCCTGGTCCTTCGGGACTGAGACTATCTCTTTGACACCTATTTACTAATCTAAACTATTTTATTAAACTTCCATACTCTCAACCGTTTTATTATGCCAAATTAAAATTTTGCCAATCCTAATTTCTTTGCATTGTCTGTTATTATTCTGGCTTAATCTAATTTGTTTACGTTTTGGTAATATTAATTATCTTTTGCCTAGTTCAGTTTTCTATACTGTTTTCTACGATCAATTTGGACCGTTTTATATATATGTTAATAATTAAGACAAAACTACAACAACTAAAAACACCACAACACCAAAAAGGATATTATAAATATTATCTTCGCAATATGAAATGCATATGCATACTTTGTAAGAAAAATGTAAGATCCGTTAATTTTTACGTAATATATTGGCTTAACAAGATTCCAAAACCATTGTAAAAAGGTGGCGATAAAGATTTATTCACAATAAATCCACAACACCAAAAAGGATATTATAAATATTATCTTCGCAATATGAAATGCATATGCATACTTTGTAAGAAAAATGTAAGATCCGTTAATTTTTACGTAATATATTGGCTTAACAAGATTCCAAAACCATTGTAAAAAGGTGGCGATAAAGATTTATTCACAATAAATCCACAACACCAAAAAGGATATTATAAATATTATCTTCGCAATATGAAATGCATATGCATACTTTGTAAGAAAAATGTAAGATCCGTTAATTTTTACGTAATATATTGGCTTAACAAGATTCCAAAACCATTGTAAAAAGGTGGCGATAAAGATTTATTCACAATAAATCCAGTTTGTGGGAAGTGAAAAGAGGCTGGATAGGCTTTACGATTATGATGCGAAAAGGAGGTCATTCAAGCTGGCTTCGGTAAGTCTTTGCCTTCCCATTTTTATTTTCTTGGGCTTTCAAGGTGATCATTCTTTATGAATATTATCGCCCGAGAAGTAAGGGAAAAGATTATGAATAGAACCAACAACCTTCCACGAAAATAATACTTGGAGAGAAAATTACACCACTTGAGCAAAGTAGCGTACATGAAGTAGCCTACACTCTATCATGGTTATAAACGGGTGTAATATCGCTTTAACTCCCTTGTAAGTAGAAGAAAAAAGAGTTTAAAAGCAATTCAATAAAAAGCCATACTGTTTTCTTAGTTTTAACAGTATACACACACGCGCGCACACACACACCACACAAAACCACCGCCCCACACACACGAGGTGAACCCAACAACATTTGAAGAGCGTGTATTACATATATATATATATATATATATATATATATATATATATATATATATATATATATATATACATACAGTAAACTCCCGATTATCCGTGAGCGGATTAACCGGTTTGCGGATTATCCGGGGTCTACCATTGTTTTACAAATATCCAATTTATATTCCGTCAGGTTCAAGTGTTTAAATTTCCAAACGGTGAATTACGACGTAAATACATATAAGGCTTAATAGAAGTTAAGATGAAGGGAATAGATATGTAAATATGTACGTACTAATTTTACATTGAAAGGGAAGCATCCCGACGCGGGCCAGCGAAATAAAAGGGGCGAGCAGACTACTGTATTTAAGAGAAAATGACAAAATGCTTGGACGCCAGAAAACCTAATGTGTATCATAAGATTGTAAAGAAATGTCAGCTAATCTCTGCTATAAATAGTCTAGGATGTGACATATGCATTATCCATGTCTGTCATAAACATTATCGATCTTTATGGCTTTGTGACACAAGTAGACACTGTGCGACAAAATGGTTCTCAAGAAACTTAGATAGCACATTAAAGCTAAATCAATGCTCACTAAAAAACAGACGAAAGTGACAGATTTATTTGTTAAAAAGTGAAAGTATTATGTGTAAAGGAAATTACATATGTACATACATACTTACTTTTGACATATACTTATGTACGTATTGTAAATAGTTAGACATATAAAT
>JBAIZL010000002.1:330421819-330431819 GCA_036971475.1 Prosapia bicincta
ATAGATTCACTTAATATAGGCTTGATGAATGAAGAATTCATGGATTTAGAGAGCTCCAATTTCACGTCGAACCCACAAACAATCATTTCATGTCATGTGGTCACAGCTTCTTGGTATACCTACCACGGACAGAAACTCATACAGGACTTACACGTTTGTTTGAAAACGATTTGCAACTGTTTAAAGGCATCAGACAGTACAACAGTGCCACTTTTTGCAATAACTATAACTAAGGCTCAGAGTCAAACATTCTTAAGAGCAGGGCTTCAATTGAAAGGCTGTATTTATATATGGTGAACTTTATGTATCCCTAAGTGGAGTATTATCTCGAATGGGAATAAAGGTACATATTGAAAATACGATCGGTCGAAAAAATCAAATTGAAAACGCTTTCACAACAAATATAGTTAATAAGAAGACTCCGTTATGAAAAACTTTAATTATATTAAATTTAATTTGTATACAAAATATAATTATTAAAAAAAGTTTAAATTTAGTTTCAATATGAATAGGGTCATTCGTTCCCACAAGCCCCTAGTTTCTAACAATTGAATAATTGTTATACAATTCAGAAACACTCATTTTCCTTTTGGAGGGTAATACTTGAACATAACCTAATCGGCTTCAGTACTGTGAAGTTTCGAAACGTTTCTGTAACAAGCGTATGAGTGGCGCTTCATTAATATGTCCAGTTGAATTAATATGGGAATATAAGAGGATTTTAGAAAAAAAGCAGGAGGAAAAATGAAATATTTATAGGGCTTAGGCTTTTGGACCATAACTTGAATGTTTTCCCGTAAATTCAAATTCATTTGTATCTAAAGGAAGATTACTGACAAAATTCTAATGGAGGTTTTCGGATTTAAGACATTAATCGTTTTTCTCGAAGCATAGGCTAAAAGGTGTATGACAGATTATTATCTGAAAAGACATTATTACATGAAAAGGATTACGATTTACGTGAAATAGAATTTTCCTTAAAAAGAGTATAGATTTTTTTTATTTGTGAAACTTAGTATACTGATGATACGCAAAGCATCCATTGTTACGCTAAATGTCGCTCGCGTGAATGTTGACCATTAAAGTCTTGGTACGTTTTTATTAGTCTTGAAGATAAACTTTCCAAGTCACTAGTTTACTGCTGCAGCGGTGTTGAGTGAAAATAAAGGAGATAGATGAAAATATTATCGAACAATTCGAAATTGATCCCCCTACTGTTAGAAAATCAATTATTCAGTAATATATTTTCATCGCATTGATTACCAACTTTAAATTAAATTTACATAAGATATCAATGAGTCAAGTGGCATTATAATATTCAGTTATGTTTTTAAAGTTCAGTCTTTTAGATACAGATCAAATATTACATTTTAATATTTCTTTAGAATAAAGTCTTGTAAACGGTTTAGATTGTTTCATTTTTAATGGAGCCTTATTTTGTTTGTTTTTTAATTTACTTTCTCACAATACACAGAAAATAGAAAATTTGACTTAGCCTGATTGTTTTGGAAGAATTCTGGTCTGCAATTAGAAGATGGTTCGTTAGATCAAAACTGTTCAAAGCATATTACTCGTATTTGCCAGGCAAAAGACGGGAGTAAAGTTTACTGAAAGTGCCAGATTGTTCGACCAGATAGTGTTTAGCTCTCTCTGCATTTTGTTAAAAGCAAGTCTTCTTTAGGTAAATGAACTTATTTTATTTATACCTTATTTTCTCCCTTCCCACAATTACAAAGATCGAAATTTTCTTTTCTTAGTCTTGCTAAGTATTCTTTTTTTTCTCCTTACAAGGAGTATAATGGTTAGAAAACTCGTTATTGTTTCCTTTAGGTACGCGACCATGCATACGTGATTGTCTACCACAGGTTTTGTACTACTTTCATCCTATTTATATCGAAATATTAGGTACAAATAGTAACTTAAAAACTGTTATTTTGTTTGTGGGTTCTACTTTCTACGTAAAACAGTTATATTGGCTTGACGCCTTAAAAGTACACTAAAATGATCTTATTGGTCTTTAACATTAACGCTGTAACTAAAACTGACCATCGCAATATAGAACGATTGTTCCTTCCTGCAACCAACCTTATAGAACCGAACACAGGTGAACACTGATGCTACTAAGAAACTATTCATGAGGTGTATAGAACACCTATTGAAGAGGTGTGTAACACATGTGGACCTAATGGTTTATCTAAAGGACCAAAAATCAGGTGCCTATCTATGTGACTAAAAGTAGCGCATATGGGACTTGACGTTTTATACATAGACCTATATTTAACTTAGCAATAATGTTTACCTGTACTCACGTAAAGTTATATTTAGACTTGAAGTACATTAATTATATTTTATGATTATCACAATACCTATATATTCTGGACAAAAGTCGTAGAGAATATTATAATGAAGAGAAATATGAGAATATTTTTATAAGTATTTATTTATCTATGTCTTTAATTCAGTATTTAGGACGTTTTAATTATGTTTTATATTATCTTAAAGAATTTTAAATGCAATAAATTAAATTTGGGTAATAATAGTGTGTTGGACAATTTCATTATAATAATTATTATATATATATATATATATATATATATATATATCGCAATATGTTTTCTTGTGTATTAATAAAGAACAAAAGTCAAAATACAAATACAAGAATTATATTTGAATTTACAATTCAAAGCTTTTCGTTGGCTAACAGTACCAACATCATCAGGAATATTAAACAATTAAAATTAACATATGTGCAAATTAGATCAAATAAATAGTTATGCCAAATCAATTACAATGTTGTAAAATTTTTTTTTTTTTATTTTATTTTGCTGCCCTAACATTACAAACACTGAATATATTATCGAATTTAGATTTTACTTGTATTTGTTCATTTATCAACTCATTATTAGTATTATATTTATGTATTTCTAAAGCTTCATAAATATTCATTCTCAGGCCTTTGTTAATTTCTTTTATAAGTATCATATTATCTATATTAGGAAATAAGTGATTATTATTAATACAATGACTAGCAAAATTTGATTTATAAATTTCTGGCTTTTTATATGCATTAAAATGTTCTTTATATCTATCTTTAAGTTTTTTCTTAGTTTGTCCTATATAAACTTTATTACAATAATCACATTCTAATTTATATACACCGTTTTTTTCATGCATAATAATAATATTATTATTCATTATATTTATTAATTTATTATTAGTATTATATGCGAATTTTATGTTGCTACCTTTAAACAATTTTGTGATATTTTTTACTTCATTACCAAAAAATGTAAATGAAGTCCATACGACATTTTCATCAATATTTTTGTAAATTAGATTATTATTTTGTTTCTTTAAAATATTATAATTAAGTTTATCAACAGTTTTCCTTTTATAACCATTCTCAATTGCAATTTGATAGATAATGTTTTTCTCTCTTATCTTGTTTTCATTACTCATAGGTATTTTATGTAATCTATATAATAAATTGTATAATGCAGCCATTTTTTGATTATACGGATGGTTAGAATTATTAGGTATAATTTGGTTAGTTTGTGTCGGTTTACGAAATATGTTAAATTCAAATTCATTAATATGTCTTATAATTGTTATATCTAGAAAGTTGATCTTATTATTTTCCTCCATTTCATAAGTAAAATTAATATTTTTATTAATCATATTTATTTTATCTAAAATAGTTATTAAGTTTATACCATTATTATTAGATACATACAATCCATCATCTACATATCTAAACCAATAACCGTTTTTATCAAATGTCTGTATAATTTTATTTATTTTATCATCTATATATTGTAAAAATATTTCAGATATTATATTCGATAAGGGAGAACCCATGGCAAGACCATCTTCCTGTTTGTAAATTTTATTATTATATGCAAAATAATTTTGATTTAATATTATTTTTAATGTATTTATAATTTCTAATATTAATTTTCTATCTTTTTCATTTTGCTCTAATCTAGATTTTATAATATTAAGAGTCTCTTTTATAGGAATATTTGTGTACATATTTTGTATATCTAATGATATTAATTTGGTTTTATTATTAATATTAATTATTTTTAATTTATCAATAAGGTTAATAGAATTACTTATGGTATGATTATTATTTAGTTTCATTTTATCTTTAAGAATAGATGTTATGATTTTAGATATTTTATAAGGGGCATTCAAAAAATTTACTAATGGTCTAATTGGTTTCTCAATTTTGTGTAATTTAATAAGTCCATTCATTATTGGTATTTTTGGATTATCGTTCATATAATTACTAATATTATATTTATTAAATAATTTATAAGAAGATTTTATTAAATTTTTTATTTCATATAATTTATATATATATAGGCTATATATATATATATATATATATATATATATATATATATATATATATATATATTATAATATATTGATGATAATAATTTAGATGCAACGTTCACACATACTCATATACAAACACCATCATATAAATACACATGCACTCAAAAATACAAATACACAGAAACAATAACGATTAAAATTACTCTTACGTCTAACGGTTTCCATTGGATCAAATATGCAAAATGGTTAAAGAGTACACTTTAAACTAAATGCTCATCTGATGCTTAAATAAAACACCTTATTCTACTTTATTGTGCTTTTATTTCATTTCAAGACAAGAGAAATCCCAATTTTCTCAATATCCCCTAAATCGCGAACCTAATCAATTTGTGTAAAATAATTACAGCCTGTAAATTACCTAAACGTCACGGATTCAGAAGCATTTGCTGCTGTTCAAAGTAAATTTCTATAATCCTCAAGTTTGTTCCCTCCTCAAAGGAAAAGGGAAAATGTTTGCATCGAAACATTGCCGACACACTTGAGCTGCATATATTGTCAACACAATACTTGTTCCCGGTTTGGAACACTTGACTCTCTCAGACATAAGTTCCGCCCCTACACACGCATTGTTGATCTTCAGTAAGGGGAGCAACTGTATAAGGGGGGATCTTATAAGTGACGTTTGTGTCTCTTTTATGACAAATAAGAATGCGCGAAACCTCTAACGCGTTGCGTTTAAAGACAATTTTTACGAATTTAAAACAAGGAAACTTCTATACAATAATGGGAATAATGTTTTCGAAAAATTATGTTTCGCTTCTAATGTCTGAAGATAAAATTCTCTTTCTGTCAACGAAATACCTCTGTCAATTTGTTTTACTTGTTCTTTTTTTTGTAGTTGTAATGTGATCATATACTATGAACAGTATCGCTTACGTCGGGGGCATTACATTTCAAAAATTTGGAGGATTTAGGTCGGATTCGAAGTGAGTATCTTCATGTTAGAAGTCTAGTATTTTGGCATAAACCCAACTCTCCCATAACTAGAAATGTGCTTCTCAAAGATGTATAATAATTTTTTTTGCCCCCATCAGGTTATCGTCAAATCATCCATTGGACATCATTAAATTGTTGCAATGAATACCACACAAAATCAAAAACAATGCTCTAGGATTAAAAATGATTGAAAAGAATAAAATAAACAAGCAAACTATATTAACGGTATCGAACCTTGATTTACCAACGGGTAGTACGAAATGAAAACGTAAAGATACTACAACATAACGCAAGGGACGAGAAAAAGAAAGCGTATAAATAGTAATAAACAAAAATAATAGTCCAATACCATACATAGAAAGGGAAATAGAAAATGTCAAGGAAATATGCTTTTTATTTTGCCACTTAATATTGTTATTGCGACATATGTGTATACATATTTATATTAATTATAGTTAATAAAATAAAATTAAACTAAAATAAAACTTTTCTTTGTCGATTTAAGTGAGAGTTGACTTGAAAATAAATAAATAAATATATACAATAATACAATATAATATATACAATACTATATATATATATATATATATATATATATAGTATATATATATATATATATACTAGTAGTATATATATTGTATATATATAATATATACAATACTATATATATATATATATATATATATATATATATATATATATATATATATATTACTACTTAAAATTAAACTCTTGTGAATGGAAGATTACTCTTTTTAAGGTTGGTTTTCTATATAATAATATTTGGAAAGTCATGTGTAATTATTTGAACTTGTGGAAAGGGAACTGTCTGATTTAATACCAAGGGTTTAAACCGGTTGTATACGGGATAATATAGTAAACACAATAAACTACCCAATCATATTGCGGGAATTTACTATGACATATTCCGTTTAAAGTTACTTCAGGTATACAAAGTTTCAAACTAGCTGAACTATTGCAACAAATAGAAAAACTCCACAGTGAGGGATAGCGGAGCGTAAAGAAAACCTGGCGTCGTTTTCTTAATCGCTTCCTTCCGTTCCTTGTAGAACGCATCAAGTATGAGATAGGACTTCAAACTTTGTTTGACGCTAATTAACAATCAGTAGAATCATTCCCTAAAAAATGTAATTTCACAAACTCAGTTAATTATTTAAATTAAACATTTAAATACGAAACTTGAGAGGAACGAAATGTTTGCGCTTTGCGAAGTGATAATTCCAAAGTGGTAGCAAAGTTTTAATGGCGACTTCAGTGAGTAACTAAGCAGGGAGTGAGTAGCTAAGCTAGCTGAACAACAAAATAGGGCATGCATTGAATAGTGTAAGATTAACATTTGTTTCTCTCGATTTGTAAATATTGTTTTTAAGCAAATTGTTATTTTACCACAAAACGATAGAATATAATTTTAAGTTACTCCATAAAAACCATTTATTCATAAAATACAAGTAATGCATTTGAAATATTATTTAATTTTTTTTGTTCCATATTCATTTTGATTTGTATAATTTTTATCACTATACACTTATTTAAAAAAAAAATGAATTTAAAATAAAATGTTTTATAAACAGTATTTTTTAATGTAGCCCTGACTTTCCTTCAAGTGGACAAGCCATAAAAACAATATTTTAAGTAAATTCCTACTTAGGTTACAGAAAGAAAATTATTTTAGCTACTATAGAACACTATCTATGATATTATGTGGTAACCATGGAAACAGTTTAAGGTTGTAAAATAAGGGGTTTGACTACTACTAAAAAGGGGAAACAAGCTCATATACACATTGAGAAATATATTTCTGGGTATTGAAAAGTTAACGCAATGCCAAGCTGTGCAAGATTTCGAACATGAAGTTTCTCAGTTATAATCAGGCTGGACTCCATATATTTTATAATTTAATTATTGAATCAGTATTTGAAAAAAACTGTATTAACATCAATTCTCATCCACTATAGGTTAAAAAATGTATGTAAACTTGATAAGATTAATAAAAACGTATTTTAATAATGATTGAAAATTTATACAAGTTATAGATCAGGAAAGTGTGAGCTAATAGAGGGAATTTTAAAAGGAAGTAGGGTCGACAGACAGTATCAACCGCCATAGTAGCGTAACGGGAAATAGTAATTATCGTAGTAAAAACTATCTCAGTACGTAAATGTTCTTAGTAAAATTTACCTAAACTAATTATATAATTTTTTGGGGGGTTACTTTATAGAGGTTACAACATCAAGATATGTGGTATAGGTTATGGAGGGGATCATAGCATCACTGATGCAAAGTTATATATATTAAATAAACCTACTATTATAAATATTTAATAACTAATAAACCTTTTATAACTATCTACCTCTTATAACAATCTACTTCTCATATCTCTTCGTATAAGGAAAATTAAAAAAGATTAAATGGAATTAGAGAAAACTAAGATGAGGTTACTCGTGAGAAACATCATTATCCAAAAAAATGTCCTGTCAAATTGTCCAAAGATCTTCCACAATTTCCGAAAATAGATCACAAAGAAAAGACATCAAAATCTGTGTCAAACATTTATTGTTTTAAATCTAACAAAATACTCCTATATTTTTAATTTTTTTTGTACTATACAATCGTTTTCAGAAGCTTGTTTGCCATGACTAACAAAAAAACTACATTTTTCTTTCTCCTAATATTTGTGAATACTCCTTACAAAGAATTTAGAAGTATAAAAAAGAGTATACGTTTTAAAAATTCTAAAATCAATATAAATCTTTAAATGTAGTTGGTTATTATCTGTATATAAATCTGTTGGTTATTGATTTAACGCAGTTGTTTGGATTTAATTTAAACATATACATATATATATATATATATATATATATATATATATATATATATATATATATATATTAAGGTCTATATAGATCATCTTAAGCCTCATATTAAATTATAGATAGAGTATCAACTAAACATGAAACCTTAATAGGCTAATTATTAAACTTAATTAAAACGTTTCTTAGTACATTATTAAATAAAAAATCTAAGCAACAAGAAAGACCATAGTATCTAAAATAACTTTGGTTTGTTTTCTTATAGCCTATGTCTTTTATAAAGGAGAAATTGTAGGAAATAAAGTAAATATAAACAAATTCCATTTTAACAGCAGTTTTGAATCATTTAGTTTACACTATATAAAACTACAGAATTTAACTTAATTTTGTTTACACTCCAATAAACGTTTAACAGAAAACGTTTCTGTATTGAGTTTTAACCTAAAGTTGTTGTAAATCAAAACACCAGTTGGGAATGAAGAATTATTGAAAGAAAAAATATAATTCAACAAGAAAAAATATATCTTCCAACAAAATACATAGGCCTACATACTTAATTTATTAGTGAGGCCTACTTGTGTTATCTTGTGTTATAACCCATATTAGGCTCATAGACTTACTGTAGGTCTAAATAGAACCTACTGATCTGAAAAGTTTTACAAGGAAGTTTTCTTTAAGCTTTTAATCAGTTCCCTTTGGCGAACTATATTGTTTCATATACAGGTGCAAAATTAGCTACAGGTATGTTGCCATCGACACAACGTGTGATGGCATCAGATTTTGTATGCAAAGTTAAAACTACACTATTCTCTGTTTGGAATGAAGAATGGCAAAATGTAAATAGAAACAAGCTAAGGGACATCAAAAATACCGTCCGACCATGGAGGACATCTGTTCGTTCGAATCGTAGGGAGGAAGTGGTGGTAACTCGACTTCGCATCGGCCACTCTTTGTTAACGCATGGATGGTTGATGAGACATGACGATCCCCCACTTTGTCCGTTTTGTAAAAGTACCATCACAATCAAGCATATCCTGCTTGATTGTGATGAGTTAAGCGATTTGTATGTACGTTACGATCTTCGAGGTAGTTTAAAGGTGGTTTTAAGGGACGATGTCACGGCTATCGACCGTGTCATCGCTTTCTTACGCCACTTGAATCTATTTAATAATATTTAAATTATGTATAATTTTAGTCTCTTTCGTTTAGTTACAATTAGTATTAAACATTTATTTTATTTTATTTTGTTTAGTTGGTTAGTTTTATTTTGAAATAATTATTTAAAATAACTTTAGTTAGGCGATGATAACCTTAATAGGTTTTTCGCCTGGGGAAAAAATCATATACAGACAACACCTTTATATATAACTAAACTAAAAAATGTTTTCAGGCTGTTTGATTAATAAAAAAATTTAAAATTCAGGCAATTTATGACCTCACATTTGTATTTATGTGCAGATTTTATGTAGGAAATTAGCGAAATAAGTTATCTTTTAAATCGATTTCATTTTAATGGAAACGAGTTTTCAAAGCGCTAGTGCTCTATCTATATTTTGTTGTGATTGACAGTAAAATTTGTACACTTTATCACAACCATGTTATCCTTAAGCATTCTATTCGTCGATGGTCTGTTGTAATTGATTTAATCGAATCTTGTAAAGCTTCATACAAACGTATAGGTTCGTTTATTCCACTGCTTGTGTGTAACGGATTCCATTTATACACAAACAGTATTTGACTAGGATACGAACCCTTTATAGATCATGTTTTTTGTAACAACTTGCAAATGTAAGTACGTCAATGTTTTGCAAATGCAAATATAAGCACGT
>JBAIZL010000002.1:330441819-330471819 GCA_036971475.1 Prosapia bicincta
AAGACATTTGGAGATTATGCTGTTTCAGTTATGTTCAGAAATATCGAATGCATGTTTCAATTATGTTATGACTTACGATTTTCATAATCGCAAATTTCATTACTCGGATTAATACTTTCTGCACAGTACGTTAGGTGTGAGTTGAAATTAACTATTTCCTAATACATTTATGGTAATTTGATTCTCTAATATATTCAACTTGGATTGATTTCCTACTTAAGTTAATTGAAAATATATCATTATATTTACAAGGTAAATTTTAAAAAATATAAATATAAAATATGTAATATTCCTATTTGTAAGTTCATAACAAACAATAAAGTTTCATTTCGCTCCCTTTAATTGAGTTGTATGCAAATAATAAAATACAACAGTTATAAAAAAAAGGTTATAGAGGAAACTGGGCTAATTAAGACTTTTATAGAGTTATTCAACTTTTTTTTATTGACTCACAAATTCTATTTTACACAACAAATTATTTGAAGAAATAATTCTTTCAGTATTCCTACGACCGCCTCTTTTTTACTTATTTTACTTCTGTACTAATAATTATATATATATATATATATATATATATATATATATATATATATATATATATATATGTATATATATATATATATATATATATATATATATCACTTTCACTTATGTACTTAAACAAGAATCTTACTTGGTATTTATGCGAGTTAACTTTCAATGACTAGCCTTGCCATTATCCTCGGGCATACTGAACAGGGTTGTTGTAGACTGCGAGCTGAGTGGATTTCCCGTTGACCTTGGTGTACCGTTATGTTCTATTTTTAGATTCACTGCACTGTGCGAGTTTTTAAAGTTTGTTTTGGGGTTAATATTTTCTATTAGATTGAATAATTTATCGTTTTTTTTATTTTATTTGTATTTGTTCCTTAATGATATTATTTTTATTTTTACAAATTTCTAGTTGTTCCCAGATTGTCATTTTGAGGCCTTTTTGAACCTTTTCTTATTAGGTGTACGTTTTTTAATGTGGGGAATGTGTGTTTGTTTTTGATGGCGTGTGTGGCTAAGTTTGAGTTATAAATTTCAGGTTTGATGTATGCATTGAGGTGTTCTTGATATCTGTCTTTTAATTTCTTTTTTGTTTGGCCTATGTATATTTTATTACAAAATATGAAAATAAAATACAAATAAACCAAATTAACAAATTGAAACAAAAACTATTCAAAAACGAAATAATTGCAACTAAAGCGGACAAAAGCAACGCTACAGTAATCATATCAAAAACAGAATACAACAAAAAAACTAAAGAATTCATAAAATCCAACAATTGCATAGAATTAAACAAAGACCCCCACTAAAAAATACCAAAACGAAATCATACAATTAGCAAAAAACAATGACAATTTAATCAACCAAAAAACCCCTTACCAATATACAATAGACAACGCAAAAACCCCCAAAATAAACGCCCTCATCAAAATACATAAAATCAACAATCCCATAAGACCCTTAATAAATTTTAGAAATGCAACTACCTATAAAATATCACAAATAATAGCCAAAAACCTAAAACACGAACTTAAATTGGAAAATAAATACACTCTAAAAAACTCAATTGAATTAACGGAAATACTAAAAACAATAAACATAACCAAAAACACCAAATTTATATCATTTGATATCACAAACATGTACTCTAATATACCAATTAACGAAACCATGCAAATAATAAAAAACAAATTAACTGACCTTAAAACCTACCCCAAATACACAAACCAAATCACAAAATACGTAAAGACCATACTAAACCAAAACTATTTCATATTCAATAATAAGATATATAAACAAATAGATGGCTTAGCAATGGGATCACCACTTTCAAGTATAATATCAGAAATTTACCTCCAAAAACTTGACGAATTAATCACACAAACAATAAAAATACACGACCCCAACGGACATTGGATACGATATGTTAACGAAGGATTATACATCTCACAAAATAAAGCAATAAATAATAACATCATCCTAAATGAAATCAATAACTTACACCCTAACATACAATTCACCATGGAGGAAGACATAAACAATAAAATAAACTATCTAGACCTAACATTAACCAGAAATACAAATAACATTGAATATTCTATTTATAGGAAACCCACACAAACCATTAATACAATACCAAACCACTCCAACCATCCCCCACAACATACAATGGCCGCTTACAACTCACTTTTATACAGGATGCTAAAATTGCCTCTAAATAATGAAGAAAAAACCAAAGAAAACAAATAATATACCAAATAGCCAAAAAAATGGATACAATAAAAAAAACTATGGATAAATTAGAATTTAAAATATTAAATAAATTAAAACAACCTAAAATCGAACCGCAAACAACAAAATGGGCTACATTCACATACACAGGATACAACATAAAAGGAATAACTAAAACACTACAAAAATAATAATATTAACATAGCCTACAAAAACACAGAAAACATAATCAACAAAATATACCAACCAGAAAAAATACGTCCCACACTTAATAACGGAATATACAAAATCGAATGCCCAGACTGTAATAAAATATACATAGGCCAAACAAAAAAGAAATTAAAAGACAGATATCAAGAACACCTCAATGCATACATCAAACCTGAAATTTATAACTCAAACTTAGCCACACACGCCATCAAAAACAAACACACATTCCCCACATTAAAAACGTACACCTAATAAGAAAGGTTCAAAAAGGCCTCAAAATGACAATCTGGGAACAACTAGAAATTTATAAAAATAAAAATTATATCATTAACGAACAAATACAAATAAAATCAAAAAACGATAAATTATTCAATCTAATAGACAATATTAACCCCAAAACAAACTTTAAAAACTCGCACAGTGCAGTGAATCTAAAAATAGAACATAACGGTACACCAAGGTCAACGGGAAATCCACTCAGCTAGTAGTCTACAACAACCCTGTTCAGTATGCCCGAAGATAATGGCAAGGCCAGTCATTGAAAGTTAACTCGCATAAATACCAAGTAAGATTCTTGTTTAAGTACATAAGTGAAAGTGATAAGTGTATACAAGAAAACAGTGTTGCATAACTACAAATATATATATATATATATATATATATATATATATATATATATATATATATATATGATATAATATTATGGAACGTTATATTCTGCGAAGTTGTTGTTTTACTGTTCAAATGTCAGGCGCATTTGTTAAATGATTATTGTTTTGACATGGGTTAGAACCATTACATCTGTGGGAATGACCTTATCCAACCGCTTCGATTTAGCTGCACACATATAGTCTGACATTTGTAAGTGGTTTTAGTTGAAAATGACACATATTCAACCATTGGCTTTCAAGAATAATGATTCTAAAGGCTGGTCACTTTAACGTTCATATGCGTAGTCCTGATAACATACAGTTCAACCAGTGGAGATGATATTGTATCGGCACACATTGTTGAACTTCCGGTAGTGTCGTTTCGTCACAAACATTTTGTTCACTAGATGGGAAAACTGTTTGTAATTTCAGTGCTCCAAAACGTCACTGAGGGTAGGTGTTATTAAAGAAATATTTTAAACCGTCAATGTTGATAAACGTTAAGAAAAATACATTTGTATACTTTATAGTCGAAATGAACTACGGACACCGATATGTATTGTGACAATTTTTGTATATTTTTTTGGATCTTAGGTCTAAAGAAGCATTCTCTTTTTATACGTTATTGAATATTACTTGCGGATTTTTATTTATTTTTTTAAATCGGTCGTTAACGCAACTCGCCAAGAGTCAAAATTGGTGTAAAGCATTTAATTGATGTTTTGTTTGTATTTTTAAGGCGAGCAACCAGGTAAGAATATTATCGCCCATGAAGGTAAGGGAAGGTTGTCAATATAAGCAGGATTAAGGTAGGTGCTTATAAGGTAAGGGAAGGTTGTCAATATAAGCAGGATTAAGGTAGGTGCTTATAAGGTAAGGGAAGGTTGTCAATATAAGCAGGATTAAGGTTGGTGCTTATAAGGTAAGGGAAAGTTGTCAATATAAGCAGGATTAAGGTAGGTGCTTATAAGGTAAGGGAAGGTTGTCAATATAAGCAGGATTAAGGTAGGTGCTTATAAGGTAAGGGAAAGTTGTCAATATAAGCAGGATTAAGGTAGGTGCTTATAAGGTAAGGGAAGGTTGTCAATATAAGCAGGATTAAGGTAGGTGCTTATAAGGTAAGGGAAGGTTGTCAATATAAGCAGGATTAAGGTAGGTGCTTATAAGGTAAGGGAAAGTTGTCAATATAAGCAGGATTAAGGTAGGTGCTTATAAGGTAAGGGAAGGTTGTCAATATAAGCAGGATTAAGGTAGGTGCTTATAAGGTAAGGGAAGGTTGTCAATATAAGCAGGATTAAGGTAGGTGCTTATAAGGTAAGGGAAAGTTGTCAATATAAGCAGGATTAAGGTAGGTGCTTATAAGGTAAGGGAAGGTTGTCAATATAAGCAGGATTAAGGTAGGTGCTTATAAGGTAAGGGAAGGTTGTCAATATAAGCAGGATTAAGGTAGGTGCTTATAAGGTAAGGGAAAGTTGTCAATATAAGCAGGATTAAGGTAGGTGCTTATAAGGTAAGGGAAGGTTGTCAATATAAGCAGGATTAAGGTAGGTGCTTATAAGGTAAGGGAAGGTTGTCAATATAAGCAGGATTAAGGTAGGTGCTTATAAGGTAAGGGAAGGTTGTCAATATAAGCAGGATTAAGGTAGGTGCTTATAAGGTAAGGGAAGGTTGTCAATATAAGCAGGATTAAGGTAGGTGCTTATAAGGTGAGGGAAGGTTGTAAATATAAGCATCTACGACTATGTTCTTTAACAAGAAGTTCCCTTGTTACTACTCTTTTTTCACTATTTTTTTTCACTCTTTCGCAAAATACTCTGTCTGACTGTCTCCATTTCAACGTGTATGGAGAACCTAGTGAAATTTGTTTCTGTAGGAAACCTAGAAGCCATACATTGTAAAGGTGCTTGTTGAATAAGGTATGTATATAAGAGTCACAAAGAGTAACTAACATCACCTGGTAAGAAGAAGGTTAAAGAATCGCATAAGAAATTAGTTGGGTCTAATGAGAGTATATAATAATTTCCTAGTACTACTAAGAGAAGATTAATTATTTAAAAAAATCATCACCTAATTAAAATGCATGATCTTCTGCAAGACCTCTTTCTTTAGTTACATCTACTCTAACGAGAGGGGAATTAAATTGCGCTCACTATCTAATCGTAAAGAGTTTTGTAATTTATCATCTGTATACAGCTTGCCTAAAGCGTTTCAATATAATTAGAATGTTATCACGTAAATTAACCTAACAGAACATAGTGAACAAATTTAGGTTCATATCACCCTTCTTAGCTATTTGAGAGAGGTTTATAGTCAGTCACAATTCTGTTTACTGTGCAATACATTATTCATAAACATTCCTCGCTCAGTGTGAAAATTAACCCCTTTATTTTTACCCTAGATCGACATTTTCCACCCCTTCTCAGGGACATTTTTGTTCACAAAAACACTCCTCTTCATCACTTAATTAAATCTTCCCCGTTGTATAATCAGTTTCCAAATTCCTCCAATTTCCGTATTTTACAGAAATCAACTTTAGAAATAAATTCTGTGTTTCCTTACAAAATTTAGAAGAATGGTTTGTATTTGTATACAAAATAATTATTAATTATAAGAATATATTTTCTGTGTTTATAAACAGTTGTATTGCATATTATTGTTAGTATATAATGGCTTTTATATCAAACATGTGTTTGTAACTATACAAAACCGAGTTATCTAAAACTTGAAATTTCGAATAGTTTCACAGAGATCAAACTTGGTTCTTCAAGGACATCAGAATAATCTGAGTGGATGAGTACTATTCAATCTTCATGGAGAAGATGGATGCCGCATAAAAGGTTTAATTATATACCTCACTCATATATACCAAGTAAAGTATTTAACGTGACTTTAAGTAAAGTGGAACTGCTGGTAAAATAATTTGTTCATTCCACGACGTTTAATTACTCTACAAAAAGTAATTTACATGTGATTACGTAAACATATACCTTATAGATACTTTTAATAAAAGAATATCCGCCAGCGTATAAAAGAAATTAAAATATTATTCTATGAACTTTACAAAATTATGATTCTTGCTAATCTTCGAAAACTTCTGTAGCACTGTCTTGAAATTATTTTATTTTCGATTTCAAAACACGATTAAACTTATATATATAACTTACAACTATACAACTTACAACTTATATATTAATAAATTGTATAGTAGTTGGTGGTTATTTTATATAAAACTAGTTGTAGCCTGCCACGCTTTGCAAAGACAAATTGTGGTTACATGGATGTGAAATGAGGGACTTAACGAAGCACACATTTCGAAAATGTTTTATTTACAATACTTTAAAGCATAAGGCAATTCAAAGCCTTATGACCTCAATTACTGCTGACAATATTTGAGTTTTTGAAGAGTACAGAAACCAATATAACATTTTTATGTATAAATATTTTAAGAGTGGGCGAATTTTTCCATCCCTTGTGGCTGTTCTTGACATAACGGTAACTGTTAAAAAGCTGTTTACTTAAGGTCGCGAATACGCTACCTACGCGAACAATAGATAAAACAATTTTTAAAGCTTGAAGGTATGTCATGTTAAAATTTTATTTCAATCGCTTTAGACGTTTTTGAAATTTTGATGCGTACAAAAACCAATATAGCATTTTACATATAAAGATTACGTTTAACATGCTTGGCTGTTTAAAGAAGTATATTACATAAAAACTTCCCCATGTGGAAGAGATATATTCAGATGGAATTATTGTAATAACATTAATGGGTATTTGTATAGAATACTGTGGGAATCATTAACTAGTAGGCTACGTGAACGGTGTTGCAGCCCTGAAGTAACCTACTCTCTATTGGAGCTATAGAGGGGTGTCTACTAGTTACTCTTCCGTGAGGACAGAGAAGGGCCATGAGGATCCTCTCTTAATGAATAGTTTCAGAGAGTAGGATCGTTCATGGATCATATTTTTAGTGTCATGGGAATCACGTCTTGCCAAGGAAAGACATTCATCCTCAGATCCAGCAGATTCCAAAAGCACTGTTCTTACATAACCGCAGCCTGTGCCCCGCCAGACAGACGCTGCATATCGGGGCCCATCGATCATCTTCTTGTCTGCTTCTTTACTCGGTGTGTAAAGCGTTTTGCAATACTATCGTTATATGTACAAAGGACGTTTCATGGAACTAAATTCCGCTAACAAAAGGACCTCTAAGGCCGATCTCTTAAAACAATTCAAATTTATTACACCATATTAAATGTTATTAAAAATTCTAGAAATAGAGTTGTGGACAGATGTTTTCTAAATAGCAATAGTTAAGTTATTATTGTACTTTCAAATCTTATAATGTATATTTACTGCGAATGAAGTGGGTTTTTTAATCCATTTTCTAAACAATAATTAATTTTATTAAAAGTAATTGAGTTGGCTCAGCAGGTTTTGTATTTTGTTTTAAATACGTGCTTTGTTTTTTGTAATTCGAATAATTAATAAAATTGTGTACTCATTTAGTACAAACAATAAGTAGGCTTAGTTAGTTTATAAAAGTCTGAAATATGTTTGCTTGATTAAATAAATTTGTTTATTGATGAAAAGAATTTTATTATTGATTTTTTTCTTTTTTTTTGAATAATTTATGTTACGTTTGTTCATAGGTCGTAGATGGTTAATTCATGAAAACTATGGCATTTGATTTTTCTTTGTTTATATTCATATTATTATATATTAGCCAATGAGTGACCAACATCTTCACTACTAACCAAAACGATCGGGGTTTAGAGGTTCGTTTCACTAATGAATATCTGTGTGCTTTTCAGTCTGTAGTAATGAACTCTAAGGTGATAAATAAAGGAAGTTTAAGCTTTGTGCTAACCACACTGCTTTTATTGAATACAATACGATACAAGAAAACCAGTTATATCCATTGCCAACTTGATAGTACGAGTATAAAAGGGGGATATTTTATACTATATAGTTATAATTTTATATGAAGTATGTAACGTAAATAATTTTTTATGATGTAAATTCTTAATGAATTATGATGTTAAATATTGCATTTATTCGTTAAACAATTAGTTCTTTGACCTGCAATGTCAAGAATTAAATTGAATTCAAGAATGATGCATTCAATAAATAATTTAACCAACAAATATTAAATTTAAATAAATCAAGTTTTAATGCACACAAATATATAAAATACAAAAGCAAAATTACCCTGAAATGTTTACAATACTCTATGTTTGGTATTAAATTGTTTTACATATTATGATTTCATAAGACCTTTACATTATTTTTAAAACTATGGCATGGCACATGAGATCCACAAGAGATTGGCCTCTACATAAATTAAAATACGTTTAAATTTAGCTATTCGACATTTTAAAAAAAAATTGCTATTGCACCATATACATTAATTAACACTTCCCGCATTTCAAAAATATAGAAACTTGTATTATTATGCCGTGACCAGTTAAAGTTTGAAAGTTAAATTTGGCTTTTCCATCACTTTATGTTTAAAACTACGACTTACCTGAACTGTAATGTGAGGTAGAACATGGCTCTTGAATCACATCTCGCATTCAGCATTTTGGATTGCCGTTGGTTGAGTTTTGGAATCTCGCCCGGTGTTGAGTGTTAGTATAACAACATTTCTTCGAAAAAAAATAAAATAATAATACTTTACATAATTAAAATTTTAAAATAAAAACATCCCTTTTTGCTCGCCACATCTTGCGACGTCTGTATCCGTCTACTTTCAATCAAGGAGAGGGTTAATTGCAGAAACTACGCGAGTGTTTAAACTTCTGCGCTATGTTACTGCGCATCTTTCGACATCAGGTTTTATGTGGATATCTATCTCAGAATGTACATTTTATTTTATAATTTACAATTTTTTTAAAATTTATATTTTAAATTTAGTATCTCGTTTTATTTTCTGAAGCTGCTGTAATATGTACAAGTAAATGTTATAATATGTTACAAGTAAATACATTTTTAGCATACTTATATAGAAACATTGTACGTGGAAAATCTCGAGTTGTCTATAAGTCAATATCGCCAGGCTTTCACCACATCTATATAGTTCTATACATATTTGGTGTATAGAACTATTTTAGCTTTAAGGAATGTTCACTTATGTTATCTGCAAAGGCTGACTTTATCTTATAGGTTATGTTGCAGAAAAGCTCCTTTAACACTTACTTATGTTGCTTGATTTACTGTGCATTGATAAGTTAAAATATTATTGAAATTTTCATCAGTTAATATATATACACACACACACACACACACACACACACACATATATATATATATATATATATATATATATATATATATATATATGAATTTATAATTCAAAAAACCTTAAAGTAATTATTTCAATATAACGATAATGAGTTATTTATTGTATTCCAAGTTTTTAAATAAAAACGTTCTTGAGCTCGACAGACATTTTTTAACACATTTTTTTTCATAAATTCATTAGATACTAATTTATTCAGTATATATTTTATTACCTAATAAAGCGTTTGTAATAATTACATTATTTTATTATTAACTTAATTGTAATAAAACCTGCAGTAGATACATTCTTCAAGTAAAGTATTCAGTTCTGCCGGCCAGACCCAGTGACTGCCAGATTGTAATTTGTTTTATTATAACATAATTTGTTGAATTTGTTTTCATAAGTATATTTTCATTCTGTTATAACATTTATCTTAATCGTTTTTCATTGGAATATTTTTTATTCTAAATGTATATATATACTAAATACACTATAGTGCATGTATACATGTATATATGTAGTTTCATTTTCAATGTACTATTTTAAATATACATATATTAATAAATATGTATACTACAGCTGATATTTATAACGGACCGTTTATGTTTGTACTATTACACCAGTTTAAAAACAACAAAAATAAAAATCATTTCTACATAAATTAATAAATAAAAACCACAAATAAATGTATTTTGTTCTCATAACCTTTTCTTCTGCTGTAAACAATAGTTCAACTGTTTGTTACTCGTCGACTTCATCCACCGCAACTAGATATCCACAGTTGTTACGTCTATATTTGTTAAGTTGAATTTATATGGCTTTGATATCTTTATCTGTCGTAAAAGGTTTACATTCCTTTTGTTTGAAGAGAACACTGGAGAGGCTGCCCGCCTCTGGAGGGTTATAAAATGTCACTCTGACAGAACCCCTTGGGTTTTGCCTTTATCCGGCGTTGCAGACCCATGTTTGCAGCTTTGATACAATTACTCCTCGAATGTTTAGAGGGACGACATTTTTTTAACAAGGATATTTAGAAAAAATATACGGATTCAGATTGTGTCTAAATGCTCTTCTCACAATTATTGATTTCATGGCGTGTAAATTGATTTCATAGAACTTAGATTAAGTTACACCAAATTATGTGAATCATTGTTTTACAAAGTGTTTATATATCATATCTCTACATTATGTTGTTTGTAGTTGTTTATTATATTATTTTTTCTGAAATTATTATCTTAAAATTTAACAAGATAAAATTCGTAAATCTTCTAAACTTCTAAAAGTATTATATCGAATTTTTCCACTATGCAAATTATGTTCAATCTGAATCTATAAATTATTTAAAACAATTTTCGAATTCCTATTTCCGCTGCAAAATTTCTTTAGGACATTAAAAGTTTTATTCGGGACAGAGAGATAACTCTTTCATAAATACCTAATGATTTTGAACTTAATTATAGTTATTTTCGTCGGACATTACTAGTTACTAATATTTCTGATTTTATTTTAAAAATTAGAACAGTCTGCTCGCGCTCGTACACGTGTCTCAAGAGAAATTTAAACTGAGAGTTTTCTTTTGTTTTTGAAACCCTTCTTTCAGAATAAAACATTTAGTTTCGTATTTTCAGTTTTGTTGTCATTGTTTACATTAGGATGTAAAGAGTTGACGCAAGTTTTAAAAGATTATTGAAATCGTCAAACTGGTTTTCCCTAAGGACGTTTGTAAAGCGTCTTTCAGACTTTACTTTTATCCGGACCTGAACTTTTTTTGTTGCAGCTTTGGTGCTTACTTCTCGTAATCTGGGAAATAGAGTGCTTTTACTTTAAGAGGGCAGTTGTCCAATTGTAAGTTTTTTTACAATATGTTGTAGGTAGTTGGATGAATGTATTGTTGATTTTATTCAGGCCCTGACCAAAGATTAACAATGTTGCTATTTAGTTTGATATAAACTATTAAATGTTTTTTGTTTTTCAGATGCGTGGCTCCACCTCCTAAGCCGGAACCAACTGTTAAAGCTCCGCCACCTCTTCTTCGGTCCAGAACACTTCCGGCCATCATAGTACCTGGCATAAGTATATTACAGGCTCAGATAGATTCCAGATACAAGGAGTGTAAGTACATTACATTTTTATCATCTTTATAAAATCGATAATATTTAAGATATTTTACAATATTTCTCTTAATGGAACAATTCGAGAAATATTCGTTGCAGGCTTTAATATATCAAAACTATATGTTACAAAATGCAACACATATCATTTTATTTGTCTGTATGTATGTGAGTGAGGGTGTATGCACTATGTATGTGTATGTGTATGTACGCGAGATCACGAGCACGCACGTGTGTTGAAGGTTTGTGTAAGTGTATGTTTTAAGTTTGTTTTAATTTTTAAATATAAATTCATTTACTTTGTTATGAAAAAACTTTAACATGAATGATGAAAATGTAGGCATTTACATATTTTACTGTAATTACTTTTTAAGAAATCCCCACAAAATAAATAATAATTTTTTTTTTTGGCCAAACTAGATAAGTTTACAGTGAATATTTTCTTCTTTATTTTATAAAACAATATGATTTTTAAAGTTTTCAAATAATTTTTAGGTTTAATGGATTTTCTTTTTATGGTAATTATATTTCTCAGTTTGAAATGAAAGTCATTATGCTCTGTCGTTTCTGAAAAATTAGGTTTTACATTTTTTAGACTTTTGTTAAACACACAGAATCCACCACGTTGACATTTTAATTGAACTGTTTTATAATGATTCATAAAGACTAAAATAGGTTCTTGTGATATTCAGCGTAAAATGAATAGGTTACCAAATACTTTGCATCCTTTTTCTACAAATTGCTATTCTCTGACTGTATCGCAGAAGCAGGCGAGTTGCGCGATAAAATATACTAGCCTACATATATCAGGCCAAGGAGATATTAAACTCAGCCATATATGGCTGAGTGAAGGCCGTGAAGGGAGGAATGTAAAAGCTAATGAAATGTCTGGTCTTAACTTGTAAAATAGTTCTCCGTTCAATTAGGTTTCATTATCACACAAAAGTTTATTTACGAAAAAAATGTTTAAAATAGCCTAGACTCAAGAACAATCAAAACCAATTAACATTTGATCTGACTAATTTTACAATACTTGATTCGAGTTGTTATTTTGAAAACTCCATGTAAACATTGTTTTCTTTTGCCTGATTTCGTTGCCGAGGCACTGTTATTTAGTTCCGAATTTATCTTGACTTTAAATTGCCTATACACCATGGTGTTGTATGTTTGAGTCTGCAGTGTACAAGTATGTATAACAGTTTGACCATGTTCAAAACAATGTTTAAAAATACAGATTACAACAAATACGTTTGCCTTACTACATATATTAATAAATTATTATACTTAACTTTAAATATATAGTATCGTGTGAAAATGTTTTGGTTACTCAAGTGTTAATGTATACTAATACTAGGTTTTATAGTAAATATTATAGATTTTGTCAAAGTACGTTTTAAAGTGGAGTTAGTGAACATTCGTATTGAAGCATTAGTGAACTATTGACATGCACTTCTTGAGAACGTTTTCATGGTAAGAATTATGAGGATGAATTTTTCTCAACGCCGTGTTTTGTCTGTAATAGCGCTGTTTTGCTGCATCCTGCTCAACCATCCATCAATGAGATCTAGGATTATTTATTTTTGTTATCAATTTATTGATGATCCGAGACACGTTCTACTTAGAAACGAATGAACTTGTATTCATTTATCAACCTTCCGGAAGGGCCTACTACTTTTATAAATGCTTAATTGATCCTGTAAATATATTTGTCTCCCATTGGTTCTAACGCAAAATCGATAGTTTTTCACTTCTTTTTAAAGGTGGGCAGAATATATTGCCTCAGGTAAGAAAGTATAGTAGCCTTTCTTTTATCAATGTAACGGCTGTTTTCACAACAGAAAATATAGTCAAATTGTCTTTCAAAGACTGACTAGTACTTTATTTTTCATAAACTGATGTGTTCATTTTCGTTCTACAAGTTTTACACTCTGTGGTCAGCTAGAATCTTATGATATTTACAGTGAAAAAACGAACAATGTATAACTTAGGTATTTATAAACCTAATTCTCAACTATACCAAAAGTCAATATTGGATAGAAAGTCGTGTCTAGCTTTGTTACAAAACCAAGTACTTTTTTATATTTTATAATTTGTAACTACAAAATACATTGAACATATATATATATATATATATATATATATATATATATATATATACCCGCCCTACAACTATTGGAATCACCTCGTCAATGCAAGATTTGATTCTAGCGAAACGGAACTGCGATTTTATGCACTGTAGAATGAACGGATGTGCTCCTGATAATAACTAGTCACCATATATTTCCATTCGTGAAGGAATACGTATCAGCATATATATATATATATATATATATATATATATATATATATATATATATAAACTCACGTTTTATATAAAGTTCAAAAACATATTATTTGCATTATTTATATATTATATTGAATATAAATACATAATAATTAATTTTGATATAATTTGGAGTTGTCAAAAATATAATAAAAAACATTATCAATTGTAATATAATAACAATTATGTTATTAATGACTTCATTAATCGTTTTAGATCTGTTTATTTTGAGGTCTTAAATAGGTGTCTGCCCGTTCTTCCTCCACTTAGGAAGATAGGCTAGTTCTTCCTCCACATAGGAAGGTAGGCTAGTTCTTCCTCCACATAGGAAGATAGGCTAGTTCTTCCTCCACATAGGAAGATAGGCTAGTTCTTCCTCCACATAGGAAGGTAGGCTAGTTCTTCCTCCACATAAGAAGATAGGCTAGTTCTTCCTCCACATAGGAAGGTAGGCTAGTTCTTCCTCCACATAGGAAGATAGGCAAGTTCTTCCTCCACATAGGAAGATAGGCTAGTTCTTCCTCCACATAGGAAGGTAGACTAGTTCTTCCTCCACATAGGAAGATAGGCTAGTTCTTCCTCCACATAGGAAGGTAGACTAGTTCTTCCTCCACATAGGAAGGTAGGCTAGTTCTTCCTCCACATAGGAAGATAGGCTAGTTCTTCCTCCACATAGGAAGGTAGACTAGTTCTTCCTCCACATAGGAAGATAGGCTAGTTCTTCCTCCACATAGGAAGATAGGCTAGTTCTTCCTTTACATAGGAAGGTAGGCTAGTTCTTCCTCCACATAGGAAGATAGGCTAGTTCTTCCTCCACATAGGAAGGTAGGCTAGTTCTTCCTCCACATAGGAAGATAGGCTAGTTCTTCCTCCACATAGGAAGATAGGCTAGTTCTTCCTCCACATAGGAAGGTAGGCTAGTTCTTCCTCCACATAAGAAGATAGGCTAGTTCTTCCTCCACATAGGAAGGTAGGCTAGATCTTCCTCCACATAGGAAGATAGGCTAGTTCTTCCTCCACATAGGAAGATAGGCTAGTTCTTCCTCCACATAGGAAGGTAGGCTAGTTCTTCCTCCACATAGGAAGATAGGCTAGTTCTTCCTCCACATAGGAAGGTAGACTAGTTCTTCCTCCACATAGGAAGGTAGACTAGTTCTTCCTCCACATAGGAAGATAGGCTAGTTCTTCCACCACGTAGGTAGATAGGCTAGTTCTTCCTCCACATAGGAAGGTAGACTAGTTCTTCCTCCACATAGGAAGATAGGCTAGTTCTTCCTCCACATAGGAAGATAGGCTAGTTCTTCCTCCACATAGGAAGGTAGGCTAGTTCTTCCTCCACATAGGAAGATAGGCTAGTTCTTCCTCCACATAGGAAGGTAGACTAGTTCTTCCTCCACATAGGAAGATAGGCTAGTTCTTCCTCCACATAGGAATATAGGCTAGATCTTCCTCCACATAGGAAGGTAGGCTAGTTCTTCCTCCACATAGGAAGATAGGCTAGTTCTTCCTCCACAAAGGAAGGTAGACTAGTTCTTCCTCCACATAGGAAGATAGGCTAGTTCTTCCTCCACATAGGAAGGTAGACTAGTTCTTCCTCCACATAGGAAGGTAGGCTAGTTCTTCCTCCACATAGGAAGATAGGCTAGTTCTTCCTCCACATAGGAAGGTAGACTAGTTCTTCCTCCACATAGGAAGATAGGCTAGTTCTTCCTCCACATAGGAAGGTAGGCTAGTTCTTCCTCCACATAGGAAGGTAGGCTAGTTCTTCCTCCACATAGGAAGATAGGCTAGTTCTTCCTCCACTAAGGAAGGTAGGCTAGATCTTCCTCCACATAGGAAGATAGGCTAGTTCTTCCTCCACATAGGAAGATAGGCTAGTTCTTCCTCCACATAGGAAGATAGGCTAGTTCTTCCTCCACATAGGAAGGTAGGCTAGTTCTTCCTCCACATAGGAAGGTAGGCTAGTTCTTCCTCCACATAGGAAGATAGGCTAGTTCTTCCTCCACATAGGAAGGTAGGCTAGTTCTTCCTCCACATAGGAAGATAGGCTAGTTCTTCCTCCGCATAGGAAGGTAGGGTAGGTCTTCCTCCTCATAGGAAGATAGACTAGTTCTTCCTCCACATAGGAAGGTAGGCTATTTCTTCCTCCACATAGGAAGGTAGGCTAGTTCTTAATCCACATAGGAGGATAGTCTAGTTCTTCCTCCACATAGGAAGATAGGCTAGTTCTTCCTCCACATAGGAAGGTAGGCTAGTTCTTCCTCCACATAGGAAGGTAGACTAGTTCTTCCTCCACATAGAAAGATAGGCTATTTCTTCCTCCACATAGGAAGGTAGGCTAGTTCTTCCTCCACATAGGAAGGTAGACTAGTTCTTCCTCCACATAGGAAGATAGGCTAGTTCTTCCTCCACATAGGAAGGTAGGCTAGTTCTTCCTCCACATAGGAAGATAGGCTAGTTCTTCCTCCGCATAGGAAGGTAGGGTAGGTCTTCCTCCTCATAGGAAGATAGACTAGTTCTTCCTCCACATAGGAAGGTAGGCTATTTCTTCCTCCACATAGGAAGGTAGGCTAGTTCTTCCTCCACATAGGAAGATAGTCTAGTTCTTCCTCCACATAGGAAGATAGGCTAGTTCTTCCTCCACATAGGAAGGTAGGCTAGTTCTTCCTCCACATAGGAAGGTAGGCTAGTTCTTCCTCCACATAGGAAGGTAGGCTAGTTCTTCCTCCACATAGGAAGATAGTCTAGTTCTTCCTCCACATAGGAAGATAGTCTAGTTCTTCCTCCACATAGGAAGGTAGGCTAGTTCTTCCTCCACATAGGAAGATAGGCTAGTTCTTCCTCCACATAGGAAGATAGGCTAGTTCTTCCTCCACATAGGAAGGTAGACTAGTTCTTCCTCCACATAGGAAGGTAGGCTAGTTCTTCCTCCACATAGGGAGATAGGCTAGTTCTTCCTCCACATAGGAAGGTAGACTAGTTCTTCCTCCACATAGGAAGATAGGCTAGTTCTTCCTCCACATAGGAAGGTAGGCTAGTTCTTCCTCCACATAGGAAGGTAGGCTAGTTCTTCCTCCACATAGGAAGGTAGGCTAGTTCTTCCTCCGCATAGGAAGGTAGACTAGTTCTTCCTCCACATAGGAAGATAGGCTAGTTCTTCCTCCACATAGGAAGATAGGCTAGTTCTTCCTCCACATAGGAAGGTAGACTAGTTCTTCCTCCACATAGGAAGGTAGGCTAGTTCTTCCTCCACATAGGAAGATAGGCTAGTTCTTCCTCCACATAGGAAGGTAGGTTAGTTCTTCCTCCACATAGGAAGGTAGGCTAGTTCTTCCTCCACATAGGAAGGTAGACTAGTTCTTCCTCCACATAGGAAGATAGGCTAGTTCTTCCTCCACATAGGAAGATAGGCTAGTTCTTCCTCCACATAGGAAGGTAGGCTAGTTCTTCCTCCACATAGGAAGATAAGCTAGTTCTTCCTCCACATAGGAAGGTAGACTAGTTCTTCCTCCACATAGGAAGGTAGGCTAGTTCTTCCTCCACATAGGAAGATAGGCTAGTTCTTCCTCCACATATTAAGATAGGCTAGTTCTTCTTCCACATAGGAAGGTAGGCTAGTTCTTCCTCCACATAGGAAGGTAGACTAGTTCTTCCTCCACATAGGAAGGTAGGCTAGTTCTTCCTCCACATAGGAAGATAGGCTAGTTCTTCCTCCACATAGGAAGGTAGACTAGTTCTTCCTCCACATAGGAAGATAGGCTAGTTCTTCCTCCACATAGGAAGGTAGGCTAGTTCTTCCTCCACATAGGAAGGTAGGCTAGTTCTTCCTCCACATAGGAAGATAGGCTAGTTCTTCCTCCACTAAGGAAGGTAGGCTAGATCTTCCTCCACATAGGAAGATAGGCTAGTTCTTCCTCCACATAGGAAGATAGGCTAGTTCTTCCTCCACATAGGAAGATAGGCTAGTTCTTCCTCCACATAGGAAGGTAGGCTAGTTCTTCCTCCACATAGGAAGGTAGGCTAGTTCTTCCTCCACATAGGAAGATAGGCTAGTTCTTCCTCCACATAGGAAGGTAGGCTAGTTCTTCCTCCACATAGGAAGATAGGCTAGTTCTTCCTCCACATAGGAAGGTAGGCTATTTCTTCCTCCACATAGGAAGGTAGGCTAGTTCTCCCTCCACATAGGAAGATAGTCTAGTTCTTCCTCCACATAGGAAGATAGGCTAGTTCTTCCTCCACATAGGAAGATAGGCTAGTTCTTCCTCCACATAGGAAGGTAGGCTAGTTCTTCCTCCACATAAGAAGATAGGCTAGTTCTTCCTCCACATAGGAAGGTAGGCTAGTTCTTCCTCCACATAGGAAGATAGGCAAGTTCTTCCTCCACATAGGAAGATAGGCTAGTTCTTCCTCCACATAGGAAGGTAGACTAGTTCTTCCTCCACATAGGAAGATAGGCTAGTTCTTCCTCCACATAGGAAGGTAGACTAGTTCTTCCTCCACATAGGAAGGTAGGCTAGTTCTTCCTCCACATAGGAAGATAGGCTAGTTCTTCCTCCACATAGGAAGGTAGACTAGTTCTTCCTCCACATAGGAAGATAGGCTAGTTCTTCCTCCACATAGGAAGATAGGCTAGTTCTTCCTTTACATAGGAAGGTAGGCTAGTTCTTCCTCCACATAGGAAGATAGGCTAGTTCTTCCTCCACATAGGAAGGTAGGCTAGTTCTTCCTCCACATAGGAAGATAGGCTAGTTCTTCCTCCACATAGGAAGATAGGCTAGTTCTTCCTCCACATAGGAAGGTAGGCTAGTTCTTCCTCCACATAAGAAGATAGGCTAGTTCTTCCTCCACATAGGAAGGTAGGCTAGATCTTCCTCCACATAGGAAGATAGGCTAGTTCTTCCTCCACATAGGAAGATAGGCTAGTTCTTCCTCCACATAGGAAGGTAGGCTAGTTCTTCCTCCACATAGGAAGATAGGCTAGTTCTTCCTCCACATAGGAAGGTAGACTAGTTCTTCCTCCACATAGGAAGGTAGACTAGTTCTTCCTCCACATAGGAAGATAGGCTAGTTCTTCCACCACGTAGGTAGATAGGCTAGTTCTTCCTCCACATAGGAAGGTAGACTAGTTCTTCCTCCACATAGGAAGATAGGCTAGTTCTTCCTCCACATAGGAAGATAGGCTAGTTCTTCCTCCACATAGGAAGGTAGGCTAGTTCTTCCTCCACATAGGAAGATAGGCTAGTTCTTCCTCCACATAGGAAGGTAGACTAGTTCTTCCTCCACATAGGAAGATAGGCTAGTTCTTCCTCCACATAGGAATATAGGCTAGATCTTCCTCCACATAGGAAGGTAGGCTAGTTCTTCCTCCACATAGGAAGATAGGCTAGTTCTTCCTCCACAAAGGAAGGTAGACTAGTTCTTCCTCCACATAGGAAGATAGGCTAGTTCTTCCTCCACATAGGAAGGTAGACTAGTTCTTCCTCCACATAGGAAGGTAGGCTAGTTCTTCCTCCACATAGGAAGATAGGCTAGTTCTTCCTCCACATAGGAAGGTAGACTAGTTCTTCCTCCACATAGGAAGATAGGCTAGTTCTTCCTCCACATAGGAAGGTAGGCTAGTTCTTCCTCCACATAGGAAGGTAGGCTAGTTCTTCCTCCACATAGGAAGATAGGCTAGTTCTTCCTCCACTAAGGAAGGTAGGCTAGATCTTCCTCCACATAGGAAGATAGGCTAGTTCTTCCTCCACATAGGAAGATAGGCTAGTTCTTCCTCCACATAGGAAGATAGGCTAGTTCTTCCTCCACATAGGAAGGTAGGCTAGTTCTTCCTCCACATAGGAAGGTAGGCTAGTTCTTCCTCCACATAGGAAGATAGGCTAGTTCTTCCTCCACATAGGAAGGTAGGCTAGTTCTTCCTCCACATAGGAAGATAGGCTAGTTCTTCCTCCGCATAGGAAGGTAGGGTAGGTCTTCCTCCTCATAGGAAGATAGACTAGTTCTTCCTCCACATAGGAAGGTAGGCTATTTCTTCCTCCACATAGGAAGGTAGGCTAGTTCTTTATCCACATAGGAGGATAGTCTAGTTCTTCCTCCACATAGGAAGATAGGCTAGTTCTTCCTCCACATAGGAAGGTAGGCTAGTTCTTCCTCCACATAGGAAGGTAGACTAGTTCTTCCTCCACATAGAAAGATAGGCTATTTCTTCCTCCACATAGGAAGGTAGGCTAGTTCTTCCTCCACATAGGAAGGTAGACTAGTTCTTCCTCCACATAGGAAGATAGGCTAGTTCTTCCTCCACATAGGAAGGTAGGCTAGTTCTTCCTCCACATAGGAAGATAGGCTAGTTCTTCCTCCGCATAGGAAGGTAGGGTAGGTCTTCCTCCTCATAGGAAGATAGACTAGTTCTTCCTCCACATAGGAAGGTAGGCTATTTCTTCCTCCACATAGGAAGGTAGGCTAGTTCTTCCTCCACATAGGAAGATAGTCTAGTTCTTCCTCCACATAGGAAGATAGTCTAGTTCTTCCTCCACATAGGAAGGTAGGCTAGTTCTTCCTCCACATAGGAAGATAGGCTAGTTCTTCCTCCACATAGGAAGATAGGCTAGTTCTTCCTCCACATAGGAAGGTAGACTAGTTCTTCCTCCACATAGGAAGGTAGGCTAGTTCTTCCTCCACATAGGGAGATAGGCTAGTTCTTCCTCCACATAGGAAGGTAGACTAGTTCTTCCTCCACATAGGAAGATAGGCTAGTTCTTCCTCCACATAGGAAGGTAGGCTAGTTCTTCCTCCACATAGGAAGGTAGGCTAGTTCTTCCTCCACATAGGAAGGTAGGCTAGTTCTTCCTCCGCATAGGAAGGTAGACTAGTTCTTCCTCCACATAGGAAGATAGGCTAGTTCTTCCTCCACATAGGAAGATAGGCTAGTTCTTCCTCCACATAGGAAGGTAGACTAGTTCTTCCTCCACATAGGAAGGTAGGCTAGTTCTTCCTCCACATAGGAAGATAGGCTAGTTCTTCCTCCACATAGGAAGGTAGGTTAGTTCTTCCTCCACATAGGAAGGTAGGCTAGTTCTTCCTCCACATAGGAAGGTAGACTAGTTCTTCCTCCACATAGGAAGATAGGCTAGTTCTTCCTCCACATAGGAAGATAGGCTAGTTCTTCCTCCACATAGGAAGGTAGGCTAGTTCTTCCTCCACATAGGAAGATAAGCTAGTTCTTCCTCTACATAGGAAGGTAGACTAGTTCTTCCTCCACATAGGAAGGTAGGCTAGTTCTTCCTCCACATAGGAAGATAGGCTAGTTCTTCCTCCACATATTAAGATAGGCTAGTTCTTCTTCCACATAGGAAGGTAGGCTAGTTCTTCCTCCACATAGGAAGGTAGACTAGTTCTTCCTCCACATAGGAAGGTAGGCTAGTTCTTCCTCCACATAGGAAGATAGGCTAGTTCTTCCTCCACATAGGAAGGTAGACTAGTTCTTCCTCCACATAGGAAGATAGGCTAGTTCTTCCTCCACATAGGAAGGTAGGCTAGTTCTTCCTCCACATAGGAAGGTAGGCTAGTTCTTCCTCCACATAGGAAGATAGGCTAGTTCTTCCTCCACTAAGGAAGGTAGGCTAGATCTTCCTCCACATAGGAAGATAGGCTAGTTCTTCCTCCACATAGGAAGATAGGCTAGTTCTTCCTCCACATAGGAAGATAGGCTAGTTCTTCCTCCACATAGGAAGGTAGGCTAGTTCTTCCTCCACATAGGAAGGTAGGATAGTTCTTCCTCCACATAGGAAGATAGGCTAGTTCTTCCTCCACATAGGAAGGTAGGCTAGTTCTTCCTCCACATAGGAAGATAGGCTAGTTCTTCCTCCACATAGGAAGGTAGGCTATTTCTTCCTCCACATAGGAAGGTAGGCTAGTTCTCCCTCCACATAGGAAGATAGTCTAGTTCTTCCTCCACATAGGAAGATAGGCTAGTTCTTCCTCCACATAGGAAGGTAGGCTAGTTCTTCCTCCACATAGGAAGGTAGACTAGTTCTTCCTCCACATAGGAAGATAGTCTAGTTCTTCCTCCACATAGGAAGATAGTCTAGTTCTTCCTCCACATAGGAAGGTAGGCTAGTTCTTCTTCCACATAGGAAGATAGGCTAGTTCTTCCTCCACATAGGAAGATAGGCTAGTTCTTCCTCCACATAGGAAGGTAGACTAGTTCTTCCTCCACATAGGAAGGTAGGCTAGTTCTTCCTCCACATAGGGAGATAGGCTAGTTCTTCCTCCACATAGGAAGGTAGACTAGTTCTTTCTCCACATAGGAAGATAGGCTAGTTCTTCCTCCACATAGGAAGGTAGGCTAGTTCTTCCTCCACATAGGAAGGTAGGCTAGTTCTTCCTCCACATAGGAAGGTAGGCTAGTTCTTCCTCCGCATAGGAAGGTAGACTAGTTCTTCCTCCACATAGGAAGATAGGCTAGTTCTTCCTCCACATAGGAAGATAGGCTAGTTCTTCCTCCACATAGGAAGGTAGACTAGTTCTTCCTCCACATAGGAAGGTAGGCTAGTTCTTCCTCCACATAGGAAGATAGGCTAGTTCTTCCTCCACATAGGAAGGTAGGCTAGTTCTTCCTCCACATAAGGAGGAAGATAAGACTAGTCGATGGGATTAGGTGGAGCTAAGAAAATGGCTTTAGAATACCTTCATATTGAAAATAGGTTATAAATAAGAAATCGCGTGACCATGGTCGCATACTTAAAACAAGCTTGTAAAGTAGACTCTTTACTCCGATAAAGAGAACTGTCCCCCGCCACACGGTCTGTAAAATCGTATTATGTAACTTTGATACAAATAATGGAATTGTCTATACTATTATTATTAAATAGTACAATATCTGTAGGTACTGACTGAACACAAAACGTATAGTTCTTGTTTAATGTATAATAACAATGCGTTTAAAACAATATTTTACAAGAAATGATTCTTAAATATTTATTCTAAATCTTTTAATAAAAAATATAACTTTTACGATACATATTAAAATAACCATTTCCGAAACATTTATTTTGATGAGTTTCAGAGTCACTAATTTCTTCAAACCAGGGATTCGATAATAATTACTAATTTACCTTTGTGTTTTTTACTAAATAGTTCGAAATTGACGGCGTAAAAGAAATATTTATAGTAAATTTAAATCAATACAAAGTCTGTATGTTACGAATCATCTCCAATTTTACGGCAGTAAGTGCAAACATACTGTAATGAAAGCAATCTATAATTTTTACACAGATTCTCAATACAATAGTAAACGTTAAGGATATTTGTGAGGACTAAGGTACAGGAACTTAACACAAATAGGCTACACATGACATGATTAATAAAATAAATATGTATTTTAATGACGAATACGAACCAAGATTAGGTAACGGTTGTGCATATAACAATTGTAAGAGGTTCTACCCAAATTGTAAGTGTTTGCCCATTTTTAAGATTATTTTAGGTTTAGTGTTGTACTTTTTCGCTCCTAAATACCCAATGTGAGGAAAGCATATTGAAAATCTTTGGTGTGTGCTTAAGAGAGTGGTACGTATTTTATATGCGAGTGATTAAGAAGATGTGAACTGATGAGAAATCTAGAATATGATGAGAACAGAAGCTATCTGGTATACTTAGGTCGGTTATTAGTGCTTTGTACAGACCCTGTTGAGGGTTAGTGCAACCGTGGGGGCTACTTTAGAGCCCAGCTGTGAAGGAGGTGATAGTTTGGAAGTAAAACAATGTCTTGTCATGAGGTTGAATATATTGTCGCCAAAAGGGCGATCCTTGAAATGATCAAGGGATTACTTGATAGGATCTTATAGGATAAAGTTCCATATAGATTTTTTAATTACAATTTTCATGGCAGTGACGAAGTGAGCTTTTAAACAAAAAAATCATGGAGAATTATAGATTCGATGCTACAGGAGAATGTTACTTACTTACTAGCCAACACCCCACCCTTGGCAGGTTAGTCAGTAGAGGCGGGAGATATTCCTGTAGTTTTCTTCTTTGTCCACAGAGCTGGCTACTATGGCCGGACACTGGAGTAGGTGGGCTGCGTCCATCCTGGGGTGTTGGCACAGCTTACAGGCCGCATCTGCGCTTAACCCAATGCGGTGCAGATGGGCTGCCATGTAGTCGTGGCCGTAGTAGTTCTGAACGCAGCTACTGCTACATCTCTAGGCAGCTACTGCTACAACTCTAGGCAGCTACTGCTACAACTCTAGGCAGCTACTGCTACATCTCTAGGAAGCTACTGCTACAACTCTAGGCAGCTACTGCTACATCTCTAGGCAAGTTTCGGGGTATGGGAGAGCCTATCAGCTTAGCCCAATTCTTCCCTATGCTGGCGTGTCTGTTGCGTGTCCTGGTTCAGTTGTTTACCGCTTGGTTGATTGCAGAGCAGGATATCCCCTTGCAGAGCTGAATATGTCTCCAAGGCTTTCCGAGGCTCCGTAACAGTAGAGGCACGTCTCACAAATTATGAAGGGGAGATCGCTACAGGCGGATGTGGAAAATACCAAAGAAGAAATAACAAATAAAGTTGCAAAACTGAAAACAAGAAAAGGATGTGAATTAATACAATTACGTGGGATATATAGCGAAATTTGAAGTACTCATTACTGATACTTGAAATTCCATAAAGAGTCAAAGGGAATAGAAGTGTTGGGCGATGCGGAATGTCCTATCTCCGTAATCTAAGGGCATGGTATGGATATGGTTAAGTGGAGTTGTTCAGGGCTACGTTCTACAAGGTCTAAATATTTGTGATGGTTTCTATCTCTAGTTGTAGACAGAAAAAAAGAAAATTAGGTATTGATATGATGAGGAATGAGTATTGTGAAAAAGAAGCCTCTCTCCTAAAGGTTGTTGAAAATAAAGAAAACATCAAGAATGGCAGTGATAAGAAAGAGGATTGTTTGGTGATAAATGAAGGTGTCAGGAAATGTGAATCACATGACAAATTGAAAGGAGAAGGAGGGGAAGTTGGAACATTTATGATATTAATAGATAACATTGGACTAACATAAATAAATGAAACCTCTCAACCACAAATAACTTTCTTCTTTTATTTAAAACCTTATGTACATTTCGATTGCATAGCAATCATCCTCAGAGATAATTTACAATGAAAATACTCATGAAATACAGAGGTATTTTCATTGTAAATTACATCTGAGGATGATTGCTATGCAATCGAAATGTACATAAGGTTTTATATAATAGAAGAAAGTTATTTGTGGTTGAGAGGTTTCATTTATTTATGTAAACATTACGCCGTAGTTGTTTTATACAGTTATAACATTGAACTAATTTCAAACAAAACTGTTTAATGTTTTTACTTTTATTCTTGAATAAAAAACTTACATATACATTTATATTTATTTGTTTTTCCCTTTATTCAAAAAATACCTGTTTTTTTCAGTTTGTTTTATATCACATATTTTAAAGATATGTTTTAGGAAATTAAAAAAAAAATAAATGGTTTGTCCGTAAGTTAATAAAAACTGTATCTAAACGAAAGATTTCGTTAATTAGAGATAAACGTGACCTTATGGCAAAACGTGGTCTACAGTAAAAATTACTATAATTTATTTTACATAAATTATATCATAACATAATGTGCATCATCACTCTCTGTCACAGCCGGGCGATTCCACACATTTATACAGACAACCCCCGCCTTTGCCTGGCAAACCATCCCCTTGTACAAACACTTGGCTAGAGCAAAAACCACGAAAACTTCTACAAATCTCAATGGGCATAACTTGTAAACGTTAATTTGTTGATACGAATTAGGGATGACGTCACAATCGGAAATAAGGTTGGATAATTTGTTGGATAACAAATTGCGGCACAACTAGCGACACTTGAGATGTTAAATGATTGTTTATTGAAATTTAGTTTAAATTTAGAAAAAATTGTTAAATGCGATACACATCGCTGTAGGAGGATTAAATAGTGAGATTATTGTTCCCCAAAGTAGAATTTAGAATCTCCGCTTTTAAAAATAATTTTGTCTAATAACCCCGCTATGGCTTTGGACGGTGTGCTGAAATGGGCTAAAATGTCTAATTTTACCGTAACAATTGAAATTTCAAATTCAACAATTTTAAAATTTTGTATAGTCAGAGTAGCGAATCTAAAACATAATAGATAGTCAAAGGTAACATGGGTTTAACGAGTATAAGACGTAAAAAAAAATCCATTAGCAGGTATAAGGGGTTTGTTACATATTTAAAAGGGGGATAAAGGGTTAAAATCCACCTAGAAAAACCATCAACATTCGAGTGGACACAGAACAGAAAAAAGGAGACGAAATCACGAGAAAATGCCAACAGAAAAAGCTACAGGATAATTAAGTAATTTGTGGAAATTTCAATCAAGATAGAAGATAGGTGAGAACTGCAAACCGGATGGGACGAAATGCTCAGCGTCCTGAATACGTCACTATGGAGACTGGCTATTGGTTGAAGGAAGTCCGGAGGGGTGGAATGCAGAGAAAGATGCACAAAATTCAGTAGCGTGATTTGAGACGCCGAAATAGAAGACAGTGGCAAGCGCGCTCTATTTTGAGATCGCATCAAATAGTTTCAAAACGTATAGTTACAAGACAACGAAGGGCTAAGAGCGGTAGTGTTTTCGCTAAGATGTAGTCTCTTGTGTTTTGTAACCCTTTTTGGGAGGAATCACTCCAAAAGGGGTTTTCGTCTAACTAACATCTATGCCATGACGTCCTTGAGATTAGTAGTGGCCGAGAAGTATTTAAAACAAAATTAAAGTCAGTGCCAAACTAGCAAATGAACAGTTGTTCAAATTGAAGTGTTTCAACAGTTTAGAGTCAAGCTTAACTAAATTCATTTCTAAAATTAAAATTTGAACAGAGTACAGTAAACAGTTTTTTAAACAAAGAGTAGATTAAAACCGAGAGTGAAATTAGTTTTAAAATAGAGACAGTGTTAAAACATTATTATGGAACTAGATCCAGAATTTTAAAATAAAAAAAATAAAATAAAGAAGTCTAATTTTGCGCAGTAAGTCGTAACGCTTGGTTTCGGTCAAGAAGACGCCAAGGAAGCGGGAAGCGGGAGTAACGCCAACTCTGGACGATTCCAAAAAACAAGATGGGCAGCCGCAGGGAAGGAGAGACCATAGCAAGGCAACATGATGCTGAGGAGTGATGGAACCAGAAGGATGGATGACTCCGAAAGGAAAGACTTTTATTTCTCTCTTTCTCAAATTAATTAAAATTAATATGTTGAATTTGTTGGGGAACGTTGAAATTTTAAGGGTTAAAATTAAATAAATTTTCGTAAGTTGTAAATGAGTTTTGAATAGTGGCTTTGTCAAGGAAGATTGTGGAGGGGATAGCGTTGGTTTGATGTAGCAACCTACCTCAAAATGGCGGAATCCACCTAGCAGATTTAACACATACTAATAGGAATAGTTTGAAATCATTTTTAAAGTTTGAAAGCAAAGTAAAGACAGTTTTGAACATAAAATAAATAATTCAAAATTAAAATTTAAGTATGGTTAAATGTCAATAACTGATTAGCAGAAAAAAAGTTTAATTTTTTTTTTATAAATTCAATTTTAATCTCACTTTAGAGCAGCCTTAAGACATGGTCGCTTTTAACGTAACATTGCTTAAAATAAATGTTGACCCGGTGAGATGGGTAAATGAAAAAATGAATAGTTTCAAAATTATTTAAGATTTGTATAAAGGGTTTGGCCGGCGGGAATGTCTAGGGCGAGCGTCGTAGGGCCGGTCCGTTGCAGTGCATACTAAATATGTATATAAATTTAATAGATTTAAAATGTTTACTTGGTTCGATGGTCTATACAATGACTAAGGTTATCTCTGGCGAAGTCGTCCCTACAGTGAACAGCTAAACCGGCTTCCCTTACCTGGTTCCTTTCAGACACTTTTTGGTTGTTATATGACTCTTCATAACTTCATTTTTTATTTTAAACGTGACCAGAATATTCAGGCTTGTCGCAATCATCTGTTTATAAACGGTTCACTCCTGAGTGCTGCTCTTCCGTTGACACTAACTACTATTTTTGTTACCTTTATTAAATGTTTGGCGGTAATAAAAAAAAGTTACAAATATTAGTTGTTAAATAATCTCCTAAATCATAACTCCTGATTTTTGTTCATTCAAATCAGAAAGAACATTCGACAAAATAGTAATTAATTTTCTAAGATTGCATTTAATTTCTGCCGAATATAGATACAGATTTAATTTATATAAAACGTTTTAATCATTAAGAATTAAATTCTTGCATTTAATTAATTTTCTAACAACTTTAATTGGCTTCGTAGTTTTTCATTAGGCTCTTCTAATAATACTTATAAATACATTTGACAAATAAGACCTGCGTTTGTTCGCAAGGCCGTAAATATTGTTTGTAAAAAAAGGAGACCATTGTTTATTAGAACGAAGTTGGGACAGTAATTCATTTCATTAAATAAACGGGGTAAAAGGTAACATTCTAAATGCTATTATTTTAAAAACACTAATCAATGCAGGCACCATCTGTGTCTTTCATTATTAATGAATTTTGTGCAGAGCAGCCTGAGAACAGGTAGTTGAAAATGAATTTCAGACTGCTGTGTACGGTCTGTAATCAAACCTAATAAATTCTTTCCGTGAGAATTTACTTTCTTACCAGCGATGGTGAGATATATTTCTTGTTTTTACAAATAAACATTTCAAGAAGAATAATGACTTACTTTTGCTTTGAAGCTTTTCTCCAGCTGGCATTATAAAAACAACCTATGACATCATGACTTCAAATGACCTTGAAGAGGCTTGTTTGAACATAGTTATAAATAGATCTTTATAATTGCAGCTGCTAAGTAAGAGACTTTTTATTAATAAAGGAGTGAGGAATTACTAAGATTGTAGGCGGCCAGACTTGAGAAAAACAATTAAACTGAAGCCATTATTAATATCTCAGAAGCTTTTAAAACTTCACTGCAGATGTCTCTCTCGCCCAACTGTAATTGAAATTATTTGACTAGAAACTTTGTAATTCGCTTTTTTAAAATTTTATTAATGTTATCATAAATTAAAAGAGAACTTTAAAAAACTCTATTAAGCTCTGACGTCACTTGGTTTGCTTGGTATTCTTTTTTTAAAAACGTTTGTTTCATAGTAACACTTTTATCATATTATACTTAAGTGGGTATCTTTATGTTCTTTCTTAAGAAAGCTACCCTTACCAGTCTCTCCTTTTACAAAAGGATAAAACGGGTCAACCCTTTATAGATATTAGGTCAATGCCCAGTAAACGTCATTATCAACACGAGAGTCTACATTAGAGAACGGATAACAGGTGTACATTTTTCTATAACCAGGCTGGGTGCAGACATACTTCAAAAAGGAAAATCTGCCCATGCGATGTCCTAACTTCTCCTTATTCATAACCTCATCAAACTTAAAATGAAGGTACCCCCAAAGGTTCTCTCACCCTTAGGTAGTTCCAGAGGTACTACCTAATTCCTTCCTCCATTTCGTATCCTAGAAATTGAGGTTTAGTTACTAGGCTTACAAAGGGGTGAAAACTGGTAGACACTTTATTAAACAGTCGACCCGAATAGAAATTACGTCTAGGGTGCTTTACGTACGCGCCTCAACACGTGAGGTGTATTAATAGTAATTCTTTTTATATCTTGTACTATTGATTTAAGAAACCTACCTAAACGGTATAAAAATCCTTCATAGGACTAATCACCTTTTATTATAAAAAAATGTATAATTTTTTTCTATATAAAGCGTATTGATAAAAACTGGGGGAGAATGTCTGTCCTATATCACAGTTTAATGGAGTATTAACGGCTTTGCCAGGTTAAAAAACTCTGCTATGATAAACAAACCGAATGGAGTTTAACCCCTACTGGGACCCTTCACCCTTCTCATATCCAATTATTTCAGAATTTATTCAAGATTTATTTTTTATCCGGGCAAATAACGTGTTTAGCTCTTGTATAGCTTCTGAATTAAAAATACTTTTCAAGCGCCCGTTAATTGGATTAGGTCCTCATGTGCTGCGACAATATTGGTGAAACGGTGAGAGGCGCTTGCCAGACTATTGATTTCGGGATTGTTTACTAAATCTGGTTCGATCGTAGAG
>JBAIZL010000002.1:330476819-330491819 GCA_036971475.1 Prosapia bicincta
GAGCTTGCGCACGCACATTTACATTTTTACGTGAGCGTGTGTGTATAGAATACCAGTTTTACCTAATGAGCATTTTTATTTTTTTTCTGGTGAAAGCGAAAACACATTCTTAGCTGTTTTGTTACAAATCTATTTCAATATTTTCAAATAATTTTACAAATAAATTTTATTCTTACGACTGTTTTTTTGTTCTTGTACATGTTGATTTGAAGAAGTTATAATTTAACAATTAGAATCTTTAGTTAGAACATTAAAGCATTTATCATGTTTTTTAATACCGTTTTGGAATTCTACTGTTGTAACGCCTCGGTCAGCAATCATATACCATTATCTGTTAGCAAGCCACAGCCACCATTTTCGCCTTCTTCACTGTTAAATGTGGTTTGCTTGTGTCTACAATCCCTCCTCTGATCGATAATACAGCCGAATGAGAAATAGGCAACGTGATACGTTTTCCTAATGTTGAAGGCTTGAAAGCAGCTGGCATTCTTCGTGAGATCTTTGAAGTGTACGGAGAAAACGTCATGAGTGATGGGATGGTAAGTAAATGGGTGAGATCTTTTTAAGATGGCCTTACGAATGTGCATGTCGAGAAATGAAATCGACGACCTTCATTCATCACTGATGAGTGCAAACATTGTATAGAAAAGTGCAAGAGAGCTGACGCTTTACGATTTCATCATTATCGTCTGTGTTCCCTCAAGTGTCGTGATTTCCGAGATTGTGACAGAATGTTTGGAGTACCGAAAGCTATGCTCACGATGGTATCTGAATATGCTGACGGAAACTCATAAAAACCCCAGTTCTCATACATTCCTAGAATGTATTATTTATTTACCATCCCATCACTAATTATGTTCATTCTGTACAATTCATCACGATGAGTGTCACCATTTTACACGGTTTAATATTAGGATACTGCCTATTTCACAGTCGGGAGCTATTTTCCATCGTTGGAACAATTTTAAACACACGTAAACAGACTTTAATAATCACGAATGAATCCAAAATTGTTTGCCAACATATACACGTAATTATTGCTCATTGTCGACCGTAGGGCTACAACTGTAGAATTTCAAAACTGTTCTTACGTAGAAAATAGTACGAAAGCTTAATGTACTTTTCCCTAGCACTGTAGGCATCATCAGAATGTTGAAACGTAACTCAGGTGGGTTGCGTTGTAAACTTCTGAGGACGCTAACTGTTGACGAATTAAAGATTTTGTAAATTTTTAATTGTTAAATTATAATTTACTCTACTTTTACCAGTAATTAAATGCTATTGCTGAAGTTGAGTTTTATTTTTATTTTTGAATTGAAAATACTTTTCTTCTGTAAGATTTTCTTTAAAAACATGTTTTTTTAATTCGACTTTTTATTTTAAAAATAATAATCATAAACGACAGCTAAATAAGCGCCACGTTGTTAGAAAAATATGTAAATTGCTTTTCTTCTTAAAAATCTATTAGATTTGGTCTTTTGCAAAAATACACGAGACTGAACTTTAAAAGTTAATGCAAGTCGTCTTTACGTCGAGGAAAGCAAATGCCAATGATGTCCGGAACGTTTCATGTAAATTAACTTGGTATTTCGGTGCAAACCTGGTATTTTATACAAGATCCAGATTTTCCAGTTGCACACTTAATCTACTGCAGCCTGTTTACGATAACCTACTTATTGTAACTATTTTAACATATAAAAGCTTTTGCAAGTTAAACTTATCATATAACACCCAAGTTTTAACTGAAGCAAGAAGCACTTCACAACGTCTGTTCCTTGAATGTGCACCCTCTTGTAACTTAATAAATTTCACTTCTTTGTAATAAAATATCAAAAGCGAGTACTCTTTGCTAGTATCTGATACCACTGTACGAGAATATTCACGTATTTCCATCACTATACGTTCCATCGGATAGGTGTTTGGAACTCTACTTTTCAGAACGTTATGAAATATCAGGCTATATAATCCCTTTGGTACAAGGCCAGGTAGACAAATGTCTTTATTTAGGTTAATAGTAGTTCTACTTAGAATACGAGGTCCTTGTTACGAGGTGGCATAAAATACAAATATACCGAGTACAAATTGATCATTAGGTACTTTCCTTCTAACTTATACCTAGTTCTATTAATCCTTCCTTAACCTCCTTCTTACAAATTAGTGCGACGGGGTAGACACTCATATTCACTCAGATTGTTTGTAGATCTAACTTGAGTAAGATATCTTTGTTACGAGTTGACATTAGTTAAACCTAAACCCAGTACAAAGTGATGTTTATGTCGTTCCCTTCTTACATCTACCTAGTTCCATCTATCCTTGCATAACATACTTCTTACAAATTAGTGCGACGGGGTAGACACTCCTCATCACCGAGGTAGAATGTAGGTCTAGCTTGAGTTAGCTATCTGTGTTATGAGTTGACATTAGTTAAACCTAAACCCAGTACAAAGTGATGTTTATGTCGTTTCCTTCTTACATCTACCTAGTTCCATCTATCCTTGCATAACATACTTCTTACAAATTAGTGCGACGGGGTAGACACTCCTCATCACCGAGGTAGAATGTAGGTCTAGCTTGAGTTAGCTATCTGTGTTATGAGTTGACATTAGTTAAACCTAAACCCAGTACAAAGTGATGTTTATGTCGTTTCCTTCTTACATCTACCTAGTTCCATCTATCCTTGCATAACATACTTCTTACAAATTAGTGCGACGGGGTAGACACTCCTCATCACCGAGGTAGAATGTAGGTCTAGCTTGAGTTAGCTATCTGTGTTATGAGTTGACATTAGTTAAACCTAAACCCAGTACAAAGTGATGTTTATGTCGTTTCCTTCTTACATCTACCTAGTTCCATCTATCCTTGCATAACATACTTCTTACAAATTGGTGTGACGGGGTAGACACTCCTCATCACCGAGGTAGAATGTCGGTCTAGCTTGAGTTAGCTATCTAGTTATGAGTTGATATTAGTTACAACTATACTCAGTACAAAGTGATCATCAGGTCCTTTCCTTCTTACATCTACCTAGTTCCATCTATCCTTGCATAACATACTTCTTACAAATTGGTGTGACGGGGTAGACACTCCTCATCACCGAGGTAGAATGTCGGTCTAGCTTGAGTTAGCTATCTAGTTATGAGTTGATATTAGTTACAACTATACTCAGTACAAAGTGATCATCAGGTCCTTTCCTTCTTACATCTGCCTAGTTCCATCTATCCTTGCATAATATAAGGTAGAATGTCGATCTAGCTTGAGTTAGCTATCTATGTTATGAGTTGATATTAGTTACACCTATACTCAGTACAAAGTGATCTTTAGGTCGTTCCCTTCTTACATCTTCCTAGTTCCATCTATCCTTGCATAATATAAGGTAGAATGTCGGTCTAGCTTGAGTTAGCTATCTGTGTTATGAGTTGATATTAGTTACACCTATACTCAGTACAAAGTGATCTTTAGGTCGTTCCCTTCTTACATCTTCCTAGTTCCATCTATCCTTGCATAACATACTTCTTACAAATTGGTGTGACGGGGTAGACACTCCTCATCACCGAGGTAGAATGTCGGTCTAGCTTGAGTTAGCTATCTGTGTTATGAGTTGATATTAGTTACAACTATACCGAGTACAAAGTGATCATCAGGTCCTTTCCTTCTTACATCTACCTAGTTCCATCTAGCCTTGCCTGTCCTACTTCTTTCTAAGGAGTTCCTAGCTTATCCTGCCCATATTCATAATCCTTGCTTATCCTTTGAAAGATATAGCATTTATTTTGGGATATAGTCTGTGCCAGTTTAACGTTTTGTAATGATGGCTTTTAATACTGCTACAAAAACGTCTATATTATCCATACCATGAAATGTATGTAGCTCAGTGGGTTATATTTTGTCCCCCTGTTCCTCCTGAATGTAATAGTTTATAGCGGAATACGTTTATAAATTTTTCATATTTTTCCCTAAAACATTGCAGGAACTTATGCAGAGCATGGAATTTAGGTAATTTCTTCAAAAAATAGATTTCATATTTCAATAGCCTAAATCACGCAGAATGTATCGTAGATTCGCGAGGTATTCACAGATTTTACCTAATGTTTGTACTTAAAAAGTTAGAATATTCTTAAAACCACAAACAAAAAATATAGTTTATTATTTTTACCTTTTCATTTTCCTCAATATCTGACCTAATAAAAACCAGGAATTGTGTTCTATACTTGAACAGCAATTAAAAACTAATGCTGCAGTCGGAAGTAATATAACTGAAAGAGCGACCCTGATAGGCAAAATGTAACTGAATTGTGAAATTATGTCTTTACTAATCGTCTTAAAACTGTAAATAAATTTAGACTCTTGTAATTTTACATTGGAAATTTATTATTATTTTAGAAAATTATGGTTTAATGCTTTGCAAATTATTTAACTAGATAAATTATTCTTAGTTCTCTGAAAAAGCAAAAATGTTATTTTAACTCTTTTTTTCTCAGAGGATGCTTTTATTTTAATGTCTATAATTATATTCTTCCCTCAGGATGTAATGTACATCTTTACCCCCTCGAGATGTACTTGATTGCTATTTTTTTCCTCCTTGACCAGCAATTTTACATTTACTTCATCATTGTTATCCGTGCTTTTCTTCTTTAACCATGTATATTCTTTATAATGTAGATTTGCTACCTGCTCTTCAAACGATCATCTGTAATTATGACTTTTCTGTTTCATTTTTATTATTTAAATTTCAGCAACTCACTACTAAATTCATCTAAACACTTTTGATGAAGTCATAAACAGGCTCGCCGTTTTTAAAATTATTAAAATTGGTTTTACGGTTGGTTTTCCCTTAAAATCATTTATTCCATGATAAATGTTTCATTTCTTTATATTTATATTATTTAAGGTGCTTCTTCAATCACTCAAGTTCATTACAAGTTACCAAAGGAAATCTATCTAAGCATAGAGAATTGGTTTTTCTGTATATTCAAGAAAACGTTTCAATAGAATAATAACCTTTATAAAAAATAAAAAAATAATATCTCTAAAAGTTATCGTAAAATATACAAATAGTAATTAAATAATAATTTATATTGTGAATAAGTTATACTTCTCAGCGTTCTTCTTAATTATTACTTTTACAAATGTTTTTGAAAGTATATTATAATACAAGGTATTATGACGATAAAGTTAATAGCAGGTCCATACTTAAATAGGTAATAAATTAGTAGCTGTAATTGTAATTTATTTAGCAGACAGATTTTATTAGTGTTAACTATGAACATTTGTTTCAATAGAAAATCACGTAGTTTATATATCAAGAGATTACTAATTTCTATTTGTTTGATGTGGTATGAATTTTAAGTGGTAGATAATTTGATTTATAACGTTGGTAGTCTATCCTTATTACTAGTGAGTATTCGCGTTTACATTATCACTACTTACTTTACTTTATCCAATGCCAGATCTTGGCATTTCTGCCATTCTCCTCCTAGCCTCCCAGTACAGACAATGATGGCTTCGGTCTTCTATCCAATGCCAGATCTTGGCATTTCTGCCATTCTCCTCCTAACCTCCCAGTACAGACAATGCTGGCTTCGGTCTTCTATCCAATGCCAGATCTTGGCATTTATGCCATTCTCCTCCTAGCCTCTCAGTACAGACAATGCTGGCTTCGGTCTTCTATCCGATGCCAGATATTGGTATTTCTGCCATTCTCCTCCTAGCCTCCCAGTACAGACAATGCTGGCTTCGGTCTTCTATCCAATGCCAGATCTTGACATTTCTGCCATTCTCCTCCTAGCCTCCCAGTACAGACAATGCTGGCTTCGGTCTTCTATCCAATGCCAGATCTTGGCATTTCTGCCATTCTCCTCCTAGCCTCCCAGTACAGACAATGCTGGCTTCGATCTTCCCCATCTTGCAACGCTGTGCAAATCCGAAGGTGTGGGACATCCATCTTTTGACAGTTGCACAGAGGGCAAATATCTTAGGCTGCTAATCCTAATTTATATAGGTGGGCTTGCAGATAGTCACGGCCTGTAAGCATTCTGAATCTGGCAGCAGCTTCCACTCTAGGTAGGCTATGTGGTATTAGCATTGTGTACGCCAGGCCCCTCCATATCTTTCCAGCGCTCATTTCATTTTGGATTTCCTTGGTTTTTTCATTGATTGTAGATTCAATCAGGCTTCTTGCTGTCAGTAGAGATATAGGATTGTCAGGCTGTGGCAAGGTGTTACCTTTCTTCGCTAGCTGGTCTGCGTGTTTATTTCTTTCAATGCCAACATGGCTAGGGAGCCATTGCAGCTCAATGTACCACTTTTCTTCAATCTTCCCGGCCAAGGCCTTTCGTCCATTCATTGTTTGCACACAGTCGATGGAGGTATTACTAGTTAGTGCAATTATAGCTGCCTGTGAATCCACGAAGAATACAACTCTCGCTGACTTTCCGGAGATCGAACACAGATTTTCGGCAGCTTGTACTATAGCCGCAATCTCTGCGTCGAAGCTGATGACATTAATTCCAACTGGGCTGCAGCCCTCAAAGTGGTCGCTGTAAAAGCCAGCACCAGTGGCACGCTTTAACGCTGACCCATCGGTGTATACATGGATCCAGCTATCTTTACTGTATAAATCCGTAATCGTTTCCAAAGCAGCGGCCTTCAGGATGTAGGGATCATTAATAGCCTTGGAGTCTTTTTGATTCAGAAGTAACAGTCTTTTCTCTGGTAATGAAGGAAAAACCGTATGACAGGTTGGGAATTTAGATGCTTGCCCCAGTTTCAGGTTATATTTAATTCCAAGTTGCTCTGCATAAGTGAGTGGTGATATTTGTGTCTTGAGTCGTGATCGCAGATTTATATCTCTCCCAGTGTCTGTAGTTGATTCTCTTTGCCCTCTCCTAGAACTTGAGTACTGATATCTCCCTGTGGCTTTGTAATGGCTCCACCTCCGCTTGCAATTGCATTGCAGATATTGGTGTCGATGTTGCTCCACCAGTTATGTTTCGCAGTGCGTTGTTCTGGGCAACCTCTAATTTCCTCAAGTTAACATCGGAAGAGAAAGCGATGACTTCAGAAGCATATTCCATACCTGGGCGTATACAGGTTTTATAGACTGTCGTCATCACATCCTGCCTTGCATCCCACGTCGTAGTCGCTAGTATCTTTAGGAGGTTATTTCTCTTTTGAGCTTTTCCAGTTGCGGTTTGTATTTGCTTGGATCAACTAAGTCTATTGTCAAAGTTAACACCCAAGTACTTGGCAACATTTGTTTTTTAAGCCCTATTCTATTGTAAGTAAGTTTCAGATTGTCTAGTGAACAGTGTGAACGATTGGGACACTGTTTTTTCAGTATTTACCTCCATCTTATTGTGTTTGCACCACTCCGAAACATTGGCCAACACGTTATTCAAGGTTCAACCTAATCCTGAAATGTTACTACCCGTTGCCCATATAGCTATGTCATCAGCATAAAGGAGGCTGTTAACACCGGGTATTTTTTTAATGGCGCGTTGTACGTCGTCGATCTTGATGTCAAAAAGCAAGCAACTAAGCACTGCCCCCTGTGGTAGCCAATGACAGACTTTCTTGTACTTTGATACATTATTTTTGTATCTGGTTCGGATATATTTCTCGAGTAGAAAGTGCTTTATCCACTTGTACATATTACCTGTTACATGCAATCGACTGAACTTGAGAAGCAGTATAGATCTCCATACTTAACCATACGCTGCTTTTAGGTTGATAAATACTGCAAGAGAGGATTCTTTACGATGGAACCCATCTTTTACTGATTGAGTTGGTTTGACAATTTGGTCGATGGTAGAACGATGCTGCCGGAAGCCATCCTGGCAATCCGAGATCACTCCAATACCTTCCAGGTACTGACTCAGTCTCATGTCCACCATTTTCTCAGCTGTTTTACAGACCAGACTTGTAAAAGAGATCGGTCTAAAACTGGTAAGGATGTTAGCGGGCTTTTCCTTCTTGTGGATCCCAATCTCTGCTTTCTTCGATTGTTGGGGGATGTGATCTTCCCATGAGAGATTTACTAGTTTTAGCAAGGTTTTTCGAGTGCTATTTCCAAGATTCTTCAGAAATTCTGGGTATATTTTATCCGGGCCTGCTGATTTGCCTTTCTTTTACGACTGAATGGCAAGCTACAGTTCAGATAGGCTGAATGAGTTGTTGAAAAGGGAGTTCTGGTGAGCAGTTGGGCAGGTGAAGAAGGTATTTTTTATATTTCTCTTTTCCTTTGTACTAAGTGTTTAACGGCTCACTGCTGCAAAGTGTTTGTTTAGTGCAGTGGCAACACCCTTCGAGGATGTTAGAAGTTTTCCGTTTACCAGCATTAGTTCCCACTGGTAGGCCTTCTTTTCGTTATTGAGACTTGATATGAAATGGTGGACTTTAAGCCCATCCCGTCTGAAGTCCAAGTTTGTAACAAAATGTCTGTAGGTTTCACGTTTTTTATTTATAATAGCTCTTCATAGTTCGGCCTGTTTTTCCTTAGGTCTATGGAGCCACAAAGCAGCTTTGTTCGTTCAGCTTTTCCCTTTACCTTATCCCTTTTTGCTTTTAATTGTGTTAATTTAGAGTTCCAGAAAGGTTTGTAGAGTTTCACTTGTCCCCTTGGGATTGATCGTTTTGCCACTTCCAAAATTGCGTTATCAAAACTGTCACATGCCCTTTAAGGGTTGTTGCCAACTAGATCCTCTGTGATTACTTCATTGGAGATTTTGGTAAATTTGGCCCAATCACTCTTCTTAAAATTCCACCTTGGCATCCGTCGCTGCGGCAGTACAGTTTTCTTTGGTTTAATTTTCAAGATGAGGGACTCATCATGAAAAATCATGTACGTCTCCTAGGGTCAGTTTAGCTCGAGCAGCAATGTTTGCATGCACCAAGGCTGAATCAGGTGTTGATTGTGGGCCGGCGAAAGAGAGAAAGGCTGGGTCACTCTTAAGTTGGATAAGGTTTGAGTTGTAAATTAGGTCTTCCACAGATCGTCCTGCAGAGTTAGTAGTTCCATAGCCCCATCTTGGAGAGTATGCATTAAAGTCTCCGATGATTATGGTGTTTAGATGTTTATCACTTACAGCAAGGCAATCAAAATTGGGTCCGTTATTGGGCGGGTTATATAAGCCAAAGACATTGTACAGTGTTCCATTGGCCCACATTTTTAGTCTTATTACCTCCATTCTGTCAGCGTTCTCCATTTCATGAACAATGGAGAAGTTACTAGGATGTTTCTTGTTTACTCCCACCAGGATCCCAGAGACAACCAGTCTAGATCTCTTCAGCACATATGTAGTATAGTTTGTCAGTTCATAAAATTGCAGACTATCTGTTGATGCTCCTGCTTCAACAATTATAAAAATGTCAGTGTCACAAGCGTATATAGTGGTCTTAAGTTCAGTGAACTTTGCGTTACTTAGGCCTCCGGCATTCCAGAAGATGGTACGAATAAGGCCATCGTTCAGGCCTTTAGAAAGACCATTTTGATTTTGGTTCTTGAGTTTATATGGCCTTTGAATTGTCTCTGTTTAGCTTGGGCTATCGCCCAACTCTGCTGGTCATTTAGCACTACCCAGGGGACACGTACAGCTTAAAGTATGCTGTGGACGCGACCAACTTTGTCCCCCGTTTACGTAATCATTTTTTTTAGTTATTTACGTTACCGAACACGTACATATGTATAATGTACACTCAAACAGGGTTATTACGGCTCTGTGTAGGCAATTTAATGACAGGGGTTACTGTAAACCGTAAGAAGAGTGACCTACAGAAAATCTGAAAGTACACTTTCACTAAATTTATGAAATCGGATCTTTATAAAAACGCTCTCAGTTTTAACCCGATTCTGTCGCATAAACACTATAGAAAGAAATGAATTTTACTTTAAACAACTTATGTTTCTTAATAATTTTACTAATTATATTTATATAGTGTATAATGAAACAAGAATTATAGTTAAAAGAAGCCTACCGTTGCTATGCTTTCGTTTCTTACCATGTATGCGTTGTATTAAATACAATATTTTACAATATTTGAAGGGGAAATTCTCATATGGCTTTTCACCCACCCTTTTACAATCTAATACCGACACAAAACACTGCGCTTCGAAACAAATAATCTTGTATAAGATGATATAACTCTTATATACTGTAATATTATCTCATATTTTACCATACAAATATTCCACACAAATATATATATATATATAAAGAACTAAGTCAAATTACAAATACAAGAATTAAAATTGAATTTACAATTCATAGCTTTTCGTTGGCTAACAGTACCAACATCATCAGGAATATTAAACAATTCATTATTCCTGATGAACAATATTCCTGATGGTGTTGGTACTGTTAGCCAACGAAAAGCTATGAATTGTAAATTCAATTATAATTCTTGTATTTGTATTTTGACTTAGTTCTTTATTAATACACAAGAATACATATTGCGATATATATATATATATATATATATATATATATATATATATATATATTTAAACAAAATTATTACTGAAAATGTTGTGAAATTGAATCGTTTAAAGTTTTCCAGGTTAAGTGTAGGCTATATACTTTTAACTTAGTTTTATTTTTGTGAACATTTGATAATATGAATAAACATTTTTATATCAAAGATCAAAATATTGTGCAGTGGAATATTTTTTTTTAGTTATAACTATATCAACTACTATACCAATATACTTCAAGAATTTATGAGCTTGAAAGTAAAGAGTATTTTTTTATTTTTTATAATTTGACCATAGAAAAGTTTGATATAAAAAATAAATTTACTTTTGAAAGTTTATCAAACTAGATTGTGAAACTAGATTTTAGATTGTGAATCTCTAAAACATTCTAGGAAAATAAGGCAAGCCCTTTTACGGCATACTCATCCAGTAGAAATAATCTAATCTGGATATGAAATGCCTCTTTAAGCTAACCAACTGACTTTTAATATGTTTTCCCACTAAACAATAACAAACGATCCTGAAATTCATATTGGATTATATAAAATCCATCAAAAGTTTTAAAATGTTTTGAGAGTGATATAATTATATCTTGCAAGTTTGCGTAAGGTTTACTTACATATACCTGTAATACAATAATATGTGTATACAATAATATGTGTTTTTGAAGTTTAAACATTTTAAGGTAGGCCTAGACTTCTCTGGGTTCTGGTAGACATTTCTGTTGAACCCTTACAGAGCAAGTGTACTTTAGATAAGTGACTTGCCTAAACGATATCATACTTTTCACTTTGTCTTTCAAGTGGGTGTTATTCCTAGACACGATAGAGTAGGCCTATAGGGTCAGCTTCGCGATTAATCCTGTTCCCATTAAATCATCCTACACATTTGTCTATGTTCCTACCTTATTGTTGGCTAAATACGCGATCTTAGCCATCATAGGGGATAATTACTCATACGGGCTAATCGCTTTAAAACTACAAAACCTAAAACTTTTTCTAAGAGAACAAAGCTACAAATGACGTTATAAGAATACTTAATCTTAAAAAAACTTTTTCAACAGATTTTCACAATCGAGCAGACTGTCTCGTAGATTTCCGGAAGTCAATGTTTTAATGGAGTCGCTAACGCTGGAAGCTGCTTTTGTTTTACTTGGAGGTTATGTATTAACGTTTACATATTCAGAAAAATTGTGCATTTGGTTGAGTCACGTAAGACTTCACTAATGACTTCCTATTATAGGCAGATTATGTGATATTCTGTATTCAACTCCAGATTTTTTGCTATTTTGTTATAGTATATGGTTTTTTCTTTATTTCTACAGTTAAACCGTTCACACTTTGGTTAGGTGTGTTCAACAAACGTCTATTTTTAATTCAATAGTTTCCCTCTATTTTATTTTTATTATAGGTATAACATTAACTAGAATTTAATTTTATTTCATAACCAAAACTATGTTTATATATTTAAGTACAGTTTTATGCCTTTCCTAACGTTACAATATTTGGCGCGTTTCGGAGTGACTCCATTTTCAAAACTTAAATCTTACTTCGATTTAAGTATGATTTAAGTTTTGAAAATCTAGCATAAGAAGTACGATTTAGGTTTTGAAAATGAAGTCACTCCAAAACGCGTCAACAGAAAAAAAAATATTGTAACGTTAGGAAAGCCAAGAAACACATATAAAGAAATATTCCTGAGTATATTAACAATTTTAAAATTATGTTTATAGCTTATTGAGACCAAGGTGTTTGGGAACAGAAAATTCAATCTTTCTGAAATTTATACCTAATCATGTTGTACGTCGAAGATGGTAATAAAATATGTGTTATTTTTTTAAAAATAAAATCGTTCACCTTATGCGGGATTCGTTTTCATCTGTGAAGACGTAACTATTTCATCACTCAACTAAGTGGGTTGGCAAATCTCTTTGTGTCGCGTAAGGAGGGCACGTTTATTAAAAGGCGAGCTACTCTGCTCACGCCATTTCATAATTACCCTTTTCCCAGTACTAAAGGATCAAAAGTCCCTTTTAGTCCTACCTTAATTTCAATTACTCTTCCTGGTCTTTCATCCTAGAACAGGTTCCACTTGTTAGGCAATTTCCCGTCACTTCTAAAACGAGTAAAATATTGTGATATTATAAAATAGGAATATTCATGAGCGCGAAACAAAATCACTAAATATTTACCATCGCTGATCCTAGGTTTTTATGGCGTACCCAAATACTTTCTGTTACTCGCAAACTTTCATATTCTTCATCGGAAAGTGTGGTTATGTTGAGTGATCGCTTTGAAGAGAAAATAAATAAAATCGATCATGCAAACAACAATTTACTATTATTGCATAAAAATAAGTGACATCAAATTAATTTAATAACATCTATAGGTTATATAATATGAATTATTTTATCTCTTTTGTAATAATGAAAACCAGAAACGTAATGTCATGGTGAAAATAAAACGTCATCAGTGGAAATCTTAAGGACATCAGTTCTGCTTTGTGATTCATCCGTTTAGCTGACAAACAACGGTCTCATTTTACATTGTTATAAACTCACTTTGATGATATTTATTATATTTTTAAAAAAGGTATCCGATAAACAGTCGTATAGATAAGAATGCTATTTGAGTTACTACAATATGTCTTTCGGACGTTTGTAAGACTTAAAGATTAATACCTTTGTCTGTTCTAAATAGTTTTTCAACTTTAATTTATTCAGACAGAAAATGTTTTAATTGTTCTTTACATTTAGAGTGCACTAATCCAACCTATTTACTGATTTACTGTGATAAAAGGTTTTTGTTTGAATATCTTAGAAATTTATTGGTTTTTATACAATCTACATCCACGCCCTGGTGAACATTGGTCTAATAAAAACCACCCCTACTCCGCCACCCTTGCATTATTCGTATTCCAGTAGTATGACACGTTTTTCCATTATCGTTAAAATTACTTCATCTGCTGTAATTATGTTTCCGTGATAGGATCAGGGACTTGGGGTTTTTGAAACAAATTTTTTCGTATCTTTGAGTGTTGAATCATAATTATCCTGTCAATATTAAACATATCTTTTATGAATAAAAAATTTGACAATGTGAAATGTTTGATAAAATTAGTAAGTAAGTAGATAAAATTAGTAGTAAAAGTATGAAATTTGTAAGTAGTAATTCTCGTACTTTTAGTGAAAGGTTTTTATCAAAATAAGTAGTATATATCTCATTTATATTATACAAGATTTTAAATATTTCAAAAACTATAACCAATCAAACAGTTTTAAATATAAACTAACTATCATAAACAGGCAACGACTCACAATTATGAAAACTTTAATATCAAACGCGTCTCAATGACATTATGTCATCTTCTTCTCTGATGATAGACAATCGTAATTTAACTAAAAAAATTGACCATAATCTATAATATTTTAACAAAAGTAAGAACCGGATCTGGGCGTTGCCAAATTTATAGTTACGGCTACTAATATATTTACATTGAACAACATATGATAATTACAAATATTTAATTTTGATGAAGCTATAATATGAATAAAATAAAATATTAACAAAATTATTTAAATAATTTAATTAAAAGATAATATTTAACATTATATTAATTTACAATAACATTTAATTGATCCTAATTCATTACTAAAAATTTTATTTTTATTTCTATTAATAAATAAAGTTTCCCAAGCGACTAATTCATTAAAATTTATCACATATTTTAAAGGGATAACATTTTCACTTTTAAACTTGTGTTTCTCGTCCAAACAATGCTTCGCCATAGCTGACTTTTCAGGCCTATTAAATTTAAAATGGGACAAACGTTCTTTCGCTCTAATTTGTATGTTTCCTTCAGTTTGTCCAATATATTCATCTGACACATTTCACACTGCAAACTATGATTTCCCGATTTGTTTTCATTCTTTATTATATCTTTCTGGTTCCCTAGTAAACCTTTTAGGTTAATTCTTGCAGCTAACGTTACTTTACGTTACTGGTCTTCTCCTAAGCTTTTTGAACCAAGTTAGATATAGGTTGATAGTAAGCTAAAAGATCGCGTTGGAAAAAGATATGACGTAGTACAGCATACTATCAGTTGCTACTGAGCGCGGAAAGAAAGTAGGTCCTACTAAAATTTGGTACAAAAATTACCTTCCGTGGCAATAATATATATAGTTTTAGAACGTACAAGGGAATGTTTTCACACCCTTATTAAAAAGTTTCCAAATATTCACAACTGCCGACGGGAGAGCGCCGAAACGCGTCACGTATGAAGATGGCTAACAAATCAAATTAAAAAAAAAATTAACAATATATTTAAACATATGTTAGTGATGACGGTATTGGGTATTTTTCAAAAGGCAATAAGAGTGATACGTCAAATTGTAGGCCTGATTTAACTGCCATGCCGTACATGAGGTTAGAAATATTCGTATAGAGGAAATATTCTGTTGTATATGGTACTTAGTATCTAGCATATAAGTGTGATTTTTTTTTATAAATTATAGATAAATGTATTGGCCTATG
>JBAIZL010000002.1:330496819-330554319 GCA_036971475.1 Prosapia bicincta
CTAAACACCTTTCACAAACACTCTTCTGAAATTCTCTCCTTATACACCTTCGTAACACTCAAACCCTTCAGAACACCACTCACAAACATTCTTCTGAAATATCCTCCTGGTACACCTTCGTAACACTCATACCCTTCTAAACACCTTTCACAAACACTCTTCTGAAATACCCTCCTGGTACACCTTCGTAACACTCATACCCTTCTAAACACCTTTCACAAACACTCTTCTGAAATATCCTCCTGGTACACCCTCGTAACACTCATACCCTTCAGAACACCACTCACAAACACTCTTCTGAAATATCCTCCTGGTACACCTTTGTAACATTCATACCCTTCAGAACACCACTCACAAACATGCTTCTGAAATATCCTCCTGGTACACCATCTTAACACTCATATCCTTAAGTACACCACTCACAAACATTCTGAAATATCCTCCTGGTACAGCTTCGTAACACTCACATCCTTCTGAACACCATTCACAAACACTCTTCTGAAATACTCGCCTGATACACCTTCGTAACACCCACTCCTGAATCTAACTCCTTAAAACGCCATCCATACAAATCAACAGCTTCATTAATTCGATATTTGTAGAATTATCCAGTGGACCAGGTCTGCTTGTCACCAGATGTTGTATGCCTCTGGTTTTAAATTCCTTTTTAATAATCACCAGTTAATGTCTTTTAAGAATGTTATTTACAAGTATCATACCAATTATTTTTAATGAATATTTTTCCGAACCATATACATTAGCCATAAACTTTATAAATTAATATTAGTGTGGAAGTCAAGTCCTTTCAGCAAGTGATGCTCTACTTTCAAATAGGTAAATCGGAGATATCTATGTTTTTGTTAGAAATACCAAACATCAAACACTGAAGTTTTGTCTGATAGCAGAGAGAACCATATGGCTTGAAAGTTTCCTAATATCGTATATCACAGACATCATTCCTCTTAGAGATACAAAAAAATGGCGAGTTTCAATTCCTTCTATTAGCTCACACTCTCCTGATATATATCTTGTACAAATTTTCAATTGCTAATAAAATACGTTTTTATTAATCCAATGAAATTCAAATACATTTATTTTATTATGTATTGGATGACAATTGATCTAAAGAAAGTTTTTTCAAATATTTATTTAATAAATTAATTATAAATATTTAGGGTCCATCAGGATTCGAACCTATGAATCCTCACGTTCCAAGTCTAGCGACATTAGGGACTGCGCCAACTTTCCAATTTCAAGAAATTATTATTTCAGACGTATGTAAAGTTTTTCCCCCCATCTGGTTGTCGTCGAAACCTTCATTGTACAACCTTAAACTGTTGTCATGGTTACCACAAAATATCATAGTTAGTGATGTAAGATTAAAAATGAATGAAACGAATAAAATAAACAAACTGTAAATAAGAAATCAATGATAAAATTTTTCTTTCTCGGTCTCAGTTGGTATTTACTTTAACTAAAATTTTTTGTTACTTGTTTGTTAATATAATTGAACTACTTTCTTTATGAAAAGCGCTGAAATAAATGATTTTGACGTTTTTTGAGTGATCAACGACACGTGATCTCATCACACAAATACGCCCAAATTCTCTGTCGCACATGTTATTAGTAGGTTTAGTAAACCTATTAGGTTTAACAAAGCTAGTATGTATTGTTATCATATATGTTTTTTTAATATGATAATACACTTTTTTCAACTTTTTTAGGGTAAACTATGCCCATACATTACTTTTGTATGATGCTACAGCATTTTTGTAGTTTATTGTTTGAACTATATACTTTGTTTCGTGTTAATGTAATATTTTTCTGGGAAACCATGATTCCGTTACGTATTAAACAAATTTCAAAGAAGTTCTAATACGTGGAGAATAGATTTCATCAGATCAGGCGCCATTAACGTGGAACAGATAAATAACCCACATTTTTAAAATAGGATATTCATCTTGAAATGAAAAAAAAAATATATAATATAACTTCCAGAAAAGGCGATCAAATGTGTTTGGCATTAAAGCTAGGAACTGAAAATTTATGAACCTTTTCGCCACACAATGGGGTTAGAGGTTAAGGGCGATGTCACATTTAGAATGCAGTATGCCTCTTAAGGAGAGCCGTTTGGTATCAGGCGAGGTAAAAACATCGGGCAGAGATTTCACTTAATATTGGATCAGCTGTTACGTTTACATTATATTTTATATATATAAAGCTTGCTTTTATATAAGTTTTGTTCTTTATATCGTGAAAAGATTAAGTTAGGATTTGGTCGCAATTTCTTCAATATGATTTAATGTTGTAAAAGAGTTAGTCTCACTATATTAATAGTAGGAAAACAGAACGACTTTATTTAGGAATTTGCGAATGTAAAATTCTTTTTAAAACAGTGTAGTCAACTTCATTTACAATAATGAAAAGCGTATTAGTAGAATCTCTTAGGAAATAATTATATTTTACTTAATATGTATATTCTGAGAGAAATTAATTTTAGACGTAAAGATGTATTGTTGTACCCTGTTCTGCTTTCAGTCACAGAGTAACTACTCTCAAATTATTATTCAGAAATAACCACCTCCTCTCTGAAGAGAGTTTTGAAAGTGAATTTATGCCTGCCCGTATATCGAGAAACCTATTTCCCTATTTAATTTCAATCTCGAAAATATACCTATTTTAAACCACTACAAATTATTCTTAAATAATTATTTGATGTAAAACGAGAATGGAAAACACAAATTAAACAGTTTTATGGTATTGAGTTATAATAAGTTTAAAATTTGACTAAATTCACAAAACTTAAATGTCCAATAGGTTCGATATTATTAAAATGTTATTATATTAAAATACAATTCTAAAAAGATTCGTAAAATATAAATTATTACACGGCATTTTAAAAACATTTTTAAATTAAGGAATTTTAGGTTAAATATTTGTTAACATTGCGGTTTATAAAAAGATACATTTTCTAAAAACAATTCCAATCAATATGAATTAGTTGAAATTATTAAAGCCATGGACTTTGTGGTGTTCACGACAGAAAATTGTTTATTTTATTTAGGTAAAATGATATAAAATATATTTGTATTATTTTAATTTGCTATGTAATATGTAACAATAAAATTAGTTTTAATAATGGATAATATGCAACCAAAATTTCATTCACAATATTACGTATTGTGTAATTATTAACCTTATTTAAACATTCAATATTAAAATTTGGTACTAATTTAGATTCTTACGAAAAAGCAATATGTTTGTGACACAGAAGGCTGTGGAACGTTAAACAGACATCGTTAGGCACAACAGTAGCATATTAATTGCTCAAATACACAGTTAATTTAGGCGTTGTTTGACTTTACTAAGTTGCTTTCATTACAAAAGCAGACGCGTGTCGAGAAACCTCCATTATCTGAATCCAAGTTGTACATGTCAGTTAGTGTTTGGAAAACAAATAGGCAAGTATTTTAGCCCAAATATTAAAAAGTAAAACCCTAAAAACAGTCGCTATTCGATTAGCGCCCTTTAAAGCATTGTGTAAAGTATCTTTGTATAATACTTAAGAAAATTGCTAACTACATATTATTTTAAATGTCTCGCGTGTCCTTTTGCTGGAATCTCTATCGTTTAGATCTTTCTATGAACTGCTCATCCTAGTCAGAGAAGGAGGGGTATTGTAAACCCCGTGGTTAGATAGCGTCTGTATGCCGTTACACCGGAAACGTGGCTTTTTCACCGAGGTAGAGAAGGGGTTTCTGGCATAATGGCAGGAATTTATTTAAGTTGGATGTAAAGGGAAAGGCGTTTTTATTTTTAAGGACTACATTTAATTAAACCACAGGAGAACTGGTTGAATGTTTGCTCGATTTCAACTCGTCCTTGCACGGATTTCTTCTTCTTTTCTAAATACGCTCTTAGTTTACGAGTTTAGCTTAGTCCTTTCTAGTAGTTCCATATAGATTTTGTTAAATTTATTTGGTACCTTTTTAAAATTTTGCAATTACTTATAAAATTCTAAATGTTACGCTTGGTAGATTTTTAGTTTCTTATACCCTTACACAAACGCATTGATTTTACACAAATATTTTAATTGATGATGTAGAAAGGGCTGAACTACACGAAATTAAATATTAAAACACTGTTCTCGCGGTCCAATACTAAAAATGTTGAAAAAATTCACGATCAACTTTTTTTTTAAATAGAACGTATGGTAACAATACGAGAAATAAACATGATTTATACTAGGCACCTGCGACAACAAGACTATAATACGGGGGGGGGGGTGATAAGATGCAGAAATCCTAATTATATAAGAGTAACAAGATCTAGAGAGCATTGATAATAAATTGGATCGACAAATTAGAAAGGAATATAAATAAACACTATATTTCCCTTCAATTTAATAAAGGTACAAATTATTCGGTTCGGAAATATTTGTTTAAAGCAATACAATTTATTAACGCGGAAAATAGCGAAGTAAACAGCTCATTCGTGAAGTGAAAACACGGTTTTGAGAGTTGTAATAAGGTATTTCAAAATGCACTTATAAATAATGTATCTTTGGACAAGAAGGTAACTAATATTAGCAAACTCTATTTTATGTGTATGTTCTATAACCAAACCCAGCCCAACCAGTACTTTTTTGCTATATTGTAATTTAATATACCACCTTGGGTACTTCAAAAAACCTTAGGTTTAAAACGTTTTTTGTAGTATGTGAGTTTATTTTGTTTTATAGGTTTTTAATTTGTTGGATGTTAGTGCAAAGTTTACCAATGTATTAAAAATGCTTGAACATATATTAGTGTTATACATCTAATATCCCTATCCTAACCTGGTTCAACCAAGAGGTCAGTTACGGTCTGAGTTGATAATGGAACACATCTCCCGAAACGGCAGCAATCCTCAATAATCAAAAGGTTAGTGCTATTATAGACAAGTGCAACATACTAATACAGTACTACACTGGTAGTAATTGTGGTACACTAGTAGTTCAAGTGAAGATGGAATAAAATAATAATAAGGTTATCTGAAGCCTTGATCAATTTATACACCAGGTGTTATAAGTTTGGCAAAATAGATTATGTGTGTATAGCTGATATTTACCATTTATTCAGCAAGAATCTGACTAGACATATAAAGACGTCACCCTTGCGAGAACAAGTCGTGCATAGAAAGTTTTGATTAATGGCGACTCTTCAACAACAAGAAATATGACAAAGTCAGAAAGTTTTGATGATCAATAGACTTGTATAGAACCTAGATGAAGCGTAGACCATAACAGGAATTTATTTTATTTTTCTGTATTTTAAATTCTCGTACGATATTGACCACAACTATAATTTTCACCCATTTCAGGCCTTGGAAAACAATGTACTAATTAAAAAAAAAAAATAATAATAATAATAAAATTCTAAGTAACGTAGATATTGTCAAACATTTACGAAAGTTGAACACCTATTTTCAACAACTAAAAATATTTCTACTGTTAACACAAATTCTGTACACGCATATAATTAAAATTAATTATATATTCGAGATTATATTTTCAAAGAATTAGGCCTAATTATATTGACAATACAAATGTTAAATTAGGAAATCAAATAATTTCTTAAATATCTCACCTAACTGAAAGAGATTAAGCTATAACACATTTATATTATTAAGATTTCGACGTCTAAATACGTAAGGAATAGTCAACGGAATTGCATTGTTCTTGTCTGCGAATAGTCTTACGCCCCTACACTCTTACCCTCTTCAAACAGCTGCGAGGGAGCTATTTGAACTCACTTTTGGCACTGTTCTACACAATATCGTACTGTAATAAAGTTGAAATGAACCGAAAAATATATGTTATATGCTTGAATCGGACTATGCTTATATTGTACCACTGACTATTTGTACTAAGTATTGCAGAGTATTGCTGGAATATGATAACTGTATTAGGGGTGAAATATCATAAATAGGGGAAGTAACATTGATTAAATTATTCTACATCAGGTTAACAATTAATACAATTTTCAACAATCACGTAAAGTCGATAGATTCAGGAATAGGTCTCGTATCTTACATCAGTCTACCTACGCTGTCCCCCTTCAGGACGTTGATCACAATGACCAATTTAAACGCGGAAGCCTACTCCTAAAACGGTCAGCAAAAGTCCTTCTCTACCAATCTATTAAACCTTATTCTCCTCTTATCTGATGCCTTGTCTTGTATAATTAACTTTATAGAAATTTGTTAGTTTGTATATTTGTATACAGTTTATAATTAGAATCCCAATAATGCCTTAGACATTGCCCAATATTCAGAATATATCCTCAGGCAGTGTCTATAATAGCGCTTCTCATAAAGCCTATATCCTCTTCATTGTACCTGTTTTGAAAGTTCACTTTTCCATTTAATATAAAATAAAATATACGTAGCATATTAACACATGCATTAAGAGCTCCGATTTAAATGAAAAATAAATATCTACTTTGTTCTCATAAGCGTACGTGTAATTTTGTTTGGTTCTGCTTTTACCTCCTCCTCGCTGTCATCTTTATTGTGAACACAGGTTCCAAGCTATTTATAATGCTCTACTTGTTCCAGTTTAGGTTCATTGTTGTAGATCTATGTAGTATATCTGTAGCTATACGTAGGTATGCGTATTATTGTATATGTCATACATATTGTTGTTTGTGCTATATCAAAATTGACTAATGAGGTGTGCTATTGAAGTCTGTTGTGTATGATAAACTAATGTATGTATTTAGTCGTTCTGACGTTGCTATTTGGTGCACCCTATCTGATATACCCGCATTTATGTAGCTATGTTGTGTAACTGTATTTATGCTTGTCATAGATCCGTATGGATACATGCTACGTACTCGTAATGATGTATGGGATTAAGCCATATTGATGAATGCGGTGTACCCATATTGTCAAACCCTATATTGTGTAAGACAAATTGATGTATGTGTTTACCCATACTGATATTGGCTATATGGTATATCCGCAATCATGTACCTATGTAATACCGGTATTGATGTACGCTGTCTGTTCAAAAAGTATCGCGAATTTTGTATTTTTTCCAAAATTTAATTCTTTATTCATGAATATCTATTTTGTCCCCTTCAAATTAATCCCTATTAGATAATACACACTTGTGCAAACGTTTTTTTCCAATTCTCGAAGCACTTTAAGAGATAAATTTATGTGATCTTGTTCAGCTTCTCCTTCGATGCAGTCTTTATCTCATCAATCGTAGCGTAGCGTCGTCCTTTCATAGGCTTCTCCAGTTTCGGGAACAAGGAAAACTCACAGTGGGCCAGATCTGAGGAATATGGTGGCTGCGGCATCATTAGTGTTTGGCAAAATAATCGCGCACAAGTAAAGATTTGTGAGCAGGGGCGTTGTCATGATGGAAAAGCCAATTTTTGTTCTTCCACAATACTAGGTGTTTCTGGCGGATCGGTATACGAAAATTACGCTTAACTTGCAGGTAATACTTCTTATTAACCATTCTACACTGTGACAACAACTTATGATGCACCACACCCTTGCAATGGTGATAACTATAAGCAAAACTTTCACATTCGACCGAAAGCGCCTTTTTCGGTCTTGTCTCGTGCTGCAGCTTCCACTGGGAAGAATTGAGCTCTAGTTTTCATGTCACAACCATAAACCCATGATTTGTCACCAGTTATGACCCTCTGGAACAAATTTGGCTCGTCGCGGACACAGTCCGACACTTTGTTAGCAATGTTAATGCGTTTTTGGTCGAATTTCGCGAAGACCAATGTCATGCCCAAATCATTGGTACAAATCGAATGGCACGAGCCAATCGATATGTTTAGGTCCTCAGCAACTTCTATAACGGTGATTTGAAGATGGGAAAATATTATTTTCTTCATTTCATCAATGTTTTCATCTGTTGGTAACGCGCTCGGGTTCAACATCTGGGTTCTCACATCTTCTCTGAGAACATTTTGTGCCACTGTCAATAGTTACTTCGGTCCAAGAAGACTGTGGTTTTCATATGCCACAGTCAACACTCGAAATGCGCCAGTACTGCGGTGATATCTTCACAATAAAACATATGTTAGTAGATTGTGTTACTGTAAGTAATATTTGTGCCCTTTTTAATTTAAAAGTCAGTTTGAAGGTGGTGCTACGGGACGATGTCTCGGCCATTGAACGACTCATCGCTTTCTTGCACCACTTGAAAATATTGTTTTTAAATTTAATATATAAAATATATTATTTTTATTTATACATATAATTCTCCGTATTTCTTTTATTTATTTAAATTTAATTTATTTCATGTTCTTGTTATTGTTATTAAGATTTATTTATTGGTAAATTGTTACCTATTATTGTTTTACATATTGTTATTATTTATTCACTGTCATATTGTTCTTTGTTGTTATTTTGTTTTTTATAGCTTTATACTTTTTATTGCTATAGATTTATTACTTTTTTTGTTATTTATTGTTGTTTTTTGTTTTGTATTTTTTGTTTTATTTAAATTGATTTTGTTTTATTTAAAATATTGCGTTTCGTGTTATATTTTGTTTTTCGATGATAACCATAATTGGTTTTTCGCCAGGAAAAAAACACTCGAAATGCGTCCGTGCACTTCAATTTCGTTTTTCAAACAACGTTTGATACAGATGCTTTGATCCATTTATTTTGGAACAGGCAAAAGTCGAAGTCAAAACACGTCCAAGCTAAACAACTGTCAACAGTAACCTGAACATTCAAAATGGCCGAACGTTTCGGCATAAGTGAGATACATAAGTACCAACATAACGCATCAAAAAAATCAAAAATGAAATATACGTAACACGGAAAAACTCAAAATTCGCGATACTTTTTGAACATACCTCATCTGTGGTATACCCGTACTTGTATACAGTAGTATAACTGGCAATTCATCATTCAAAGAAAAAAATATAAAGTTCCTAAAACTTAATAATTAGCTCTTAGATACTTTATAAAAAGCATAATGGATCATAATAGATATGCATAATTAATGGATGGGTACTTGAAGATTAAAATAGTGAGGAGAATAGGTGCTTCGGTTCAAATAAACAAATTGATTAATATATTTCACTCCGCGAGCGATGATATCGGTACTGAAATAATAAAAAAGTGAAAAATACCAACTTGTGTGAAAGAAACTACATAAAACGACCATTCAAGTTTCTATGAACTGGGAATAGTGTAATATAACAATAGTACTCATTCGGCAGAAACATACAAGTAATCACAAAAATACAGCAAAATGAATAAATAAAGATAAAATTAAAAGTAATAAGTGCGAAAGGGCCGTAGTTTGAGATACATCCTTTAAACAGACAATATCGATACACAGGTCAAATCACCAATGAGAGTCATTAGGTTAGAAGTTTAAGTGGAGAGAGAAGGGGTCGGTATTCCTCGCATGTAAAGGACAAGAGAAATTAAGAGGAGTAACAAAAAATAAAATTTTAATTAGTAGCCAGACGTCGATATCCCGGTTTATGGGTAGAAGTTACGGTCGAGGAGGGGGATGGTGACCTACAAAACTCTTCTATCGTCTACTTATAACTTCGGTTGTAAGTCATAAATCTGTCTTAGTATTTCTAAACCAACTCATCTAAATACGATATTAACAACGTTAGAGGACTCAGAGAAGCTTGAATATGTTGAACGCCAAAGAGATCTGGTAGGCAAAAGCGAGCAAGAAGACAGTGCGATTTCTTGGCAAGTCAATTTTATTTCAAATTTGTTTGTTACATTTTAGTAAATTTTTCAATAAAATAATTTTTCAATAGTTCAAAAACCCAATTACATTGATTAAATGAAAAAAATAATATGTGAAATGCATATTTTCAATATGCAAAATACTTTTAATCTGAGGCAATAAAATAACCTTAAAAAGCTAAATGAAAGTCATTTTTTGAGAATAAATATGGTAAGTTATATCTCAAATGATTTAATTGTTTTTAATATCAAATAAACCATCAATACTATTTAAAACAATAACGATCCAAATTAGAGTAATGGTTTCGATCAAAAGCTAAGTCATCTTCAATAACAAAAATTTAAAAGAGCATAAAGAATATAGTATATTAGAGGTAAATCAGTATCTTATGAAATAGTAAAAACAATGATGAAATTTAGATCACAAACAAGCATCACAATAAGCAGTTATATTAATAAATAGAGGTTTTTAAAAAAATATATGAGTTATAAAAAATTATTTTTTCAAGTTACAAAGAATAATAGGAATTTTAATATTTACAATAAGGCTTGTGGTATGAAAATTTGAAACATAACAACAAAAAATAAAGTTTTTAGATTATAAAGTTATTAAATAAACATAAATTAAAGCGGCAGAAAATAAAAAGTATATATAGTATATTGACATTTGCTAATTTGTTTAAGTATAAAAACTTATAAAAAGTATTACAATTGTAATGAAGACTAATGTGTTATATGTTTTATTTTATTGCAACCTAAGATAATTAAAATTATCAACAAATAACTGTTTAAATTATTACTAAAAATATCAAGTTGTCAAATAAATAGAAAATGATTATTTTTCAACTATCAAATCTAATATTTGTCAAACCATACTTAATTTTTTTGAAATCATAACATAGAAAATGCAAATAAATAAAGGCCCATTGTGACAACATACGAACTCATTCTTGAATAAATTAACAAACATTGAGCTAGCTTTAAAACCAATTGGTTTCTTAACACACGTCTAGGGACGAGTTCCACTGGAAGATCCTTCTTAATAACACAGATCTCTGCAGAAGGTAAGTTAAGCAGGATCGTATTTTGCATAAACAGGAATTAGCTCAATAATAGGGCGAATGGTAAAATAGTATATATGACTCAGTGTTCACTTTAATATATATATTTTCAGCTGTTACTAAATATTGTCACATATGACTATAGCTAACTGAGAGTACTCATTTAAGCCAAATTCGCAATGAAATTACATAATAAATGCGTTATCCACTATCCCGAATTGGTGGTGCTTAGGTTGGTTGCAGGTAACATATTGATGTGTCTTTCATCCAAATTGATATAAATGCGAACGAAAGAATCAAGCCCCGATGTCTCGTCAGTATTAATTTAGAACACTAAAAAATTTCGAACATCAAGATAGGATTCGTTCTGTTTTCTTCAGAGGTCAAACAATTTTCAATTAAAACCTATTGTTAGTAAGTTTTTAGCTAGGTTGTGTCAATGTAAACAAAAATATCATAAAAGGACAAGTATTCCGAACAGATTATCTAGTCCCCTGATACGTGTAATCTTTTACAAAATAGACTTTCTAACATTTTTATTTTTGAGTAAAAAAATGTATTTTTAAAAGCATCTCTTCAGAAAAAGATGACTAAGAAAAGAGATACATGTTTTTCTACAGAGAAGGACGAGTAGATAAATAGACTTCCCCTTTTTCAGAGATAGATAGATATAAACAGTAAACGCCAAAAATGAATAGAGCGACACGAATAAAAACATGTACTTTCAAATGTTTTTCTTCAAAGAGGGACGAGTAAGATAATATCTATGCAATCTTTCTTTCTAATAAAGGAAATAGGTAAATTAACTATTCTCCAGTAAATAGAAGATTAAAATTAAATCCCTAACCTAATTAAATGACAAATTTAGTAACAATAAGTTATACATACTAAAATACCTAAAAGGTACTAGCAACGTTTTCTGGTGAGGGAAGTTATAGTAAATCTTTAGACTTCCAGGTCTGTGTGAGGGTATTTGAGGAGCCCTCAATAATAATTTTACTAATTACCATTTTATTATTCGATGGTATTTATTTATCACATAAAAATCCTAAGATAACATTTTATGATGTGTACAGCGTTGTATGAATAGCTTTACTATTTTAAGACAGTTCACAGGTTCTAGCTACTTCCATATAGGAATAACATTTAGTCAGTTGGATAAGGTGAGTAAGTATATGACGGTAGGTTTAAGGATTTGTCTGACGCAAAAAGATGTACGCTTAGTCAACATTACTGATGAAGGATATATAGAGTTTAAAGTAAAACATATATTTTACTATTAGACCATAAATTTGCGAGTAGAAGGAAAATAAATTTATTCTATACGTTTTTTATACTACTCATAATTTCTCACTTCACTTTAATCCTATTACGCTTCAAATATAGAGAACCGATGTCGTAAATATTTTTGCAGTATTGCACGAATAGGAATTGTTTTCGATGGACGTAAAATATGCTTACTTTTGAAAGTATCAAACTTCAATTTATTGCTCCGATTTATATACACCTCACTAAAAATAAAAACCTATTCTATCACTCAATCTTCTTATGAAACAGAATTTCGCGTCATCAATCAACATACGGGCGCCGTTTGAAATAGTGGTTATAAAACAGCGTTGTTATGAACAAAAACATCATTAATATTATGATAGCATTGGCGGAGTCTGAATGTTTGTTTTTAGTGAGCCACCCTGGTTTTGCATATGTATGGGGCATTCTGATTATACTGGAGGTCTGGCAAACACGTCCCGGGCAGGTTATACAGGCGTGACAACAACAAAAAACTCAAATAAAACCAGCATTTCGATATGGTTTTAGTCAAAACGTGAAATGAATATTTAAGAGTGCAAAACTATGGATCTAATCCCCCTGAATAGTATAGAGTAGTGCAAAAGTGAACAAACTGTAAAATAAAATTATAGAGGGTTTATTGCAAGAACTATGGATCTAATCCCCCTGAATAGTATAGAGTAGTGCAAAAGTGAACAAACTGTAAAATAAAATTATAGAGGGTTTATTGCAAGAACTATGGATCTAATCCCCCTGAATAGTATAGAGTAGTGCAAAAGTGAACAAACTGTAAAATAAAATTATAGAGGGTTGATTGCAAGAGCTATGGATCTAATCCCCCTGAATAGTATAGAGTAGTGCAAAAGTGAACAAACTGTAAAATAAAATTATAGAGGGTTTATTGCAAGAACTATGGATCTAATCCCCCTGAATAGTATAGAGTAGTGCAAAAGTTAACAGACTGTAAAATGAAATTATAGAGGGTTTATTGCAAGAACTATGGATCTAATCCCCCTGAATAGTATAGAGTAGTGCAAAAGTTAACAGACTGTAAAATGAAATTATAGAGGGTTGATTGCAAGAGCTATGAATATAAGTATATGTTCAGGATTTCTGCACAAGTGCTCTTTAAGGCGTCCTGAAAACGTTTCAACAACGAGAAAATCTGTGACTATTTTGTTTTATAAAAACTTATAAAATAGATGTAATATTATACTGTTTGCACTGTTACTTGGAACTGTTATTTAAAACGAAACTCTAGATGTTTGAAACGGTAGAGGGAAAAAGTAAAATTTTAATATACTCATCTTTATTTCTATTAGGAATTTTTGTATATATTTGAATACATTTTTCTCCCTTTCCTAATACTACGATATTTTCTTCTATTGGCGCGTTTCGGAACGACTCCATTTTCAAAACTTAAACCGTACTCACGTTACTCAAGAGTACGTAATTGATTACTTAGGTAAAGTAACCGATTACTTAGGTAATCGAGTACTTACGATTACGAAACTTAACAGTACAATTTAAGTTTTGAAAATGGAGTCATTTCGAAACGCGTCAACAGAGGAAAATATTGTAACGTTAGAAATTATAGAAAAATATACTTAAATATATAGAAAAATGTACAGCTGCTTATTAATATGTATATAAATTATAATAATAATTTAGCGTCTGTTATAATTATTGATTATTATAAATTCGTCGATCAAGGGGATTATTCTATTTTATTATATATATATATATATATATATATATATATATATATATATATATATATATATATGTATATCATAGAATGAACCTGTATTCATAAACAGATAATGGCATTTACAAAATAATTGCAATATTATTATTAAAGTTATTCTGAATATAATACCTTAATAGTGATTTTGTTTAATAAACGAACCTGAAGAAGACATTATTTGGATGTAGAAACGCTGAAGAATGAATTTCCAAAGTTAGAATTGTTTGTGATATTATAATTAAATCCCTAACCTAATTAAATCACAAATTTAGTAACAATAATTTATACATACTAAAATACCTAAAAGGTACTAGCAACGTTTTCTGGTGAGGGAAGTTATAGTAAATCTTTTTAGACTTCCAGGTCTGTTTGAGGGTATTTGAGGAGCCCTCAATGATAATTTTACTAATTACCATTTTATTATTCGATGGTATTTATTTATCACATAAAAATCCTAAGATAACATTTTATGATGTGTACAGCGTTGTATGAATAGCTTTACTATTTTAAGACAGTTCACAGGTTCTAGCTACCTCCATATAGGAATAACATTTAGTCAGTTGGATAAGGTGAGTAAGTATATGACGGTAGGTTTAAGGATTTGTCTGACGCAAAAAGATGTACGCTTAGTCAACATTACTGATGAAGGATATATAGAGTTTAAAGTAAAACATTTATTTTACTATTAGACCATAAATTTGCGAGTAGAAGGAAAATAAATTTATTCTATACGTTTTTTATACTACTCATAATTTCTCACTTCACTTCAATCCTATTACGCTTCAAATATAGAGAACCGATGTTGTAAATATTTTTGCAGTATTGCACGAATAGGAATTGTTTTCGATGGACGTAAAATATGCTTACTTTTGAAAGTATCAAACTTCAATTTATTGCTCCGATTTATATACACCTCACTAAAAATAAAAACCTATTCTATCACTCAATCTTCTTATGAAACAGAATTTCGCGTCATCAATCAACATACGGGCGCCGTATGAAATAGTGGTTATAAAACAGCGTTGTTATGAACAAAAACATCATTAATATTATGATAGCATTGGCGGAGTCTGAATGTTTGTTTTTAGTGAGCCACCCTGGTTTTGCATATGTATGGGGCATTCTGATTATACTGGAGGTCTGGCAAACACGTCCCGGGCAGGTTATACAGGCGTGACAACAAACAAAAACTCAAATAAAACATGCATTTCGATATGGTTTTAGTCAAAACGTGAAATGAATATTTAAGAGTGCAATAACTGAAATAAAACTATGGATCTAATCCCTCTGAATAGTATAGAAAAGTGCAAAAGTGAACAGACTGTAAAATAAAATTATAGAGGGTTTATTGCAAGAACTATGGATCTAATCCCCCTGAATAGTATAGAGTAGTGCAAAAATGAACAGACTGTAAAATGAAATTATAGAGGGTTGATTGCAAGAACTATGAATATAAGTATATGTTCAGGATTTCTGCACAAGTGCTCTTTAAGGCGTCCTGAAAACGTTTCAACAACGAGAAAATCTGTGACTATTTTGTTTTATAAAAACGTATAAAATAGATGTAATATTATACTGTTTTCACTGTTACTTGGAACTGTTATTTAAAACGAAACTCTAGATGTTTGAAACGGTAGAGGGAAAAAATAAAATTTTAATATACTCATCTTTATTTCTATTAGGAATTTTTGTATATATTTGAATACATTTTTCTCCCTTTCCTAATACTACAATACTTTCCTCTGTTGACGCGTTTCGGAACAACTCCATTTTCAAAACTTAAACCGTACTCACGATTACTCAAGAGTACGAAATCGATTACGTAGGTAAAGTAATCGATTACTTAGGTAATCGAGTACTTACGATTACGAAACCTAACAGTACAATTTAAGTTTTGAAAATGGAGTCATTTCGAAACGCGTCAACAGAGGAAAATATTGTAACGTTAGAAATTATAGAAAAATATACTTAAATATATAGAAAAATGCACAGCTGCTTATTAATATGTTTATAACTTATAATAATAATTTAGCGTCTGTTATCATTATTGATTATTATAAATTCGTCGATCAAGGGGATTATTCTATTTTATTGTATATATATATATATATATATATATATATGTATGTATGTATATCATAGAATGTATGGCGTTTACCTGTATTCATGAACAAATAATAGCATTTACAAAATAATTGCAATATTATTATTAAAGTTATTCTGAATATAATACCTTAATAGTGATTTTGTTTAATAAACGAACCTGAAGAAGACATTATTTGGATGTAGAAACGCTGAAGAATGAATTTCCAAAGTTAGAATTGTTTGTGATATGATGCTAATATCACTAATATTATTAATATCACTAATATTATACCTACTAATATTTAAATAAACAATTTAATCAACATTTCGCAAAAAAATAAAAATAACTTGTACTCTAAAATATTTGCAAAACATAGTATAAATGTGTGTGGTAATTTTTCTTTTTTCAAAGCAATACATTAAAAAGCTTTAATACTAAAATTCTCACCTATTGGAACAACAAATAATTTTACCTAATGAAAACCTTTTAATATATTGCTTTGTTATGGATCATTGGGTTTTCCGATCATGTTTGAACGTTGCTAAGGTATTAGAGATACTAATGTAGTTCCTTTATCTTGTTCCTCGATAGAAATTTCAAATTAACAATATACATATAATGTTAGAGCCATATATACAATGATGAATGATTTTGTTACAAGTACTTCAATTGTACCCAAATGTAACCAATTCAAAGCTCCCTTAAGGTAAAAACACATTCTGGCGGCTCCCGTAGAGAAAATTGGCCAATACTTTGTTCCCAATAAATATTTACGTCAATGTTTACCAAATATTTTTTCTTACTATTCTTCACAGTAGAAGAAAATGCCAGTATCTTTATTGATTTATGTTATTTAAATTGTAAAAATAAGCAATAGTCATATGGGTTGATCCTCGCCGTAGTAGTGACGTAAGAATTTTACCTCGTTATTCAGAAATAAATTTACTGGGAAAAATAATGACAAACCGTTAACAGATCTGTACTCTTGAAAAAGCAGTTAACCATGTTACTGCTAACTTTTGTTTACCATAAAAAAATTGTGATTACTTTCATCATATTTATATTTGTTACCTTTAATTCTAAGGCACGAGACGGCTCAACTTACAATGATCCGTGACGAATCAGGTAGCCGCGGAGAAAACTTTGCGATCATTGAGGTAGTCTATCGACATAATGCCAAAGACAAGAAACAAAAACAAAATAATTGAGTTACAATTGTGAATGTTTGAACCTTTACAGACAATCCCCTTCTTAATTTTCTTCATCTCCTATGATGTTATCAAAACAAAATATTAACAATACATTGTACACATTGTATTACATTGTATACATTTTTTTATACCCCTTATTGAGGTAAAATCTTTATCAATAGGTCTAAAATATTTTAAATTTTAAAAAAATATATAATGAGTCGTTGATAGATGACATCCATAACAAAATGAAAATCAATCATTTATGATATACGTTACAAAAAATAGAGAGGAAAGAAAATGGATTAGATTATTTATTTTCACCTTACACTTGATCTTTATTTTCACCTTCTATTTTACTTCATGTTCTTTTTGATATTGCTAGTTTAGTTTTCATTCATGCATCCTCCGCACAGTTACTTTTTTACACAAATACATTATTTTTATATAAAAACAATTGAAAATCTAAATCTTCTGTTTTGTGCGTGAAATAGTGTATGCAATGTTTATTTGACGTCAGCAGGTAAAAGATATTACTCCGCAGAAACAGACGTGGTGCCGCGGAATGTTTTTTAGACATCTGTGATTAGTTCTTTAAAATGCATATTTACCCTGCCATTTCAAGTAGTATTACACAGCACTGAACGTTTCAGATCTCTAGCGAGATATATCAACCTTATTCACGTTTCCTATTTCCTTCATTTTCTTCTCCTGTTATAATTGTATTTGTTTTAATATTTTGAATTATGTTGTACGTTGTGGGTTTTTCTGTTTATTTGTGATATTTTGGCCTCTTTTTACACATTTCTAAATTTTCCAGTATTTTTAATTATTTAGTCTCTATTTACTTTATAACCATAGGAATGACTGAAAATAGTCCAAAGAAATAATTTGTTCTTTTACTCGATGTAATTATTGAGTGACGAGTATCTCCCATTAGTGCAGCGGGAATTTAGTTTACACCATTAATTCATTTGAAATTGATTTTGTAGGGAAGAAAGTTAGTGTAGTGAACTGCCGAGTGGAGCAGCACTTAATTATGCAAGGTCTCTTCATACGCTGGGTTGAGAACACTTCAGCATTAACCTTGCGGTTTAATTACACTGCATCGCTGTCTCGTGGAATCAGTATCAGAATATAATTAGAACAATCACGATAGCTTTCAGAAAAATTTACAATTACTAACATATTTCTGGTTCCAATAAATCTACGTACAAATTTTATTTCATTGTTTTTTAACATATTTTGAATGTATTCAAATAAATTTCACTTATTTTTATACAATCAAATTAGTTTTTCAACGTATGCTTCTATGGCGTTTTGTGTTCTAAAGTTTTATTTGAAAATAAATAGAATTCTATAGGAAATTTTGTTTAACTTTATTTCACTTACTTGTTTCATATCGAGTATGTTTTCATGCCAGTGAGTGAAACCACACTTGCATTCACTCACTAACATAAACTAGAACTCCAAAGTGCCGCCATACATATTCTTATTACCCGTTCAAATGTTGTTATTTAAAACTTAATGATCCGAATGGTCTTTTCACTGTGAGCGAAGTGGCATTCTTAAAGTGTGACGTACTTGGGTTTTCTACTTTAAAGCCTGCTATTCTTACTTTGGTTCCAAAGTTTTGAATATCTAGTTATCTAGATTATGTTACTCTTAACTTTAATTAATTAAACTTTATAATATTTATACTAGTTGGGCGCCAGTTTACATATTGTTAGATTAATTTTACCTGCAATTTAATTATCTTATCTTACACTATGGCCTACCTTAAACACATGCGTCTTCACTTCTTTCTTTATAAAATGGCGCAATCATTAATAATAACAACAATAAAGCAACACAACTTGGTCACAATTCCTTTAATACTGATTTAATAATATTACATGGATTTTTAATAAAAAAAAGTAGTTGAATTTATCATATTAAATATATCCTTTATAATTAATCGGAGAACATTTATTTAGGTAAACAATGTATGCTATATATTTAGTAAAATTATATATAAGCACTATCTTAGAGCAATATCTAGAAGTATTGACCGAATATTTCTTATTTCGATCGACATCAAAGGGAACTAAGAGGCCGATTCTCTGGCCAAGGAAGCGAGGACCATCGAACCAGCCCCCGTGATTACAACATCTTCCGACGTAAATGCCATTGCAAAACAGAAGCTCTGCCATAACAACCAAAGAAAATCATCACTTCCCGAGCTTAACTTCGACAGGGAAATAACAAAAACAATTGCCAGACTGAGGACAATGAACCTCAAAGACATGAAAATCTTGCCTGATGGATCAAGAGCAAACCCTGAATGTATGCACTGCCCAGGAGTACAGCTTAATCCCGATCACCTCTTTAACTGCCCGTCCATCATTGCTGCACTATTCAAAATTGACTTAAACTGTTCTAGGGAGACCCTTTATACGAACAAAGCTGCAGAGGTGGCCAGTGCAGTGCTTCACGCCTTTGGACCTGTGCAACTGTGCTCTCTCTACCTTTCTCTGAAATTGTTTTTATTGCACTTGTCACACGACAACAACAACAACAACATTTCTTATTTAGATGCAATTTATTAATTGTTTTTGTTCACTTTATAATTATGTATGAGAAACAAAAGTATTTGAGAGCAGTGTAGAGTGACTATAATCAATAAATAATTAGAAGATCACGCTTTAAAATAGTGACATAACCTCTATGTACATTTCACTAACACATTTATCATCATGAGAAGGTTACCAGTTTACTTGTAAACCGATAAATATACTACCTAACTGTATTACAGAAATGTACACAAAGGTTGCGTCACGATTTTGTAGCAAGGGTTATTGTTTATTAAATATATATGAGAAGTTGGAATGTTTAACTGAACTCAAAGGGATTTCTACAACACGTGACGTTATATATATTCAGATTTGTTTCAGACTACTTTTAAAAGTATCTTTGAGAGATTTGTATTTAAAAAACTGATTAAAAAGGTATTTCAACACGGCATTTCGTCGCGTAAGCGAGATGTAATGCAGAAGAAGTTTATCTTTTGAAAAATGTTTACAAAATTCATTTATTAAATATTTTAAGAATAACCTTTCAACACCTTTGATGTTTAATTCTCTTTTGCAGAGCATTTGCCCTTTTTTTCAGCAAGTCTCTTTCAGGACGAATATTTTGTACATGCCTTAAATTTTAACTGGGTGAGTATTGAGGGTAGAACGGGACTTCGTCTAGGGACGCGAACCCTGAGAGGGACGTTTTAAAACTAATAAGAGTTGCAAGGGTATTCAGAAAAATATGATCAAATAATAAAAGGCTTTTTTTATTTTATTAAATGAAACGGATTAAAATACAGTTTGGGATTATAAAAAGAACACAAAATTGTCAGTGGGGGCGATCTGCAGAAGGGAGTACTTCAATTAAAGAATGTGCGTAATATAGGTTTTAATAGAATGTTAATTACAATAAAAGAGTGTAGTTAAAATAAAACGTTTATTAGATGTTGGGAAACTTATTGAATAAAATTTTCGTTTTACAAATTAAATTGAAATCGGTTCCTAAAAGTGTCAGACACTTCTAAAAATATTTTAATTTATAGAATTGGAATAAAAATATATAACTCATTATTAACATACTAAATTAGTTATCCTGATATTCATCTAAATATAATTAAGCTTATTAAGTAAAAACGGTTGACTTGCGAGTCTACTACAGCTATTTATTGTTACGTTATCGTCAGGTCAACAATACATAAGTACACATTTAAAATTACCTACAACAATAACACAGTTCACAAACAAACAAATCACAACAGAATTTCTACAAATACAAAACAATACATAAGTACACATTTAAAATTACCTACAACAATAACACAGTTCACAAACAAACAAATCACAACAGAATTTCTACAAATACAAAACAATACATAAGTACACATTTAAAATTACCTACAACAATAACACAGTTCACAAACAAACAAATCACAACAGAATTTCTACAAATACAAAACAATACATAAGTACACATTTAAAATTACCTACAACAATAACACAGTTCACAAACAAACAAATCACAACAGAATTTCTACAAATTATTCTTTAACTTAATATTTATCATCTCAGAAAAAATAAGTCGTGGCCAATTACTTTCTTAGTCCAAAACCTCAAGATTTTTAAAATCAAAACTACAATTAAACTCCTTTATATGGTGTTTTATATGGACAGACGGAGGAGGTACACCAAGTTTTTTACTATTTTTTCGTACTAATTCATACGTGTAACTATCTCTTAGTTTTTTAGCCCTGAAGACGATAACATTGTCTGTATATAAATAATATTCGAGCTGGCTTGTGAGTGAAAGTTATAATTAAAGAATAAAAATATTGTACAACTTACAAATATAAAATTTTTTATTTCATACGCGTTTCAACAACTAATTGTCGTCATCCTCAGAGAAGATACACAAATCAAATTAACTATAAAAATATATATATATATATATATATATATATATAACCTATATTAATATATTAAACATAACCTATAAAAATTTAACAAAAGTAAAAACAAAAGTGAAAATCAGATCTGATTTTTAGTTAATTTGATTTGTGTATCTTCACTGAGGATGACGACAAATTAGTCGTTGAAACGCGTATGAAATAAAAGATTTTATATTTGTGAGTTGTACAAAATTTTTATTATTTAGTTATTGACTGTATAAATAAATAGTTTTAAACAATTAAATATGTAATAGTTTGTAATGGTTATGTTAATAATGTTTTTAAAACGATTTTATTTCTGACGATACCAATTTTCGTAGTATATGTATTGTTTTGTCATTATAAATAATTTCATTATAACGACAAAATATTATAACTGATTTTAGTGTAACTAGTGTTATTATTTTTAATTTTGTACTTATGTATTTTAGGCCTGAAGGCAAAAACGTATCCGTCATTGAAATGTTAACTGTATAGATAAATAGTTGTACCTGACTCGCAAGTCAACAGTTTTTATTTAACAATAATCTCTGGGATGGAACATATTAGTTATAATTAAACTTATTTATTCAAACAACTCATTAACCTTTAATTGACTTATTTTAACAATTTAACATTTTAACCTTATAATCTAGTTTCAATTAATAAAATAACAAAACCTACGTGCATAAACAACGGTTCTACAACATAACCTATAACACAAAATCAGCTGTTGTATGAAATCATATGATGACTTCATAAAATATGAAGGTCATCCTTGACGTGAATGATGGCATGATATTACTCCAATCCAAACATAGTGTTACCTAACCAAAACAAGTATTTACTTTAAGAATAAAATAGTTGGTAACAATGATATAATACACTTATAAACAGGATATCAGTAGCACACAATGTCAATTATTCTTTCACAGAATTTCACTATATGTCCTAATGTAGAGCTAATTAATTGATCTGTGAAATAATTTATTTTGAACATTTATAAGCAGAAATTATTGATGGATTGCGTAGTGTTGGGGTTCGGTATATATAAATTAATTTCGAGTGATATTTTCACAAAAATGAGAATATGTTGGGTGTTATTGTTAATATGATTGAGGCTACTATTTTTCAAGGTTATCAAAATATCTGTTATAAAGGTAGCTTCAGTTTTAAAATTCAATTAATAGCATACAATACAATTATTTTACAAATATAAGAAAGTAATATTACAATTTCAGTAAATGTAATTGTATCAGAAGTATGATAGTAATTGTAATTCAAAATTTTGCCGCAAACAATAGAAAGTTGTTAAACATTGAGATAGGACGTAGATGCGTTTTCAGAGGAATGTTAAATGGCGTGGAAACTAGACAGAGAAACATTATCATAGGATTTGAAACCTGCCTTAATGTTCTAGGTATATATCCTGGTGTGTAAAGTCAAAATACAGCTTTCTACCGTACTTTTATTATATTATGTTTGAATGTGGTGTTGATATTTTTTACACTTGTTCTTCTAATGTACGAGAAAATTATGCAAACTGACTCTATCTTTTGCCGGTTTAAAAAGCGTCCATTGTTTTCTTTGTTCGAGAAAATGAAAAGCGTCTCACTATCGTAAATCGTTTAGCACTGTAACTATACTCTGCTGGCGTTCTGTTTATATTGTTGTAGACCAACAATGCACTGCTCTACTTGTATTAGTTTCTGGTTAGTTTTAATATACAGCTATCCCTTACGAAATGTTACTTTTTAATTTGAACATACATCACTTGTTTATATTACTTTTAAAGCAAAGAAAATTAGGTATTTATGCCTATAAAATTTATGTATATTGCACGTTAAATTTAACTTTACAACACAAGTCAAAATTTTCTATGTAAATTTTTCGTAAAGAACAATTTTTTGCGTTAATTTATATTTATATTTCAATATTTTTTGTTTTTTTTCTTATTGTTTACACTTATTGTTGGTTTCTTCTTTATTTTACGTTTTACAACAATATTTAGAATAAGTATTTAAAATTATTCCGCATTAAACTTGATCTACAAATTTCTAAGTATAAATATGTAAATACTTGTCTAAATTTGTAAGTGCTATGTATATTTTGTTAATGTGTAATGTTGTTATTTAAAAACTCGTCTATAGTAGCACTTACCTTTCTTCTAAATGATGTCACCCTTGTCGTAGCTGTGTACCATTATTAAGTCTGATAGAAACATTTGATGGTAAGGTAAATGCTGCTTTAAGCAATTACTATTGCTATGTATAAAGGTCATAAGTGTTATTTATTTATACATATACTTTCCATTTATTTAGCTTTTATTAAATTTATTTCGTTCAAAATACATGTGCTTGTTTTTGCTTTAAGGGTAAGTTATGAAAATTTATTTTTCATAAATCAGGATAATATGTCTGGGTTTTAACTGGACTTTAGCGAGCTCACATTTTGTGCCCAAATAGAAATTTACTACGTAAACAAAGCCTTGAAATAGCTGAAATTTATGGAGCGCGACGCTTTTGAACCCTGTAGTAATTCACGTTCATGTTTAACAGATATGAAAACCTAAACATAAGAACACTCTTGGAAGATGCTCTTAGTCATTCGGTTTTTATACCAGATTCAATTTTGTATGTTTTTTGTTTTTTTTTTGTTTTTTTGTTCTTCATCGCCCATTCAAGTCTTTTCGTTTACAAATGTCTTTATTCATCTGTCAGCTGCTCTATTTTAATAAAATCTGTTCGCCAAAGATGACTCCTGAAATTAACAGTTTCGTCCTCTTATGTCCACAATCCTCTGTTTCGTTAAGTAGAATTCCATCTTTGGTCATTATGTGACAACTTACGACCTACGAGCTCCACTTCATACTGTCATTGACCTCTTTTATGCTAGTATTTGTTTTCCTTATCTATGTCTTATATCTATTTTTCAGCACCTTGAGTTAGCCTCTTCCTTTAATTTTTTTGCTATTTTGTCAATGTGTGCTTTAGCTTGAGTCCCATGTTTGTTACTCACATCTTAAATCTAATCTATTTATTTAAATCGTTTAATTTTATGATATTGTGATCTCTCCATATTTTCATCAACCATTTTACTAAGCTAGTTCAACTTTCTTTTGATGTTTACTGTATGGCTTTCTTCACTTTTCAAGACATAGTCCCAAGCCCTCGTCCTATACTTCTTGATAGCATTTGCTGACACTGTTTATTTTTCAAATTGTTGGTGTCTTCGATTCTTTTCGTTTTGCAAACCGATTTGTTTACCTTGATCCCGAGTTGTGATGGAGTACTCAGAAGTAAGAACAAAGAGAATATCTTAGGAATGAATCGTCTTACATTGTTGGCTTTATTGTTGCAAATTCTATTATTCTAATAAAATATGACTCTTAAGTTACTCACAGTTTAAAGTTTATGTATTTAGACATCTGGAAATACCGCACAGATCTCATGAGTTTTCACAGAAGAGTTTTCATTCAGCACTGATTAAATGTTGATTATATTTAACTAAAATAACTTAAAATAGAACACATGCATCTAATTCAAGTTCTATAGGAGAATATTGTCTATAAAAAGACAGATTTGCTTTTTTAATTTAGATTGGTTTGAGCTATAATAAAAATTTAATATATCAACATCATATTTATTACGAATGCTTTGTCAACTTCGCTCATAGAGAATTAATAGTTTCACTAACGCGCCGTTGATACAAGTGCATCCATGATAACCGATTGGATGGAGACTTTGGCATTCCAATCCCCAATGTAGTTAGGATTAGATGAGGAAGATATTTAGAATTCTTTCGTGGTTTACCCATTTATTACAAGTGTAAATGTCCTGGGATGTTACAACGTAATGTTAGTTTCTTCGATGTGGTTTTCGTTCGTTAAAATTCTCTCTGAGACCTCTGCCCCATAGACTTCAACCTCTCTCTCTCTCTCTCTCTCTCTCTCTCTCTCTCTCTCTCTCTCTCTCTCTCTCTCTCTCTCTCTCTCTCTCTCTCTCTCTCTCTCTCTCTCTCTCTCTCTCTCTCTCTCTCTCTCTCTCTCTGAAGCCCAAGCAATTTAAAACACAAGTGTCTGTACGGGACCAGGTATATAAAATTTCCACAGTTGATAAACGGGTTTTATTAACAAGGCAGAACCCATTTATTTTTTTTTGTTGCCTATATGCGATTAGGGAGTATTAATATTATAACCTACGAACCATAGGAAAAGATTATAAGTAAATATTGAAGTAAAGTAGAGACATAAAACCGCCTGGTAGAGGATATAGTGGGTGATCACGTAGTGGATACGTACTACCCCATACCTTACGCAGACATGCTTTCTTTCTAGTCCATAAAGATGTTTACTCATTTTACTCTTTTTACTTCCTTGGTAAAAAGAATCAAAAGAGAATCTAATGTAGTTAAAACTAAGCAAAGAACATTATGATTCTATTGTATTGGAAATAGGGAGAAAATAAGGAATTGAATAAGCACTGTTGTTTACCCGAAGTAGACCAGCACTCAAACAAGCCTAAAGAAGATCTTGGCAACTCAAATGATAAAGAAGTTTAAAATGTTTGTTAGTTATTTATCCTAGAAAAACAGAACGAATAATATGTGAGCATTTATTTGTGGTTGAGACAGTGTTTTAATTGTCTTAGTGTAGACTATTACTATTTGAAATCAGATAAGTTATTTTCAGTACAAGTGCAACATACAACCTCATATTTGGGAATGACCAAGAGACACCGCTTCTTAACGAACAACTTTTTTTTTATTTTATGCGAAACCATTTACCTTCGACAGATTTTGACTATTTTAGTTACTAAACGTTAAGAAATTATTTTAAATCTAATTTCGTCGACGAATCTTGACCTTTAAAGGTCAACGCCTTACCGGAAATAAAGCTCCCAGAAAAGCATTGACTATTTAATTAAGTTAAATCACGTCCGGCCCTACCCCTTTATCACTCAACGTCTAGCCAAGCGCATTGCTTGAAACCAGACAATCCAATTTACCCTACGTACAACAGACAGTGGACTAAACCGATCCCAGTGAAACAAAAACACGTACCCTAATTCCTTACGTGACAAAGGTTGCCTTTACAAACCCAATATTTACGCCGCTGCTCTCATGATATTAAATTATGCACAAATCAAACACGGTATTGGGATAAAAGGGAATTCCGTGCGTAAACCTCAAAGAGAATTCTTTATAACACAGTTTTTTATAAAAGTTATTTTAAAAGTGGATTGGTCAACAATTTTGCTCGCTCCGCGTTGTAGTTTTTTCACACTCATTGCTAAGATAGCCTTAGCGAGTGTAGACTCTCTGCCTATTTGTTTTGACATTGAAAAATGGAAAAATAAAAACTTCCAATGATTTTAAATAATTTAAATTTATCCATTATTGTAATCGCCTGGATTCACGACCATTATTCAAAACTACCTACTAATAATTATCATTATCATTATAAAAATTCAAGTACAATATTTAATAGGAAAACCCTTAAGCTTCAAGAAAAACGTAGAAAACGTAGAATTCAGTTGTTAACACACATTATGCTTTCTTTGATAGATATACCCGCATTATGGTTTTCTAACAATCATATTTGTTTCCTTTGTAACCAAGGGATTTCTTTTTTAAATATTGTAAATGCGTATGTATTTATTCAGTGTTACATTGCTCCATATTTGTTACTGTAAAGAGAGGTAAAACCCTTTATAAGTTAAAATATTATCAAAAAACTAAGTTAATGCATGGTTGGGTTACAAAAATTTATCAAAAGGGATACCTATCCACAATGGTTGCTTTTACACTTGAATACATGTACTAGCAATTTTTTAAAATAAATTACCATCGTAGGACTGGCAAAAAAAAGAGAATAATTAATGGAAATTTAAAATATGTAATTATTAGTTTAAAACTATAACAATAATAATAACAATAGTGAAATATGGTTTATTTAAAATTTAATAATTAATATGTAATTTTACAAGTTTAATTGAATTTGGTTGTATTGAAAATATTAAATCGTTATATGTAAAATTGCTTTAATAACCTAATTTAGCCAAGGGAATAGCCTTGTCAACAAAAATATATTACAAAGGAAAGGTGAATTAGATAAATTTATGTGTAATTTATTTCAAATAATTTAAATTACTATGTATAATTGCTCGTGATATTTTTATAAAAGGAAATATATAACTCATTACGGTATATTTCTTCTTCATATATATTTAGTAGGTTATATTTACAGAGTAATTTCACAAAATTTTGAAATTACTTGCTTTTAATAAAAAAGTTGAAATAATTATAATTTCATAAAGATCACCTGTTTTTACTGCATATTTTGTTGTACAATCGAGAAAATATTATATGCTTATTACCTGCACTATGAGAACTACGGTTGCAGTTACATTTAAAGTTATTTAGACATAAATCTTAAATAATCTCCAAGTGAAAACAATGGGAGATGTTAACGTTTACCGATTAACACGATAGCTTTCAAAAATTCCCCAAAACTATTCTTGGAAATTTGGATCAATGTTCTTACGGCAAAAATTTAATTTCCTCCATCCCAAAAACACTCATAAAGAAATTGTAAATTCAATAATGTATTCTAACTTTTTTTTCGTGTCACTAGACGCCTAATCAGTTTTGTAAAATCTTGACGTCTTTACTCGCTGTAAGAACATATCGCTTTATGAATCGTTACAAATCGATGATGCTCTGATTTAAAAATGACTTATAAAGTTGAACTTCCCAAATACTTAAAACACAAAATTCAAACTTTAAAAGAAACCCTGAACATTTACGATTAGGCCTGTGCAATAGTTGGCAAAACAATATGTGATCGTATGCAACCATGATTGCTTAACTACATTTTACATCCAGTCCGAGTAACGAGTAGGTACTTCGGTTCACCCGGTTAAGAGAATGTTTACATCAAGGTCACAGTGACCTTGGTCATGAGATTCTGTAATATTCCTATATCCCTAATGAATGTTAAATCATTCATACCTCCCTAATTACATCTACACTTACTTATTTTTCTTCTTACAAGTATGTAACGGGGCTCATATGTAAACACTCATGTATGACTCCAATAAAGAGCACGTCAACCATGATACGTGATGCTGCATACGTGAGGCCTTGCATCCTTTATACATAACACTACTATTTCAATCCTGTATTCACAATCCTCTCCTACGATGATAGTTACCCTGGCTGATTAACGTAACTGTACAAGAACTCAAACAATTAAAGTGATCGAACTATGTAGTCCTTCTACTTTTAACCTATGTCGTCTATTTTGAAAACTTTAAATATATCAGAAGCTTTACATGTCAGTGGAAAAACTTGACTCTTAGCTTTTACGAACATACCTTTATCTGCTAAAAACTTATAATGAAACAATTAATTAATTTTGGAACAATAAATACAAGTAAATCCGGTTTAAAATTTAGATATTGTGCCCCAGATTTAGTTAGGCTTTTTAAACAAATTATTAATTATTAAATTGAATATAAATTATGTTTTACTATTATTTTTATTATTATAGTTTTTAAACTAATAATAAGATATTTCAACAAATGATAGGATAAAAGCAAATAAATGAATTCAAGTGTAAAAGTCATCGTTATATATCGATATCTATATTGATAAAGTCTTGTAGCTCAACAATGCGTAGGTTTTAATCTGTAAAGAGAGGGACTTCACTTTGTTTATTCGGTGTACACGAAAATATTTATGTGTTCTTTATATTTTGCTCTTATAAAGGGAGTCAATATTCTTGTCAGCTAATAGAGAGCCAAAGTTTCTCTTAAGGTAAGCGATCCTGCACACATGTTGCCCAAATCCCCTCCTATCCCCTTCCAAAATGTTCCAAATAGGGAGTCTATATTCATGACAGCTAATAGAGAGCCATAGTTTCTCTTAAGGTAAACGATCCTGCACACATGTTACCCAAATCCCCTCTTATTCCCTTCCAAGATGTTCCAAATAGGGAGTCTATATTCATGACAGCTAATAGAGAGCCATAGTTTCTCTTAAGGTAAACGATCCTGCACACATGTTACCCAAATCCCCTCTTATCCCCTTTCAAGATGTTCCAAATAGGGAATCTATATCCTTGTCAGCTAATAGAGAGCCAAAGTTTCTCTTAAGGTAAGCGATCCTGCACACATGTTGCCCAAATCCCCTCTTATCCCCTTCCAAGATGTTCCAAATAGGGAGTCTATATTCATGACAGCTAATAGAGAGCCAAAGTTTCTCTTAAGGTAAGCGATCCTGCACACATGTTGCCCAAATCCCCTCCTATCCCCTTCCAAGATGTTCCAAATAGGGAGTCTATATTCATGACAGCTAATAGAGAGCCATAGTTTCTCTTAACGTAAACGATCCTGCACACATGTTACCCAAATCCCCTCTTATCCCCTTCCAAGATGTTCCAAATAGGGAGTCTATATTCATGACAGCTAATAGAGAGCCAAAGTTTCTCTTAAGGTAAGCGATCCTGCACACATGTTACCCAAATCCCCTCTTTTCCCCTTCCAAGATGTTCCAAATAGGGAGTCTATATTCATGACAGCTAATAGAGAGCCAAAGTTTCTCTTAAGGTAAGCGATCCTGCACACATGTTGCCCAAATCCCCTCCTATCCCCTTCCAAGATGTTCCAAATAGGGAGTCTATATTCTTGTCAGCTAATAGAGAGCCAAAGTTTCTCTTAAGGTAAGCGATCCTGCACACATTTTGCCCAAATCCCCTCTTATCCCCTTCCAAGATGTTCCAAATAGGGAGTCTATATTCTTGTCAGCTAATAGAGAGCCAAAGTTTCTCTTAAGGTAAGCGATCCTGCACACATGTTGCCCAAATCCCCTCTTATCCCCTTCCAAGATGTTCCAAATAGGGAGTCTATATTCTTGTCAGCTAATAGAAAGCCAAAGTTTCTCTTAAGGTAAGCGATCCTGCACACATGTTGCCCAAATCCCCTCCTATCCCCTTCCAAGATGTTCCAAATAGGGAGTCTATATTCTTGTCAGCTAATAGAGAGCCAAAGTTTCTCTTAAGGTAAGCGATCCTGCACACATTTTGCCCAAATCCCCTCTTATCCCCTTCCAAGATGTCCAAATAGGGAGTCTATATTCTTGTCAGCTAATAGAGAGCCAAAGTTTCTCTTAAGGTAAGCGATCCTGCACACATGTTGCCCAAATCCCCTCTTATCCCCTTAAAAGATGTTCCAAATAGGGAGTCTATATTCTTGTCAGCTAATAGAGAGCCAAAGTTTCTCTTAAGGTAAGCGATCCTGCACACATGTTGCCCAAATCCCCTCTTATCCCCTTCCAAGATGTTCCAAATAGGGAGTCTATATTCTTGTCAGCTAATAGAAAGCCAAAGTTTCTCTTAAGGTAAGCGATCCTGCACACATGTTACGCAAATCCCCTCTTATCCCCTTCCAAGATGTTCCAAATAGGGAGTCTATATTCTTGTCAGCTAATAGAAAGCCAAAGTTTCTCTTAAGGTAAGCGATCCTGCACACATGTTGCCCAAATCCCCTCCTATCCCCTTCCAAGATGTTCCAAATAGGGAGTCTGTATTCTTGTCAGCTAATAGAGAGCCAAAGTTTCTCTTAAGGTAAGCGATCCTGCACACATTTTGCCCAAATCCCCTCTTATCCCCTTCCAAGATGTTCCAAATAGGGAGTCTATATTCTTGTCAGCTAATAGAGAGCCAAAGTTTCTCTTAAGGTAAGCGATCCTGCACACATGTTGCCCAAATCCCCTCTTATCCCCTTCCAAGATGTTCCAAATAGGGAGTCTATATTTTTGTCAGCTAATAGAGAGCCAAAGTTTCTCTTAAGGTAAGCGATCCTGCACACATGTTGCCCAAATCCCCTCTTATCCCCTTCCAAGATGTTCCAAATAGGGAGTCTATATTCTTGTCAGCTAATAGAAAGCCAAAGTTTCTCTTAAGGTAAGCGATCCTGCACACATGTTACGCAAATCCCCTCTTATCCCCTTCCAAGATGTTCCAAATAGGGAGTCTATATTCTTGTCAGCTAATAGAGAGCCAAAGTTTCTCTTAAGGTAAGCGATCCTGCACACATGTTGCCCAAATCCCCTCTTATCCCCTTCCAAGATGTTCCAAATAGGGAGTCTATATTCATGACAGCTAATAGAGAGCCAAAGTTTCTCTTAAGGTAAGCGATTCTGCACACATGTTACCCAAATCCCCTCTTATCCCCTTCCAAGATGTTCCAAATAGGGAGTCTATATTCTTGTCAGCTAATAGAGAGCCAAAGTTTCTCTTAAGGTAAGCGATCCTGCACACATGTTGCCCAAATCCCCTCTTCCTTCCAAGATGTTCCAAATAGGGAGTCTATATTCTTGTCAGCTAATAGAAAGCCAAAGTTTCTCTTAAGGTAGGCGATCCTGCACACATGTTGCCCAAATCCCCTCTTATCCCCTTCCAAAATGTTCCAAATAGGGAGTCTATATTCTTGTCAGCTAATAGAGAGCCATAGTTTCTCTTAAGGTAAGCGATCCTGCACACATGTTGCCCAAATCCCCTCTTATCCCCTTCCAAGATGTTCCAAATATCTAACTTTGTAGGCGAACATCGTCATCGTCGTGTCAGATAGTTTCAGACACCTTTGAACTCAACAAAAATATGTCATGTTAAGAAAGACGTCCTTGATTGAGTCTGGAGCTCAGTCAAGACCAGAACCAATCTTTTGCCTCTGATGACGAACTAAAGTCAAATGCTTTTAGCGGTCTTGCCTTGTTTTTATTGAGTATAGCCGCCATTTTGCTTTGCAATATTGGAATTTTAATTACAATTTATTTAAAATCATATCTCTCGGAATCGTCTGCACTCTATGCAGTGAGACGGTAGTAAATAAATGGCGAATTCATTTTACAAATCTATAAGGATTTAATGGAACTTATATTTTACACTGGAATATTTTAATACAATTTCATCCTACATTATTGCAGGTTGCATCAAAGTTTTATTATATCAGGACACAGTCGTTTGATGGAAGCGCTAAACTTTGAAAAAGAGAGTCCGTTTGTATTATAAGGTATGGATGGTCATGAGTCATTTCCTTAGTTAGTGATCCTTGCTCTAACTAATGGCACCCGGTTGCCCTTTGCTTCAGAAAACTTTAAATCCATAATAGGCTACTACATTTGGATTCTGGGGGTTTTACAACCCCTTGCTTCGTGAATTTATAACGACTGACCACATTCAAAAATATCTTTAACAAAAAATTGGGAAAATTATCACGATTTTATTAAACTCTGTTTATAAAAGGGTATTGAAAATCGTATGACATTCTAAAAGGTTCTTTTAAAACACGTGCACACGATGTGTTTCAATTATGAGCTTTTTAGACCTTTTTAACCAATTAAAAAAAAAACAAATTGTGTTACATATAGGGTGCTCATAAATAATTCCCTAGATATTTCTCGCGAAACCTCGACATTTTACCCACCTATTTTATTATTAAAAGAGTTATAGTTGATATAAAAATGATATTCTAAAAAATTAATAACAAGATTGCAAACTAAATATTTAATATGTAGAAAATACCAAACCTAATTAGAAAAAACTCATATTTTTTTAAATATTAATTTTTCAACCGCTGTCAGTAGTTTTATCCACTGAAACTGCATTAATTTTTTACTATGAGTACTCATAACTCTTTAGATACGCAATCGATTTTCATCAATACCCATCATACACGTCAACAATCCTCGTATCTTGCTTTATATATACCAACTATCATTGGTATAACCAAACCTGTTACTGTTGAACCAAGTATAGAACAGATCATCTTCAGGTAAGTAGCCATTACCAGTAGCCGAAACTTCTTTTCTATACTGCATATGATTCTACTTGAGCTTTTGAGTTGGACTACTTCAAGCCCCCTCAATTAATGATTAGGAACACATGCACCTTTGTTGAGCTCACTCGGAGGAGAGAGTTTATTTTATAAAATAGATAATGAAAATTTTCATTAGTTATTTGAAACCAACTAAAAACAGTTATGGTGTCAACAAATTTAATATTATATAATACACACACTGTAGGCCAATACTCAAATTATTAGTTTGAGTTGATGATTAACATTAATTCTATAAACAATGGGTATTCAATGCCCTTAACAACCAGGGAGTATAAGTCATTTTAATTTATAGAAAGATATTTTTATTACTAGTTGGTAGAAATGCAGCACAAGAAAGACGTACAACTCTTAAAATCAATTATTTAGTCGAGGAAACCGAATACTTATTACTTAATTATCAGGTATAACAACGTAATTTTAAAACATATTATAATCGAGGTTGGCATAATTTCCCTTAACGTTTTGAGTAGACTTCAAAACCACTGATGAAAATTATATGCTATGTGAACAATATATATACGTGGTCGTAGTAAGACAACCGGTAGTTGACTTGCTATCGAAGCATCTGCTGGCCAATCTCAAGACGAGGGGGATGTATTTGGGTAGCCGCAGGTTAGTCCCGACTACAGGACATGCTCGTAGTAAGAGAACCGGTAGTTGACTTGCTAGCGAAGCAGCTGCAGACCAATCTCAAGACGAGTGGCTGTATTAGGGTAGCCGCAGGGTAGTCCCGACTACAGGCCATGCTCGTAGTAAGATAACCGGTAGTTGACTTGCTAGCGAAGCAGCTGCAGGCCAATCTCAAGACGAGGGGCTGTATTGGGGTAGCCGCATGGTAGTCCCGACTACAGGACATGCTCGTAGTAAGACAACCAGTAGTTGACGTCCTAGCGAAGCAGCTGCAGGCCATCTCAAGATGAAGGGTGTATTGGGGTAGCCGCATGGTAGTCCCGACTACAGGACATGCTCGTAGTAAGACAACCAGTAGTTGACGTCCTAGCGAAGCAGCTGCAGCCCAATCTCAAGACGAAGGGGCTGTATTGGGGTAGCCGCAGGGTAGTCCCGACTCCTGGCCATACTCTGAGTAAGACAACCGTAGTTGACTTGCTAGCGAAGCAGCTGAAAGGCAAATCTCAAGACGAGGGGTGTATTGGGGTAGCCGCAGGGTAGTCCCGACTACAGGACATACTCGTAGTAAGACAACCGGTAGTTGACTTGCTAGCGAAGCAGCTGCAGGCCATCTCAAGACGATGGGGTGTATTGGGGTAGCCGCAGGGTAGTCCCGACTACAGGCCATACTCGTAGTAAGACAACCGGTAGTTGACTTGCTAGCGGAGCAGCTGCAGGCCAGTCTCAAGACGAGGAGGGTGTATTGGGGTAGCCGCAGGGTAGTCCCGACTACAGGACATACTCGTAGTAAGACAACCGGTAATTGACTTGCTAGCGAAGCAGCTGCAGGCCAGTTTCAAGACGAGGAGGGTGTATTGGGGTGACGCAGGGTAATCCCGACTCAATGCATATACAGAGCAAAGCGGGCTTCATATCTTTATCTTAGAATTTATATCTTTTGTGATTCTAGTTTTACAAGAGTAAAGGAATGACGTTTCTTTATTTACGTTTCTGGATTAAAGAAGCAGTCTTTCCATTTCTCAGTTCCCTTTAGATACTACAGTTGGGTTTATTTCGCTATAATCAACTGATACAAATTTTAATCAACGCGTATCACCTATAAAAAAAGACAATATTTACTCCCGTGGAACACAGACATCCATGACGTTATTATTTCATTGTAGAAATATATTTCGTATCCCTTTAACGATTTGCTTATATTATTAGTTTTAGTTTAGTACATTTGATGTTTTGTAAATGTAAACATGCAACCCGCTTCGGATGTAGGTTAGATTTCCCCGATGGTCTCCGTTCTGTGAAAACATTTTGCATAGAAAAAGCAGCGAAGGGAATGCAAGTCCCATGTACGTGGTTCTAATAACAACTGTACTTTCGCGGATGTAAAGTTCGACCTAGAAAGGTATACACTAATTTATTTGACTACGTTCAGTTTTATCAAATTTAGAGAAGAAAAAAAACCACGATTAAAGAAAATTAAATTACCTCCCAACTAGAGTGGGAATATTTTTTAATAATAACCTTACTTTATAGGACACGAAACATTATACATTGATGGTTCCTTTATAAAACCGAGAGTCTACTGTTATCACAATGCACGAATAACTACAAAGTAACTAGTTATTGTTGATTTTAATTTCGAAAATAAAATTCTTCAATTTTAGTTTGGTACTTTAACCGGTTGATATATAAGGAAGATGGCCTCCATATTGGTGTAATAACACAAAAACGAACATCACACATTTACCAGTTTTATTTCCAATTCTTTCTACTAGTTCACACTCTCCTTAAATATATATATATATATATATATATATATATATATATATATATATATATATATATATATATATGTGTGTGTGTATATGTATATATATATATATATATATATATATATATATATATCGTGTACAAATTTTCAATCGTTAATAAAATATTTTTATTTATCCAACAAGTTCAAACAATTTTTTCAAGTTCAGACAAATGATGTTAATACTGTATTTTCAAATATTTATCCATTAAATAAATTTAAAAACTTTCATGTCTTTAGGTCGGATTTGAACTAAATGACTTTTTGAAATCCAACAATTTGGTACTGAGCCAACTTTATCATAGTGGGAAATGTATTTCCTAGAAGCAAGTGAAATTTTGTTTTGAGCCCAACTGGTTGTCGTCGATTCTACAACTTTATATTGTTGCCACACTTTATTGTAAATAATGCTTTAGGCTTAAAAATTAAGAAAAACAATAAACTAAACAAATAAACTGGGATAACCGTTTTGAATATTGCTTCGTAAACGGACAAAGTGAAAAGAATCTATAATTATAAAATAAAAAGTAACTAAAATAAAATTTTCTGTGTTGCCCATATTAAGAATTGACTCTATTCATTTCCTTTAAACATTTTTTCATATTACTTGATTGAACTAAAACCAAAATGAGTGTGTCAAGAAACTTTTATTACCGAATATTTTCCAACTATATTGTTGTAGAACATAGCATGACACATGTTTGCGTAACACATTTTTACGTTTTATAGTGAAACCTTCGGTGTATAGTTGTCTATGTATTTTCTACGTGAGGTTATTTTGTATTTTTCTGAAATATTGTAGCGCTATGCCAAACGAGCGCTGATAATATTAAAAAATAATCAAATATATTATACTGTGACGTCACTATATTTAGCCTTCAAAGGTTGTGAGACTTGCCTTTATCAAAATACGGATTTACTTGCAAATTAAACCCTTTGAAACTGTTCGTTTGTTAATTTGTTGTTCAATTCGCTTATATTATATTTTCCTGTCAACTCTGCTTCAACGTTTACACGAGTTATGAGTTTTATATTATGTTCGTTATTTTTGTTCGAACTTGTCTTCGACAGCCTTCTGGTTTTTCTATCCTGCGGTATCTCAGCTTTGGCCCGTTTTATTAGTCTATTTAACTGCATACGTAATCTATCCGACAGCCTTCTGGTTTTTCTATCCTGCGGTATCTCAGCTTTGGCCCGTTTTATTAGTCTATTTAGCTGCATACGTAATCTATCCCACAGCCTTCTGGTTTTTCTATCCTGCGGTATCTCAGCTGTGGCCCGTTTTATTAGTCTATTTAACCGCATACGTAATCCATCCGACAACCTTCTGGTTTTTCTATCCTGCGGTATCTCAGCTGTGGCCCGTTTTATTAGTCTATTTAACTGCATACGTAATCCATCCGACAGCCTTCTGGTTTTTCTATCCTGCGGTATCTCAGCTTTGGCCCGTTTTATTAGTCTATTTAACTGCATACGTAATCTATCCGATAGCCTTCTGGTTATTCTATCCTGCGGTGTCTCAGCTTTGGCCCGTTTTATTAGTCTATTTAGCTGCATACGTAATCTATCCGACACCCTTCTGGTTTTTCTATCCTGCGGTATCTCAGCTTTGGCCCGTTTTATTAGTCTATTTAGCTGCATACGTAAACTATCCGACAGCCTTCTGGTGTTTCTATCCTGCGGTATCTCAGCTTTGGCCCGTTTTATTAGTCTATTTAACTGCATACGTAATCTATCCGACAGCCTTCTGGTTTTTCTATCCTGCGGTATCTCTGCTTTGGCCCGTTTTATTAGTCTATTTAGCTGCATACGTAATCTATTCGACAGCCTTCTGGTTTTTCTATCCTGCGGTATCTCAGCTGTGGAGCGTTTTATTAGTCTATTTAGCTGCATACGTAATCTATCCGACAGCCTTCTGGTTTTTCTATCCTGAGGTATCTCTGCTTTGGCCCGTTTTATTAGTCTATTTAACTGCATACGTAATCTATCCGATTGGCTTCTGGTTTTTCTATCCTGAGGTATCTCTGCTTTGGCCCGTTTTATTAGTCTATTTAGCTGCATACGTAATCTATCCGACAGCCTTCTGGTTTTTCTATCCTGAGGTATCTCTGCTTTGGCCCGTTTTATTAGTCTATTTAGCTGCATACGTAATCTATCCGACAGCCTTCTGGTTTTTCTATCCTGAGGTATCTCAGCTGTGGAGCGTTTTATTAGTCTATTTAACTGCATACGTAATCTATCCGACTGCCTTCTGGTTTTTCTATCCTGAGGTATCTCAGCTGTGGAGCGTTTTATTAGTCTATTTAACTGCATACGTAATCTATCCGACAGCCTTCTGGTTTTTCTATCCTGCGGTATCTCAGCTTTGGCCCGTTTTATTAGTCTATTTAGCTGCATACGTAATCTATCCGACAGCCTTCTGGTTTTTCTATCCTGCGGTATCTCAGCTTTGGCCCGTTTTATTAGTCTATTTAGCTGCATACGTAATCTATCCGATTGGCTTCTGGTTTTTCTATCCTGAGGTATCTCTGCTTTGGCCCGTTTTATTAGTCTATTTAACTGCATACGTAAACTATCCGACTGCCTTCTGGTTTTTCTATCCTGAGGTATCTCTGCTTTGGCCCGTTTTATTAGTCTATTTAGCTGCATACGTAATCTATCCGACAGCCTTCTGGTTTTTCTATCCTGAGGTATCTCAGCTGTGGCCCGTTTTATTAGTCTATTTAGCTGCATACGTAATCTATCCGACAGCCTTCTGGTTTTTCTATCCTGAGGTATCTCTGCTTTGGCCCGTTTTATTAGTCTATTTAGCTGCATACGTAATCTATCCGACAGCCTTCTGGTTTTTCTATCCTGAGGTATCTCTGCTTTGGCCCGTTTTATTAGTCTATTTAGCTGCATACGTAATCTATCCGACAGCCTTCTGGTTTTTCTATCTTGAGGTATCTCAGCTGTGGAGCGTTTTATTAGTCTATTTAACTGCATACGTAATCTATCCGACTGCCTTCTGGTTTTTCTATCCTGAGGTATCTCTGCTTTGGCCCGTTTTATTAGTCTATTTAGCTGCATACGTAATCTATCCGACAGCCTTCTGGTTTTTCTATCCTGCGGTATCTCAGCTTTGGCCCGTTTTATTAGTCTATTTAACTGCATACGTAATCCATCCGACAACCTTCTGGTTTTTCTATCCTGCGGTATCTCTGCTTTGGCCCGTTTTATTAGTCTATTTAACTGCATACGTAATCCATCCGACAACCTTCTGGTTTTTCTATCCTGCGGTATCTCAGCTTTGGCCCGTTTTATTAGTCTATTTAGCTGCATACGTAATCTATCCGACAGCCTTCTGGTTTTTCTATCCTGTGGTATCTCAGCTTTGGCCCGTTTTATTAGTCTATTTAACTGCATACGTAATCCATCCGACAACCTTCTGGTTTTTCTATCCTGCGGTATCTCAGCTTTAGCCCGTTTTATTAGTCTATTTAACTGCATACGTAATCTATCCGACTGCCTTCTGGTTTTTCTATCCTGCGGTATCTCTGCTTTGGCCCGTTTTATTAGTCTATTTAGCTGCATACGTAATCTATCCGACAGCCTTTTGGTTTTTCTATCCTGAGGTATCTCAGCTGTGGAGCGTTTTATTAGTCTATTTAGCTGCATACGTAATCTATCCGACAGCCTTCTGGTTTTTCTATCCTGCGGTATCTCAGCTTTGGCCCGTTTTATTAGTCTATTTAACTGCATACGTAATCTATCCGACAGCCTTCTGGTTTTTCTATCCTGCGGTATCTCAGCTTTGGCCCGTTTTATTAGTCTATTTAGCTGCATACGTAATCTATCCGACAGCCTTCTGGTTTTTCTATCCTGCGGTATCTCAGCTTTGGCCCGTTTTATTAGTCTATTTAGCTGCATACGTAATCTATCCGACAGCCTTCTGGTTTTTCTATCCTGAGGTATCTCAGCTGTGGAGCGTTTTATTAGTCTATTTAACTGCATACGTAATCTATCCGACAGCCTTCTGGTTTTTCTATCCTGAGGTATCTCTGCTTTGGCCCGTTTTATTAGTCTATTTAGCTGCATACGTAATCTATCCGACAGCCTTCTGGTTTTTCTATCCTGAGGTATCTCAGCTGTGGAGCGTTTTATTAGTCTATTTAACTGCATACGTAATCTATCCGACTGCCTTCTGGTTTTTCTATCCTGAGGTATCTCTGCTTTGGCCCGTTTTATTAGTCTATTTAGCTGCATACGTAATCTATCCGACAGCCTTCTGGTTTTTCTATCCTGCGGTATCTCAGCTTTGGCCCGTTTTATTAGTCTATTTAACTGCAAACGTAATCCATCCGACAACCTTCTGGTTTTTCTATCCTGCGGTATCTCTGCTTTGGCCCGTTTTATTAGTCTATTTAACTGCATACGTAATCCATCCGACAACCTTCTGGTTTTTCTATCCTGCGGTATCTCAGCTTTGGCCCGTTTTATTAGTCTATTTAACTGCATACGTAATCTATCCGACTGCCTTCTGGTTTTTCTATCCTGCGGTATCTCTGCTTTGGCCCGTTTTATTAGTCTATTTAGCTGCATACGTAATCTATCCGACAGCCTTCTGGTTTTTCTATCCTGAGGTATCTCAGCTGTGGAGCGTTTTATTAGTCTATTTAGCTGCATACGTAATCTATCCGACAGCCTTCTGGTTTTTCTATCCTGCGGTATCTCAGCTTTGGCCCGTTTTATTAGTCTATTTAACTGCATACGTAATCTATCCGACAGCCTTCTGGTTTTTCTATCCTGCGGTATCTTTGCTTTGGCTCGTTTTATTAGTCTATTTAGCTGCATACGTAATCTATCCGACAGCCTTTTGGTTTTTCTATCCTGAGGTATCTCAGCTGTGGAGCGTTTTATTAGTCTATTTAGCTGCATACGTAATCTATCCGACAGCCTTCTGGTTTTTCTATCCTGCGGTATCTCAGCTTTGGCCCGTTTTATTAGTCTATTTAACTGCATACGTAATCTATCCGACAGCCTTCTGGTTTTTCTATCCTGCGGTATCTCAGCTGTGGAGCGTTTTATTAGTCTATTTAGCTGCATACGTAATCTATCCGACAGCCTTCTGGTTTTTCTATCCTGAGGTATCTCAGCTTTGGCCCGTTTTATTAGTCTATTTAACTGCATACGTAATCTATCCAATGCCTTCTTCATACATCTCAATGGCCTTATATTTAGTTTCTAGTTCTTCTCTTGCACTAGTTTGTTGTTTTTATCTTTGTAATTACGAAAAATAAATAAATATCATAATACGGTATGAAAGTAATTACATTTATAAATAATATTACATATAATTAATAATATTAATGAATATTATTAATCAGTATAAAAAACATTTGCGCAATAAATAAAAATTTATTTCACCAAAGATTGTGAAATAGAATCTAAAAACCATTAACAAAAAACATGAAAAAAAATAGACAAAGCATTAAATCAATGGTGCTATAGGTTATATTTACTAGTGCCTAATTTCTTTTAAGATTTTCGTTGGATTTAAAGAAAAAGACAGGTCACTTAAGTTATATTTCCTAGAGCCTAATTTCTTTTAACATTTTCGTTGGATTTAAAGAAAAAAACAAGTCATTTAAGCAAAGTAAAGTAAGTTCAAATTTACAGTATTTATCTTGAAACTCAAAACAAAATACACGTCTAAATTTAGACACGTATTGTACTTAAACACATATTGTTAACTACAATAACTTTTGAGCACCTTTTGTTACTGAAGTTACTGAAATCTACTTTATTGTAAACTCTTCACCCAGATGAGTTGAGTGTATAATTGGCTTTGAAGGGACTAACTCGAAACCCAGGAGGATGAGTCCCAACCTCATCCGCTTAGTTCGCGGCTACCTCGGGAAGTTTCCAAGTTTTGTAAATAAAATGGATTAGAAAATGACATGAAGTACACAGTAACAATATTTCCTGCACATTTAAAACTTATTTTACATAAATAGAAACATAAATTGAAGTAAATCTAGAATCCCTAAAACGACCCCTAAATACCATTAGGAGTTCTACCAAAGTGTAATCAAATGATTGGAATTAAATTCAGAGAAAATTCATTACTGAGTCAGAAATTGAAATTGTTTACACAATTAAATTTAATGTATTGATTTTTTTGTTAATCAGTAAGTTTTGTTGAAAAGTGGAAGAAGAAATAAAAATGGTGAAAAGGAAGACTGTTTACCGCGAGTACCTGTCTTCCAACTCCACCTCCTTGTCAAAGAACACAAACGCTACACGAGGAGAATCTACAGTCCAGCATATGAGACCACGCCCGTATTCACCCTCAAACTCAATTTAATGTTTACAGATAGTCATTTTGTTTCCTTTACGGCCTGCTTGATATAATGCAATGTGGGTGGGATGCAAGAATAATTGGCAAATTTTTACACGCCACAAAAGCCTATTACGTTCCAGCCATTCCACACTGGCTGTAAATATCCCAACTGTTTGCATATTTCCATCCAGCTTTGCTGAAGCTTACATACTTGTCAAATGCTGCAGAGAAAACACTTCTAGTGGAAGCAGATTGTTTAATTTTTCTGATCAATATGTCGATATAATTTAATTGAAATTTAATTCAAATAAGGGGTTACGTAATAAGTGTTTTATAGGCTACCACTCACAAACTGATTAAATGACAGGTTATTATAATTTGCAAAACATTATCTTTTTATCCATCTTTCCCCTGAAATATTATATTGCAACAAAATTTAGGATAGTTAAAGCTGCCAAAAGATACAAGTTTTTCTTCAGGTTGTAGTATTTTGATATTTCATTTGATTGCTTCATTGTCGTTGATTGCAAAAAATGAATACAAGCACTTTGATGGAACACATAGTCCTTTCAAAAATTATTACTCAAAATTTGATGCAACACTTACGCCCTTCATAAATGAATTCATTTTGACGCAAAACTTATGCCTTTCATAGAATGAGTACACTCATTTTGGTGTAACATTTACGCCTTTCATAAATGCATACATTCAGTTTAATGCAACAATTACTCCTTTCATAGGATGAATACATTCATTTTGGCGCAACACTTACGCCTTTACTAAATGAACATACTCATTTAATGCAACTCTTATCTACGCCCTTCATAGGATGAATACACTCATTTTGACGCAACGCTTACGCCTTTCATAGGTTGAATACACTCATTTTAGTGCAATACTTACGCCTTTAATAAATGAACATACTCATTTGATGCAACTCTTACCTACGCCTTTCATTGGATGAATACACTCATTTTGGTGAAACAATTGTGCCTTTCATAAATGAATACACTCATTTTGACGCAACACTTACGCCTTTTGTAGGATGAATACACTGATTTTGGTGCAACACTTACGCCTTTAATAAATGAACATACCCATTTGATGCAATTCTTATATAAGCCTTTCATAGGATGAATACACTCATTTTGGTGCAACAGGTACGCCTTTAATAATTAAATATAATCATTTTATGACACTCTTACGCTTTTCGTAAATGAATAGTCTCGATTTAATGTAACACTTATCTATGCCTTTCATAGGATTAATACACTCATTTTGGTGCAACACTTGTGCATTTCTTAAATGAATACACCCAGTTTTATACAACACTTACGCCTTTCATAAACGAATACTCCCAGTTTAATGTAAAACTTGAACCTTTCATAAATGAATACACTAAGTTTGATGCAACACTTTCGCATTTCACAAATGAGTACTCGCAGTTTGATGCAACACGTACGCCTTTGATAAAATGAACACACTCAGTTTGATGCAACACTCTCACCTTTCATAAATGAATACACTCAGCTTGATTCAACACTTATGTCTTTCTTAAATAAATACTCACAGTTTGATGCAACACTCTTATCTTTCATAAATTAATACGCTCAGATTGATGCAACTACGCCTTTTATAAATGAATACCCTAAATTTTATGCAACACTTACGCCTTTCATAAATAAATACAGTTTAATGCAACAGTTGAGCCTTTCCTAAATGAATACACACAGTTTAGTGGAAAACCTACATCTTTTGTAAATAATACATCCCTTTTGACTCATCTAGGTATATTTTGTTAACTATGTGTTAATTTTCTTGTACGTTGTTCACTCTAGCAAGGTGGAAACAAATACTCTTGTCGACTAACTGACAGATTTTTTCGTGTTCGTTTCTAAAAAGGTTTGTCAAATTGTTGTTTTAGCTTATAACAGAATAGATTATTACACATTTTACTCACTGCACTTAACTTTTAATCGAATCAAGTTAGTCGCTCAGGAAGTGCTGAGCTCCCATCACTAAAACAAAACTAATTAAAATGCTAATTAATTTTAATTATTCCGTTTTATCCTTAAGGCGACTTATTTAAATGATTTTGTAATTTCTGAATCATTAAAATTCTTATTTAGCGAATTTACTTAAATGTAAAAGGTTTTCACTATATTTATAACTGAAGGAGATATAAACACTTACGTTTATCAGATTTTTCAACAGACAAAGTTCCAAATTTGTTTCAATACTGAGTGTTTAAAAAATTGATAGTTTTAAAATTAAACGTAATGTGTTTCATTTGTGATATAGCTAAAGTGTAGGTACTAGTTACGTAAGTAACGATATGCGTGACCGTTATGTAATCCCTCGCAATTTTAGGTTAGGAAGGTTATAAAATATAATCACAAGGAATATAAGCCTAATACGTTGCCCATTGTATTGGTTAGATGAGAGGACAAATTATGTTTAACGTGAAACTGTTTCCTCAACAAGTATATTTAAACTTTGAAGGATAAATTACTTTGAATAATTAATAATATATAATACAAATATACATCATTAAAATAAAAGTAAAAGAAAAATTAGATATATTTTTTATTTATATTTAATTCCATGTTTTCATTGTCTTCACTTATTATTTAATAATTTATAATATTTAATTTTAAAATAATAAATATGGTTTTCCAGTCTACACGTTCATAATACATTAAACGATTGTAACATTAGTTCTTAGTACGAGGCTTACATTATCTATGCAAACTCGGTACACGCCCAATATTTTATGTCTTTAGTGTCGCTTGGGTTGACTAATTTATAACACAAAAAATATAAAAGAATAGACACCATAATTTTTTGTGAAGTTTTTAATGTGTGTGTGAGAGAGAAAATTAAAATGTAACTTGTTACATATCAAATGTACATGGACACTCTCCCCGCTAACCTTATTACTGCTATTCCCACGTGACTGATCCGGCGATGGCCATTTTTCTGCTAATATTTAACCCGGCAGGGGTCGCGTCACGGTCTTTTCCACCTGGCCTTCACTGTTTTCTTAATAACTGCCGATTTTTGCAAGCTTCCACCCCCTCAGTACCTTCAAATAGACTCGTCCGCTGTCGAATGCTGTGTTTGTATTTTCGTTATCACCTACGTGTGTCTTAGTGCAGCAGCCTAGAGAAAAGCCAGTGTGGAAACCACTGTGCGCAACCCCTCGCATGGGCTAAAGTGTGACATAATTTTCAATTTCGCTTTTTTGTTATTGATCGTTTAGTGTGTTGAGTGTTATATTTATTGTGTTACTACGCAATATGAATCGAGCAGAAGAAGAAAGATCTGCCAGACTGTTAGATAGCGTGGAAAGGGAAGAAAGGATTGAAAATCCTGGTAGTGTTCGAAGCAGAGGAAGAAAGATCTGCCAGACTGTTAGATAGCGTGGAAAGGGAAGAAAGGATTGAAAATCCTGGTAGTGTTCGAAGCAGAGGAAGAAAGATCTGCCAGACTGTTAGATAGCGTGGAAAGGGAAGAAAGGATTGAAAATCCTGGTAGTGTTCGAAGATAACTTTCTCATGACGTGCCTACTGTTGAACTCGTTGAAGAACCGGATTCAGATGATGAACAACAAGATCATGTTGAAGTTCAAGAGGAATCAGAGTAGTCAGGAGACGAAGAAGAATTACACATTCCAACGGAATTCATTGGTACAAAATATCGACCTCTAACCTCAAACATTTTTGGGTTTAGAGGGAATTAAAAGTTACTGTCCATAATATAGTAGTTATTCTCATCTCAACCATGCATAATAATGATGAAATTGATTCCAAAGCTGGAGATAAAAATAAACTCTACATCCAAACATTTTTACAATTCAACAAAAGGGGGAATAGACGTTGTTGATTAGAATAAGGCAGGATATTCAGCTGTACTACCAACCTAGGGCATCAATCGGATGAGGAATTTCATTGCTATAACCCTCAAGATGCTTAGACATATTGTATGTAACTTTTTGTTTAAAATCATAAATTTGTAGGGTTGCTTTTCATCACTATAATTGTAATATTATGATAAATTTACTTAAACATTCGACACATATTGTTTCAAAATTGGTTCTTTTACATTACAGCTATCGTAAACACCCAGTACATTTTCTTACTCAGAAATTAGTTTTCTTTCAGAATATATGATTAAACATAAATATTTGTTTGAGAGTCCTTAAGGTATGACAATTAATCTAAAGTCTTGTATTTCTTTTAAACAATAAATTTGTTAAATCTTAAAATATTATTTAAAATTAATTAGTACATTATTGCCATAATTACAACTAATAGAACTTAAGTAAATACATTATACTTAATTACGATACTTGTATTTTTAGAATAAAATATTGTTCAGTATTTTTTTTTTTATTAATAAAATGACCCGGTCGAATCCACCGTGTGCGACCCTCACGTTTTATTTTTCACGCGACCTCTGCCGGGTTAACAGTTATATATATCCTTAAAAAGTTTTATTGTGTGAATTTCAATGCCAAAAGTATTTCGGCTAGGTTTTTTGACGAGGCTGTGGGATCGATGGTCGTCAAATAAAACTACTTGACAGTTGAACGACTTGATCAATCTACAAGAAGTCAAACAAGCTACACATTGTCTGAAGATATTCGTAATGTAATCGAAAATAAGTTATCAATTGTAAATAATATTTTCGTGAAATTTTTAAATTTTTACAGTATTTGTAATTAAATTAACAAAGCCACAACTTATTTATAATTTCAGCATACGCGTTTCGTACTTGGCCAGTGCTATCTGGATTCAGTGCTACGAGTCGGGACTAGTTGTGTTATAGTAAATGTGAGCCTACTTTCTAATTCGAAAGTTGGTAGCAATGAGACCAATGGAGTGAGGCACTGTTGTCAGGTAGACCCATTGTTTGAGCAATATACACCTCCTACAAGAATATGGCAACACCGGTGAATCTTGTTGTTTAAGTTCACATTAAATACTATACCACTCGCGGCGTTAAAATGGGGACCCGATTCCGAAATGGTTTTAGTGGTAGATATAACGAGATTTTGTGAGTCGCACCACTTAACAATACACTTGCCAAATGCAAAGTACGAAATATAACCTGGAAGTTGTTTTACTGCGATGTAGTTATTAAATGTACAAAACAAGATGGACAGCAAAACAAGCGAAGTTTTAAGTTACGTTTAGAAACAAGGCATATATTACAAGATGTGATTCTCTCGCATCGTCGTTCCAGCAACAACTGAGACTTCCGACGTAGAGATATTGACGTGTTGTCGCAGCTGATACAAGGTGAACGGCTTAAAGCCAGTAATTGAATTCCAGTAATGTAATGAAAACATTGTTAATATTTTATAAAGTAAACGAAAATATAAAAACAAAAAAAACAGAAATTAAAATAAAAAGAGGTATATATAGACTTTTATTAAAAATGTTATAAATACCGTCATTAAAAGTGCTGTTCAGAAGAAATTAGGATAAGGTTTGTTTATTACAACCAATTATACCAAAAGGTGAAACCGCCTATAATTAATTATAATACATTGCTGTAGTTTTTACTCCTAATTAATATTATCTTCCGGAAATGAGAAATTTATTTATAATATTAGGCCTACTCATTATACAATATATAATTTAAAGTAATACATTTCACACACAATATTTAAAAAATATTACTATATTAAAATCTTCAGTATGCAACAGCTGAAAATGACAATCAATGAATTAGAAAGAATTAATATTACTGAAGCACCCGTAATAAGTTTTTAAATTTTATGCATAATATAATCATTAGCAATTGGAAAAGATTTATATCAGCCGTTTTATTAATACATTTTTTTACTTTTTCTATAAAAATCATTTACATATAAATCCCTACTTATAATTATAAATTTCAGTAAAATTGATGTTATTTATTATTGATAAAATGTCTTTCTTTTGTAATAAGATGTTTTTGCTTCCTTACGTCTATTACTTAGAATCTGTTATGTCTGACTCACGTAGTTTTACAAGTTGTAACATCGATTTTATTATTGTTATCTTTGAAATTTACTTATATTTTAATTTATATTCTAATTTCAATAAACTTTACTTTAATTAACTTATTTACTACTTTCTACCAACGAATAATTTACAATATAGTGTAGATATAAGATAATGTACTTTTATGGCAAAGTGCGATTCATGATAATGTACGATGTATGACTATATACATAAAAGGCAATGTACGTATATGCCTATGTGCCATTCATTATAATATACGATGTATGACTATATTAAACATAAAAGGCAATGTACGTATATGCCTATTTGAAATTCATGATAATGTGCAATGTAAGACTATATACATTAAAAACAATATACGTATATGCATATGTGCCATTCATGAAAATTTACGATATTTATGACTATATACATTAAAAGCAAAGTACGTACATTGCAAAGTGCTACTCATGGCAATGTACAATGTATGACAATATACATATGTGACATATTAATCCCTACAATCTATCAATCAGTTTAATCAGTTCTCGCGCAGGGGAAGGCTTTAACTCTTCCCCGTCTAACCGTCTCCATAACACTTAGTATATGACAAGTGTTTCCATCTTGGGATATTTCCATTTGTTTCGATTCCAACATAAATGGCAGATGAATACATGTATTGTTATACCATATCACTACATCAATAAATAAAGTCAAATTTGATATTGTTTTTATTATTTTTTTGTCTCAAGGAAGTTTTATTTCCGTCAATGCCACTGACTATTTATGGCTGAATACATTATACATAACATAACATGATAACTTATATTTTTATTTAATTTCTGTTATTAACTATTATTTTTTTTATATAAGCTAATGACAGACCTCAGACAATTTTGCTTTTTTAAAATACTCAACGTTTATAATTTTTTTCCGAAATTCCTTTTCAATTGTTCAATTTTAATTCAACAATTACAAAACATAACCTACTATTTATAAAATACAAACCATTATATGAAACATATTAAAAATCAACCAATTAGAAAACTCTTAATAAATATCCATTTGCAGGTCAGATTTTTTCTTATCACAGTAAAACAGACAAATCACAGATACATACACTAACACATCAACTATTAATAGTAGAATCAACATTTTAAATTTTTTTTAAAAACACACAATCATTATAATATATAATGTTTTTTTATAATTTATTATAATTCAAAATTTTATAATTTGTGGGTTTTTATTATGTTTTGTATAATGTTATGTATTTTATAAATAGTAGGCTATGTTTTGTAATCGTTTAATTAAAATTTAGCTTTTGAAAAGGAATTTCGGATAGAAATTTGAAACGTTGAGTGCTTTAATAAAGTAATATTGTCTGTGATCTGTCATTAGTCTATATTAAAATATAATATGTAAATATGCGATACATGAAGAGTATATCATGTATGAAATTACACAAACTATATGACAATGTACATTTATGACATTACATATATATAAATATGATAATATACGATACAGGATAATATATACATAACACTTTTCTTGCATGATAATCAAAACAACTGAGGATATTCAAACGCAAGAACTGTTTAATAATTGTTATTATTCAAAACCTTTTGTTGGTAAACAGTACCAACATCATCAAGAATATATATATATATATATATATATATATGTGTGTGTGTGTGTGTGTGTGTGTGTGTGTGTTGTGTGTGTGTGTGTGTGTGTGTGTGTGTGTGTGTGTGTGTGTGTGTGTGTGCGCGCGTGTGTGTGTGTGTGTGTGTGTGTGTGTGTGTGTGTGTGTGTGTGTGTGTGTGTGTGTGTGTGTGTGTGTGTGTGTGTGTGTGTGTGTGTGTGTGTGTGTGTGTGTGTGTGTGTGTGTGTGTGTGTGTGTGTGTGTGTGTGTGTGTGTGTGTGTGTGTGTGTGTGTGTGTGTGTGTGTGTGTGTGTGTGTGTGTGTGTGTGTGTGTGTGTGTGTGTGTGTGTGTGTGTGTGTGTAGGTGTCAATATGCGAAGTATGAAAATATACATATAAGACAATGTGCGATTTATATCTACAATAGTACAATACAATATACAACTAGTTATTTATTTTCATTAAATATTTCAATCGTAGACGTTTCAGCCATTCTAAGACTGAGAGTATGCTACTACATTAACTAAAACTAAATATTAAAATAATATATAATAATATTTGTTCTTTATTATGCAGTAAGATATAGTTGTAAAAATGTCTGAAGAACTAATTGAATGTTCGGCAATCGAATTCTTTCTTGTTGATTATATTAGATCCTCGGGTGCTAATCGTGTGATCTCTAATTACATTGATATACTCAATGTTGATACAATTCCTTGCCGTAATTTAATACAGGTAACTCTACACTACCTGTGAACAATTGGGAGTTCTTTGAAAAATTTCAGGACCAAATTACTGGTCTCCATGATTGACGTCCGATCTGTCACAATAACGCTTATCGGGTCAGGGCGTATGATGTATTCCCGTTAGTGGTTGTCTCCGACATCCCTTCCTACAAGTGGATGTATTTGTCTTACACCCACTTATAATTCTGACAACCTTCCTTGCAGCCCCGTCATGATTTATTGCTCTTTTCCAAACTTGAGTGGCATACGTGATTGCATAGCTACTTCAGAACTTCGATACTCCTGGGGCCACCCACATTCGTCGTACCTCGCCAAAAGCATTTTCATATTTGCTTTCTATATCTATTGGGACTCTTGTTACGTACTATTTTGAAACAGCTGATTTACTTTATATTAATGTATGTTTTATGGATCAAATAAACGTAAGTTATCCTTTCTTTTATAGTTTTTCTTATTTCATGTTAGGAACAACAAGGGACGGAAAAATCTGCAGCTTACCGTGTCACTCATAAGACGCTCTGAATTATTGATTTTATAAAGTATTCAAATTAAATTAATTGATAACATATGATTTCATGTAACAGCTGATTTTATGTTTCAGCAATAGGTTATGTTGTAAAAAACTGTTTTAATAAGTAGGTTATCTCACTTTATATAGTGGCATATTAACTGATCCCAGAAGGTGAAGGCATCTAAAGCAAATGCTGCCTTTCGATTGGTCTGACAAATTCGTAGAGCCATTAGAAAAAAATTGTTCGGCCTCAGACATGCAAACATGGAAATAAATTACTTGGACCTAAAATAAATGAAACGTTTATATTATTATATTGGAGCATTTAATTCACGCCAAAATATATCAAATGTTTATGATTTCAACTACATCATTTGGCAGAGATATTAATGTTTAGCTAACAGGATATGTATTTTATAAATTACTTTGGTAATTAAGATCTTCAAATCAAATAGGTACTTACATACTTTACTCGGAAATTGAACTAAGTAATTAAACAATAACTGCCATACCTATAATATAGGTACCTATGACATATTATAATATAATATAAAACACATATTATGTTTTATATTAAGAAATACCAAAATTACCACATTTCACTAAAATAATAAAACTTGACAACACCCCATTACAAAAAAATAATAAAATATATATACAGTAAACTCCCGATTATCCGTGGAATAGGGTGGCCCGGCAACGCCGGATAACGAATTCCACGGATAATCCGCTATGAAGAAAGAATACGCAAAACGATCGATAATCGATTATTATACCATACGTTATACATATAATGACCCCGGTTATGCAATTCACAAATAATCTTGAGGACAAAATAAATGCGAAAAATAATTTAAAATGTCAATGTATTTGACGGATTATAACATGTACATTTATATGTCTAACTATTTACAATACTTACATAAGTATATGTCAAAAGTAAGTATGTATGTACATATGTAATTTCCTTTACATATAATACTTTCACTTTTTAACAAACAAATCTGTCACTTTCGTCTTTTTTTGTGAGCATTGATTTAGCTTTAATGTGCGATCTAAGTTTCTTGAGAACCATTTTATCGCACAGTGTTTACTTGTGCCACGTGTGTCACAAAGCCATAAAGATCGATAATGTATATGACAGACATGGATAATGCATATGTCACGTCCTAGACTATTTATAGCCGAGATTAGCTGACATTTGTTTACAATCTTATGATACACATTAGGTTTTCGGGCGCCCAAGCATTTTATCATTGTCTCTTTTATTTCGCTGGTCCACGTAGGGATGCTTCCCTTTCAATGTAAAAATTAGTACGTACATATTTACATATCTATTCCCTTCATCTTAACTTCTATTAAGCCTTATATGTATTTACGTCGAAATTCACCGTTTGGAAATTTAAACACATGAATCTGATTGGAATAAAAATTGGATATCTGTAAAACAATGGCAGACACCGGATAATCCGCAAACCGGTTAATCCGCCCACGGATAATCGGGAGTTTACTGTACATATCTATATACAATATAATATATAGGTAGCCATTAAGTTTTAAAAAATCCCCCAGATTTATTAAAAATAAAACTAGGTGGTTTTGTATTTTCATTCAACCCAAAGCCTGGAGTGCCAAGTTCACAATGTTTCAACGATTCACAATGTTAACAGTTATTGTTGGTGGAGTGGGAGGAGCTACATCTCCATTCAAAAGGCAGTATTTGCCTTACATTGCATCGTCTTTTGGAATCAGTTAATATTATTCGTCTAAAATGTTTTTATTAAATATGTGTCATAATTTTCAATAATTTGTTACAATTTTGTTCAATTTTACTATAATTAATTGAGTATAATGATAGTAATTAGTTATGTATTTATATTTAACTTTTTGTAATAAAAACCTTTTTAGGCATGTCTTGTATTTTTTAGAATCGATTTTTATTAAATTGCCTAAATAATATTTGTAGTGAATAGTTTTTCAACTAATTAATAATGGTTTCCTAATTAATACAATTTGTATTGTTACTATTAAATGAAGAATTCACTTCTGTAAGCCAGTGTCATTGACTAAGATTTTTTCAGTATCTGTTTTATCTGATGATTAACGAGACCTTTACGTTGGCAGTAATTTTCTACCTTGTGTGAACGTGTATTCCTTTTATAGTACTGAAACAAACAGTTGCAACTGCACTAAGCGATATTAGACACAGACGGTGATTGCCTGGTAAGATAAAAAACGAATGAATTAACCTTTCTGTCAGTCAGTCTCAAAACTGCCAATTTTATACATTTTTTTAAACAAAGATTAACTAACCTTAATATACAAAAAAGCAATGTTAAATGTCAATTTTCAAAAAAAATTTCGTTACAAAAGTAAGCGTCGTCTGTAAAATGTATCTTAACCTCAATCTCACCTCTTACGCACTCATTTTGTAGTACTAGTATTGTGTTAACAAAGCACCAACATAGGCTTACATAAAGTAGTTGTGTTGTTTGTAATAAGAGGCAGAATGGGGACAATTAACCAGAGAAAGCACCAACATAGGCTTACATAAAGTAGTTTTGATGTTTGTAATAACAGGCAGAATGGGGACAATTAACCAGAGAAAGCACCAACATAGGCTTACATAAAGTAGTTGTGTTGTTTGTAATAAGAGGCAGAATGGGGACAATTAACCAAAGGTCTGTGTTAACAAAGCACCGACATTGGCTTACATAAAGCAGTTTTGTTGTTTGTAATAACAGGCAGAATGGGGACAATTAACCAGAGAAAGCACCAACATAGGCTTACATAAAGTAGTTTTGATGTTTGTAATAACAGGCAGAATGGGGACAATTAACCAGAGAAAGCACCAACATAGGGTTACATAAAGTAGTTGTGTTGTTTGTAATAAGAGGCAGAATGGGGACAATTAACCAGTGAAAGCACCAACATAGGCTTACATAAAGTAGTTGTGTTGTTTGTAATAAGAGGCAGAATGGGGACAATTAACCAAAGGTCTGTGTTAACAAAGCACCGACATTGGCTTACATAAAGCAGTTTTGTTGTTTGTAATAAGAGGCAGAATGGGGACAATTAACCAGAGAAAGCACCAACATAGGCTTACATAAAGTAGTTTTGATGTTTGTAATAACAGGCAGAATGGGGACAATTAACCAGAGAAAGCACCAACATAGGCTTACATAAAGTAGTTGTGTTGTTTGTAATAAGAGGCAGAATGGGGACAATTAACCAGTGAAAGCACCAACATATGCTTACATAAAGTAGCTGTGTTGTTTGTAATAAGAGGCAGAAAGGGGACAATTAACCAAAGGTCTGTGTTAACAAAGCACCAACATAGGCTTACATAAAGCAGTTTTGTTGTTTGTAATAACAGACAGAATGGGGACAATTAACCAGAGGTCTGTGTTAACAAAGCACCAACATTGGTTTACATAAAGCAGTTTTGTTGTTTGTAATAGCAGACAGAATGGGGACAATTAACCAGAGGTATGTGTTAACAAAGCACCAACATTGGTTTACATAAAGCAGTTTTGTTGTTTGTAATAACAGACAGAATGGGGACAATTAACCAGAGGTCTGTGTTAACAAAACACCAACATAGACTTACATAAAGCAGTTTTGTTGTTTGTAATAACAGACAGAATGGGGACAATTAACCAGAGGTCTGTGTTAACAAAGCACCAACATTGGTTTACATAAAGCAGTTTTGTTGTTTGTAATAACAGACAGAATGGGGACAATTAACCAGAGGTCTGTGTTAACAAAGCACCAACATTGGTTTACATAAAGCAGTTTTGTTGTTTGTAATAACAGACAGAATGGGGACAATTAACCAGAGGTCTGTGTTAACAAAGCACCAACATTGGTTTACATAAAGCAGTTTTGTTGTTTGTAATAACAGACAGAATGGGGACAATTAACCAGAGGTCTGTGTTAACAAAACACCAACATAGGCTTACATAAAGCAGTTTTGTTGTTTGTAATAACAGACAGAATGGGGACAATTAACCAGAGGTCTGTGTTAACAAAGCACCAACATTGGTTTACATAAAGCAGTTTTGTTGTTTGTAATAACAGACAGAATGGGGACAATTAACCAGAGGTCTGTGTTAACAAAACACCAACATAGGCTCATATAAAGCAGTTGTGTTGTTTGTAATAACAGGCATAATGGGGACAATTAAACAGAGGTCTGTGTTAACAAAGCACCAACATAGGCTTACATAAAGCAGTTTTGTTGTTTGTAATAACAGGCAGAATGGGGACAATTAACCAGAGGTCTTTGTTAACAAAGCACCAACATAGGCTTACACAAAGTAGTTGTGTTGTTTGAAATAACCGGCAGAATGGGGACAATTAACCAGAGGACTGTGTTAACAAAGCACCAACTTAGGCTCATATAAAGTAGTTGTGTTGTTTGTAATAACAGGCAGAATGGGGACAATTAACCAGAGGACTGTGTTAACAAAGCACCAACATAGGCTCATATAAAGCAGTTATGTAGTTTGTAATAACAGGCAGAATGGGGACAATTGACCAGAGGTCTTTGCTTTCTAAGTCTGGACCTCTTAACTTTCCTGATTGAATAGTTTACATATTAAAGATTAACGTTTTACTCGGTCGTGTTTACAATCGGTTGTGGAAATAGTACTTGACCTTTTAACAAGTGAATTACAAGTACGTGTCTACAGGTTTTGTGTTGAGTCAGTCCTCATCACCAAGCAGGAAATATGTCTAATTATAAAACAGTAATAGAATTTGCTGTTCTGCATACCGAACCTTTGGAGATATTAGTTAAACCCGGAAATCTAGTTATGACGTATGACGGAAGTTACAATATACCAACTATACAACGAGAAAAATACCTGATTTCTACTCATAGAATAGTTGCCACTCTTCCACAGCACCTTCTTGGTTATGCTGTACGTATTTTCTATAAATATGACGTCATAGTTCTACTTTACATCAATCAAAAGCCTCCATTAACTCAATATCCATATTGTTTCAAATTTAAAAGAAATTCTTCCAACAATCGACAATATTATTATAATTAATATTATAAAATACAATTAAATATTAGAAAACACTTTTACCAATAACGTTTATTAGCGGAATATATTTAGTGCGTGCTTTGACCAACTTATAACAAATAAATAAACCTGTCCTATTAATAATTTTTATATTTCAATTTGATAGTTTATCATTATTATAAATGTCATTTTCAAATCAATAAAGTTTATAAATTTTATATGTTTCAAAACAAAAAAAGCTATTTAATGTATGGCAATTGAAATGTAAATAACTATAAATCGACAAACATCATACATTTTCAGTTATTGAATACGAATTTTATGCAATCGTAAGTTACCCTACTTGGTCCCATCAGAAACTGTGAGCAATTAAAGTGAAAGGAAAAATTCAATTTCTTTGTTTCAAATAAAACAGAAGAGGTTTGTACAAAACTTTGTCAATATTTTGTTTTGTTATATTAGTCTCCTGTTTATAGAGAAATAAATGATTTGAACAAAGTATGTTTTTTGTTTGTGGAATATTTATTTTGATTTTTTAAATTCTTCAACACGTTACTCAGAAAGGAGGTAAACAGTTGGGGATGTTCTAACCACCAGGTGTAGGGTTGAAATATACTTCGTGTATTTTCACACCAAAAGCTACTGTCACGCAATCTCCCTCAAAATCTCCCATGTGTGTAGCAATCATACTCATTAATTGGATCTATAAATTACTCAAAGTGCCCTAAATGTGTATATTTTTAGGCTAAAAAAATTAAAATATTTCTCATTTTTGTTTTCTTTTGTTGCAGCCCAAAGTGGAGAGGCAGGACCATGCAACCTTCACACACCAAGGTTTTCCTTCGCCGACACAAATACACTGGGTAAATATGCAAACTCAGCCTCACTTAAGATAAATCGTTCCACGCCGTTTGGATTTATATAAAATGAAGTGAACACCCTTCCCTGATGTTCATTTTATTACCGGGATATATATATATATATATATAACGAAACATTCAAATCCCGGTATATATATATTTCACCCTTTCTTTTGAAATAATCTTACAAATTTTCCGTTTATAAACATTACAGTTACTACATTATTTATTAAACAATTCTCTTGTGGTCGAAATAATATTTAGGTATGGACATTTAGGTTTATAATTCTATTACATAGACAGAATAACACAAGGTAATTAAAATACCACACTTTAAGAAAGTAGACTTTAGAAAAACTTCTAATAAGATCCTTCTTAAAGTTTTTACATTTTAAATATATAAATTGCCTAAGCTTTTACGTTGTGTATACAATATAATGTATATTTAAACTACATGCATG
>JBAIZL010000002.1:330556819-330569319 GCA_036971475.1 Prosapia bicincta
TAACAGTGAGGTGGTCAGTGATGTTTATCAGTATCCAGTGAATTTTACCAGTAAGGTGGTCAGTGATGTTTATCAGTATCCAGTGAATTTTAACAGTAAGGTGGTCAGTGATGTTTAACAGTATCCAGTGAATTTTAACAGTGAGGTGGTCAGTGATGTTTATCAGTATCCAGTGAATTTTACCAGTAAGGTGGTCAGTGATGTTTAACAGTACACCGAGAATTTTAACAGTATACCATACATTTTACACCAGCAAAATTTGATGATAAATAAACTGATTTTCAATAAAACATCAGATGCAAGCCTAGGCATGTTCCTCACAATATAACATGAAATCACGTCTTCTTTGCTGCAAAAATTGTGAATGCATTTGAAAATGGAAGTAGCCTCGGAAAATTCAAACTCTGCTGCTCATTACAGATCACTCTTCTGATTTAAACTACGATTTTATTAATATATAAATTCCAGTTTACCAAAGCAAAATAGTTAAATATTGTACGATTGAAGGATTGAAGAACGAAATTTAAGATATTACATGTACAAATACAAAGTGAATCTAGAAGTGATTATGATTAGCAAAATTACAAGATAAACAATGCGACTTATTTTCTTATCCAATACTGCAAAAATTGTGAGTGCATTATAAATTTGAAGTAGCTCTTGAAAATTCGAACTCTGTTGCTCATTACAGATCACCCTTCTGATTTAAGCTGCGATTATATTAATAAATAAATTCCAGTTTACCAAAGCAAGCCAGTTATATATTGCACGATTGAAGAACGAAATTTAAGATATTACGTATACAACTAAAAGTGAATCTGGAACTGATTATGATCTGCAAAATTTCAAGATATATAATGTGACTTATTTTCCAATCAAATACTGCAAAAATTGTAAGTGCATTTGAAATTTGAAGTAGCTCTTGAAAATTCGAACTCTGTTGCTCATTACAGATCACCCTTCTGATCTAAGCTGCGATTATATTAATAAATAAATTCCAGTTTACCAAAGCAAGCCAGTTATATATTGCATGATTGAAGAACGAAATTTAAGATATTACGTATACAACTAAAAGTGAATCTGGAACATGATCTGCAAAATTTCAAGATATATAATGTGTCTTATTTTTCAATAAAATACTGCAAAAATTGTAAGTGCATTTGAAATTTGAAGTAGCTCTTGAAACCTTGAACTCTGTTGCTCATTAAAGATCACTCTTTTGATTTAAACTGCGATTTTATTAATATATAAATTCCAGTTTATCAAAGCAAGATAGTTAAATATTGTACGATTGAAGAACGAAATTTAAGATATTACATATACAACTAAAAAGTGGATCTGGAACTGATTATGATCTGCAAATTTTCAAGATAAATAATGCGACTTATTTTCCTATCAAATAGTGCAAAAATTGTAAGTGCATTTGAAATTTGAAGTAGCTCTTGAAACCTTGAACTCTGTTGCTCATTAAAGATCACTCTTTTGATTTAAACTGCGATTTTATTAATATATAAATTCCAATTTATCAAAGCAAGTCAGTTATATATTGCACGATTGAAGAACGAAATTTAAGATATTACATATACAACTAAAAGTGAATCAGGGAGTGATTATGATTAGCAAAATTTCAAGATAAATAATGCGACTTATTTTCCTATCTAATACTGCAAATATTTTAAGTGCATTTGAAATTGGAAGTAGCCTCTGAAAATTCGTAATCATCTTCTCATTACAGATCACCCTTCTGATTTAAACCTCGATTTTATTAATATATAACTTCCAGCAAGCCAGCTATATATTGTTCGGTTGAAGAAGGAAATTTAAGATATTACGTATACAACTACATCGTAAATCTGGAAGGAATTATGATTAGCAAAATCCATAAGTTCTAGTATACCCAAGCAATGTAACTAGTTATTTTACGTTTGGAGAGTAAAAATTCAAGACATCGTTACTTATATGAATCTAATAAATTCTAGTTTACCAAAGCAATCTAACTAGATGTTTTATGTTTGGAGAATAGAAATTCAAGGTTTGCCCCAAAATGCTTGAGAGTGCTAAATTAAAAGAGGCGGACATGTTTAAACAATATTTAATTTTAATTCATCCAATTGAAAAATGTATTAGCCTACTTTATTACATAATAAAAATTTATAATGAGAATGTGTTAATTTTAATAATTGATAAAAATAATTAAGCCATTTTGAAGAATATTTAGAACAAAATCTCCGTTAAAACCCTGTGTAGCGGTTGTCGGTACCTATTCACTCCGGAGGAAAGCAAGGCTACGAGTAAACCTAACCTGACAACGCACCAATTTTTCCTTTTCCTAAAGGAACATTATGCCCTGCCCTTAGTACTACCTTATTTCATCTTTCCTTGATTATCCCTCTTCCTGCAAGGAAGTGTATTAGATATCCGAAGAAGATCTGCACCCTACAGGGGCCATACAGAATGGTGGGTGAGATGATATATCTATTATTTTTTTTAACACGGATCTCTTACAGCTGTTGCCACCTCTCCGTGCCCAATGTCCAATTTCTTCTGCCTTATATTATCCCCCTTCTAGGTTTCTTCCAGTCATTGCTTCGTAGATCCCACCAAAGCCAACTTCTTCGTGGCCGTCGTCTTTCTTTTCTCAGGGTGAATCTACTCTTTTACCTTTGGAGGCCACCTTCTGCCGTCCTCTTTACGTGTCCAAACCATGTTAATTGTCTTCTTTCTATCTCCTCCCTTATATTTTTATCCATTTTCATTTCGTTACGTATTTGCCTATTTCTGACCCTTTCAAGTCTCGATTCACCGTAGAGTCGTCTTAAATAGTCCATTTCCATCGTCATGAGTTTGTTATTATTAGCATTCGTAACATCCCATACCTCTGGACTGTAGAGTGTTTAAGGTTCGTGTCACTGTTCTTACTTTGTTTAGTCTTCCCCTGATTTCATCCTCACTATCGCCTTTCTTATTAAAAATCACCCTTAGATATTTGGAGGCTTGTACCCTTCTAATTACAGTGTTTTCTTAGCTAAGGTCCCAAATCTCGTCTTTGCTTACTATTAGATAATCAAATTTTAGAATGTTCGTTGTTGAGCCTGCTGCCTCACATTCCTCCTGTAGTTTTCTTATATGATTATGCCCGTGTTCTTTATGGTTATTTAAAGTATTATATGTAAGTGGAATTTTTCATCAAATACTAAGTAATACACAAATGTTCCATTAACACTTTTCCCTTCGGAGAATGTATTACTGGATAAGCCGATCATAGTATCCATAGTATTAGATAAAACCACGACTGTTTCCCGCAGTTCTAATGACCGGTGAGCTAAGTATATAATTTACCGACACAATAAGAGCAGAAAACTAATGCTTCCCGTATCCTTGGCATTATTCTCGCTGAAATAACCTAAACCTGCAATTAACACAAGCACTGTATGTATACAGTCATGCTTCACTACGGCTATACTAAGCTATGGCTCAATGTGTTCTTGACCACCAGTTTATGTAGATATATATTTTGAATATGAATAGACAGCAAATGTCACGTTATTTGAACTGTTTGGTAGTTTTTATTTCTTGTATTACAACAGTTCATTGAATTATTTTGGATTTATCTTTCTTGCATCCAATTTGTACGAATCATTTCTCAGCTTTACCCTACAAGTTCGTTACGACGGTTTTTCGGGAAGGTTGTTTTCCAAGATACCTTCTTATTACGGTATATTCAACAATACTTTGCGCTATTTTACAAATACTGATTTACAATACCGGAATATCTTCATACTACAAGCACTGGCTAGTTCTGAAATATCTTGCCCCGAAGTTTTCAGTAGCTCTAACTATTTATGTATGGGTCAATCCACATATATAGAGGGACAGAGATGGTAGCTACTTTGTTTCAAATATTATTTTAATTATTTATTCAATAATTTTAATTTCTTTTTATCATTTAATCGTTTTTGCACATTATATTATTAGTTAGCTTTTTTATGTAATACAAGTAATATAAACAAAAATTCCTACTTGATAAAGTCAATTTCTACTTAGATCACCAGAGAAAAATTTGTTTTAGTTACTTTTTCATAAATAAAGTAACAACCTATGCGTTAAAACAAACCTACGCGTTGCTTTAAAATTTGTTAGAATAACCAACGTTTTCGTACATTAGAATAACCTATGTATTCATTTGAAAATAAATAAACCTATATTTCGGGTTTATATTTTTTTTTCTACAACATAACCTATAACATAAAATCAGCTTTCAGTTGAAATCATGTTATCACTTATTTGACGTCGAATAGGATGGAATAACTATACCGTCAAACTTACCCTTTTATGAAACGATTTTCTCCCATGTAAAACTAAAATTAATTTATAATTAAATTCATTTATTGAATTAATATTTCCCAATATTATATAAATTTGACATAAATTGACAAATATTACCATAAATTGTCGAATAAAATATCATAACCTTTATGTTAAAACAGCTGTTCTACCGCATAACCTATTACATAAAATCAGCTGTTTTTTTTTTTTAATCATGATATCAGTTAATTCAAGTCTTATATTGCATTCTTTGTTCCAGATAATCTATTATTAGGCTTTAAATATACAAGGAGACACATAGCCTATTAGTAAGCTTTGAATATACAAGGGGACAACTAATCTATTAGTAACGTTTGACTCTATACAAGGGAGGCAGTCTATTTATTAGTAGGCTTTGAGTATAGAAGGGATCACGTAATCTGTTAGTAGACTTTGAATATGCAAAGGGACCGCGAATCTATTAGTAACTTTTGAATGTACAAAGGAGACAGACAATTTATTAGTAACCTTTGAATATACAAAGGAAGCAGACTATTTATTAGTAGACATTGAATATAGAAGGAATCACGCAATCTGTTAGTAGGCTTTAAATATGAAAGGGGCAGCTAATTTATTAGTAACTTTGAATATACAAGGGAGGCAGCCAATTATTTATTAGTAGGCATTGAATATGCAAAGGGACAGCTAATCCATTACGGTATTAACTTTTGAATATACAAGGGTGGCAGACTATTTATTAGTAGGCTTTGAATACAAAAAGAATCACGTAATCTGTTAGTACGAATTTCAATATGCAAGGGGGCAGCTAATCTATTAGTAACTTTTGAATATACAAGGGAGGCAGCCAATTTATTAGTAGGCTTTGAATACAAAAAGGATCACGTAATCTGTTAGTACGATTTCAATATGCAAGGGGGCAGCTAATCTATTAGTAACTTTTGAATATACAAGGGAGGCAGCCAATTATTTATTAGTAGGCTTTAAATATGCAAAGGGACGGCTAGTCTATTAGTAATTTTTGAATGTACAAAGGAGGCAGCCAATTTATTAGTAGGCTTTGAATACAGAAGGGATCACGTAATCTGTTAGTAGGCTTTGAATACGCAAGGGGGCAGCTAATATATTACTAACTTTTGAATATACAAGGGAGGCAGACTATTTATTAGTAGGCTTTGAATATAGAAGGAATCACACAATTTGTTAGTAGGCTTTAAATATGAAAGGGGCAGCTAATTTATTAGTAACTTTTGAATATACAAGGAAGGCAGCCAATTTATTAGTAGGCTTTGAATACAAAAAGGATCACGTAATCTGTTAGTACGATTTCAATATGCAAGGGGGCAGGTAATCTATTAGTAACTTTTGAATATACAAGGGAGGCAGCCAATTATTTATTTGTAGGCTTTAAATATGCAAAGGGACGGCTAATCTATTAGTAATTTTTTAATGTACAAAGGAGGCAGCCAATTTATTAGTAGGCTTTGAATACAGAAGGGATCACGTAATCTGTTAGTAGGCTTTGAATATGCAAGGGGGCAGCTAATATATTACTAACTTTTGAATATACAAGGGAGGCAGACTATTTATTAGTAGGCTTTGAATATAGAAGGAATCACGCAATCTGTTAGTAGGCTTTAAATATGAAAGGGACAGCTAATTTATTAGTAACTTTTGAATATACAAGGAAGGCAGCCAATTTATTAGTAGGCTTTGAATAGAAAAAGGATCACGTAAACTGTTAGTACGATTTAAATATGCAAGGGGCAGGTAATCTATTAGTAACTTTTGAATATACAAGGGAGGCAGACAATTATTTATTATTAGGCTTTGAATATGCAAAAGGACGGCTAATCTACTAGTAACTTTTGAATATACAAAGGAGGCAGCCAATTATTTATTATTAGGCTGTGAATATGCAAAGGGACGGCTAATTTACTAGTAACTTTTGAATACACAAGAGAGGCAGCCAATTATTTATTAGTAGGCTTTGAATATGCAAAGGGACGGCTAATCTACTAGTAATTTTTTTATGTACAAAGGAGGCAGCCAATTTATTAGTAGGCTTTGAAACAGAAAGGATCACGTAATCTGTTAGTAGGATTTAAATATGCAAGGGGGCAGCTAATCTATTAGTAACTTTAGAATATACAAGGGAGGCAGCCAATTTATTAGTAGGCTTTAAATACAGAAGGGATCACGTAATCTGTTAGTAGGATTTAAATATGCAAAGGGGCTACTAATCTATTAGTAACTTTTGAATATACAAGGTAGGCAGCCAATTATTTATTATTAGGCTTTCAATATGCAAAGGGACAGCTAATGTATTATTAACTTTTGAATATACAAGAGAGGCAGCCAATTATTTATTAGTAGGCATTGAATATGCAAAGGGACAGCTAATCTATTATTAAATTTTGAATATACGAGAGAGGCAGCCAATTATTTATTAGTAGGCTTTGAATATGCAAAGGGACGGCTAATCTACTAGTAACTCTTGAATATACAAAGGAGGCAGCCACTATATTAGTAGGCTTTGAATATAGAAGGGATCACGTAATCTGTTAGTAGGATTTTAATATGCAAGGGGGCTACTAATCTTTTAGTAACTTTTGAATATACAAGGTAGGCAGCCAATTATTTATTATTAGGCTTTGAATATGCAAAGGGACAGCTAATCTATTATTAAATTTTGAATATACAAGAGAGGCAGCCAATTATTTATTAGTAGGCATTGAATATGCAAAGGGACAGCTAATCTATTATTACATTTTGAATATACAAGAGAGGCAGCCAATTATTTATTAGTAGGCTTTGAATATGCAAAGGGACGGCTAATCTACTAGTAACTTTTGAATATATTAAGGAAGCAGCCAATTTATTAGTAGGCTTTGAATATAGAAGGGATCACGTAATCTGTTAGTAGGCCTTGAATGTGCAAGGGGGCAGCTAATCGACTAGTAGGTTTTAAATACACGAGAGGGGCAGCCAATTCATTAGTAACGTTGTAAAATTTAATGTGTACTATTTTACAATTTCAAAATACTGGAAATTTAATTTAACGGTAAAAACGAATAAATTACTTGAATTAATATTTCAAAATTAATTAGGACTCTTAATGGGCAAACAACTTTAGTCAAGATTCCCAATTTATTGAAACCCGACTTATAGGCTAATATAGATTACAATATCTATTTCTTAATATTAAATTTTGTATTGTATTATAATAAAATATTTCATAGTATATTTCTATGAGATACGACACCATTAAACTAGATACGAATACAATTGAAAAATCGTTATTATATAACTTTTTCATCCTTAATAATGTAAACATTTAAAATGATCAAATACTTATGTATACTTTAAAAAATTTATATATTGAAGAGCATTTTATTTAATTACTTACAGTTTTAAACAATCATTATTCTGTTAGTTTTGCAAAATAAAATATAGGTTAATCAACCTAAAAAAAGTAATTTTCAGATTACATATGTTGTAAAACAGTCTAATTTTAAATACAAATGCTAGTTTTACTACTAGATTTTATTAATTTAAATATAATTTAATAACATTCCAATTATGTACATATTTCATGTACACATTTATTATGAACACAAGAAATATTATGCAAATTTATTAGAAAAAGACTTCTGTAGTCGGTATCAAACATTTAATTAGGACCTCGCTTTTAAATAGTAGAGCTGAGACGTCAGTAGTAGATTCTAAAACGGGATAACCTCGCTAGCGTGCAAAAAAATCAAATTTTTAAAACTCATTTTCGAAATACAAATTTTATACCATTCGATTCATAATTTAAAATATAATACATCGCACATAATTTTTTTTTCGAACTACTTAGTTTGTTTAGGTCTAATTAGGCGAGACCTCGTTGGTCGGTTTAGGAAAATTACGGAGTCCTCGGTTGGCCGGATATTATTTAGCCCCGGCACACCGAGGTCCTCCTACAAACCTGTGTGTGGATGCATGTGTGTGCTTGTGTGTGTGTGTGTGTGTGTGTGTGTGTGTGTGTGTGTGTGTGTGTGTGTGTGTGTGTGTGTGTTTGTGTAAATAGATAGATATAAAGAGAGAGAGAGAGAGAGAGAGAGAGAGAGAGAGAGAAAAGAGAAATACGTCTCTATAACATTTTAATTGAACAGGTCTGTTTTAGCTATGACTTCCAACCTACGTTACGGGAATTGCCTCTAACAAATATGATTCTACTGTATTCCTAGCGCTAGAACACAATAGCACCTGAACTATAGACAAAATTGTTTTTATTTTATGTAACTAAAGTTGTTAATTCTTATTGATGAATACTGGTCGCTATAGTAGTGTTTATTAATTGTAATCTATAATATGTATGTTTAATTATATAGTTTATAAGCTTCGTGTAGATACTTAGGAAATAAATCATGTTTAAATTTCCACGTATTAAACTTTATTTAATCAAATTGGTAGCATTTACGTTGGATGGTTGTTTGACCGACCATAATGTCACTGGCATTATTTTGAGTGACATTTTATAAAATGAACAATTTGTTGAAAACATTCATAAATATTCGCATTGCTACTCATTTTATTGCCAAGCGTTTGGCGGGCTTTTAGTGTTAATCAAATTTCAGTTCATTTTAATCCTAAAACCAGGATTCTGAACTAAAAATGTTGCCGACATTCAGCATTTATTTGAGGATAGATTTTAATTGCTTAGTAACCTAATTTTTATGTTTCGATGCAGCATCGGTTGTATTTAAAATATTGACTTCTAAAGATGTCATTTTAAAATGTTATTCTAAAGATTTTAATTATTTTTTCAACTGAACAAATACTGAGAGAAAAAGAGAGAGAGAGGATAACAGAAACACATATCAAATAGAGTCAAATTAAAGAATTTTATTTTGTCCATTTATTATTACAGTATACGCGAATGGTCAAAGTTGGGTTTCTTCCATTTCCTCTTAAACCGTAACTTGACTTTCGTAGTGCTTTTCATCTCGAATTCATAAATAAAATTGTATCAGTCCTTTTTGTTAACTTCTTTTAGTAAACTTAGGTACATTAAACATCATGCTTTAATACGAACTTAAACAGAAAATGTCCATCAAATATTTGTCTCATTACTATTTATTAGGAATATACTGTGGTTGAATTTAATAATAAATACACAAAAAAACCTCTTAACCACAAACTTACTTTATATTACCCTTATGTACATCTCAGTTACCAAGTAACCATCCTCAGAGAGAAACATACAAACACTGATGTTACCAGCCTTTGTATGTTATCCCTCTGAGGATGGTTACTTGGTAACTAAAATTTACATAAGAGTAAAATAAATAAAGTTTGTGATTAAGAGGTTTTTTTGTGTATTTATTAATTACCTCATATTGTTTTACCATGATAATTTTAAAATACATTTTTTTTATCTCTCTTTAATATTGCTAGTCATTAAAGCTATTGTAAGGTAATAATACAGTTGGTCAAAGTCAATTTCTTACTACAAGAAATTATAAGATTGAGAAAAAGCTTTTCATTTCCTACCAAATGTTAATATAGAAATATTTTTAAAACCTGTTTGTGTAAATTATGCTGGCTTTGTATATAAAATACTGGCCAAGTAAATGATGGCTATGTAATTAGTTGTTTAGATTCATAAATACTTTGAAGATGTCATTTACGAAATGTTTTACAATTGTTAGCTTAAATACTAATAAACTTTTCACACCGCATTCGGTAATGAAATACTATACTATAGTGAAACAGATTCGATAAATCCACTATGACAAAACAACGTTTAAACGTTCTACTACTGATACAAAATTTATTTTGTTATATGTGAGAGTATATATAACCCTTTGAAAACAGTTTGATTTGACCATTCTTGGTATCTTAACATACTCGTAGTTCGTACAAATATTTCACAGACGTTCTGCTTGGTATCTGAATTCGAGGGCTGTTTCGCCAAGTGGAAAGCTTTATTTATTGCGCCCCAGTTCTCGAGTGTTTTGCATGCCCTACAAGAAGCATGCTTTCTAAATCCTTTGTGTAGAAAGATGTTTTATATCCTGTCTCCCGTCACCAAGGAAACGAACAGTCATTCCAGTCGGATTCCAGGTCATGTTGGAAACGGTGGAAATCTAGTGATCGAGTTTACATTTCATCCGCTCTTTACTCAAAGTAATGTGACTTTGCGTCGATGCAAGAGTGATTTAAAAACGCCATCACTTGAATCTAATACTAGATATTGGTTGACCTATATGCGACTTACTACAAGATGGTATCTGTAATTGAATGGCGCAATGAAATTTTAAGTGCAGTACAGATCATTTCATATTTTATCAAAAATATTATTTATTTCATTTATTACAGTTATGTTTATTTATTAATGCTTTTTATTATTGGCTTAGAATAATAAAAGAACACAAAAAATATGCAATAAAAATACACTAAGCAATGAGTAAATGTTTTTACGAACATACAGGGATATTACCCCAATAGTGTGATGCCCATAACAAGTAGTTGGTACCAGAATCTAAAAGTGACTCCTCCAATGTACGTCAATTTCCCAGTGTTGATAGGATGGTTCATCTCGAAGGAGATAATGCAAGCACTTTAATAGGATATCCTCCAGGGTTTCCTCTTGAATCCCACATGGCAAGCAAAAGGGCGCAGGGGGGCTCATTAAGGTTTAACACATGAGGGTAAGCCGTGACGGATCTATGCACACCACAGTACATTTCCAGGTCATTTCATCCCTTTTGTATGGCATATAGGCTTCATCCTATTGTTTCCTCTGCCCAACTATGGACCATGTATTCCGAAAATTTGAACGGCCGTTCTCATACAATTCTTGAAAGAACACTGCTGGTTGAGAGTGGGGCGCATATTCGTTTCTTGTATGGCTATTCTGTTTGCCGCTTTCCATCTATACCACAGTGGGAAAGGTCGCACTGGGTCTGCTTCTGTTCTTCTTTTTGCAAAGATTATTCTTCATAATTATTATTTCTATTTATGTTTATTCGAACACTCAAATTTTGTATAAAATAATTGAGAAAACGGTTGAAAATCGAGTCAAATATATTTATTTTAGTGATGCAACGTTTCATCTAGTTTCAACTAGTTCGCGCCCTTATCAATCCTGTTGTACTATAAAATATAGTCTTTATATTTAGCATTCAAAAGTGCAACGTGAGGAGGCAAAACATCAAACCCCCTACACTTCACTAAGACTTACCTTTGAGCTATAGCTCTGCTAGCCTTCCTTTCAGCATTATTCTAGCTCTTCATAAGTGTAAATGAGTGTGAGTAGATCTATAACTCAAAGTTAGCTCATAATTAAATGTTGGGAGTTTAATGTTTTGCCTCCTCACATTACAAATTTAAATGTTACCTGTAAGGACTTTGTTTTTATAGCACAACAGGCTTGATAAACGCAAAAAAACTAGCTGTTGGAAAGTTAAATTTTAAAATACATATTTGACTTGAATTTAAACAGTTTCTCATTTGTTTACTATTTCTTTTATTCTAAACTAGTAGTCTTCTGGTTCTTGTTTTTTTCAGGGGATATAGGTCATTTCTTGATTCTGTCATTATATGTAATCTTCTCTCTCACAGATTGAGACAGTTAACCAAGCTTACGTTTATTACTAATATCTCTATCTGTACTGGAGGCTGCATTTGTTTATATAATATTCTTCCGTGGTGGTGTGGTTGTACGAACCTTCCTGCTCCCGACAAATTGTGTTCCAGTTCTACTGATCCATCGGTATTGATCAATAATATATATATATATATATATATATATATATATATATATATATATATATATATATACATAATTTATAGAGAAGAACAAATAGTGGAACAAACAATAAAGAGATTCATGATAAAATAAATTGGTATTAGCCAAAATTCCTACAGTAGACCTCTTGCTACCCAAACCCTCTTTCAGAGTTGTATACAATATTTTTGGCGAAGTTTTATGGGTGGGACATACTTTTTATGTGGTGCAATCCAATTATTGGTTTTTGTGGGCATACATTAGACTGTGTAGTTTTTAAAAAACTACAGTAACAAAGTTTTTATTCAAGTAGTATTCCATTAGATGTACGAAACAAAGCGACGGCTGTTTTTCTTGACCAATCTGTAGCTTAGCATAGGATCAAACTTAGTATTCC
>JBAIZL010000002.1:330576819-330609319 GCA_036971475.1 Prosapia bicincta
ATTTAGAGATTTTATATTTTTGAAATAATTTATGTGTGATTTTCTATTATTGAATTATACTGCAAAACGTTTCTGTTTTTCATTTTTCCGTTCTTATTTTAGTAGAATACGGCATCTTCCGTCGGGATCTCGTTATACAGATATAACCCCACGAAAGGCATATTTGTTTTAAAACAGTTACATTATGTCGAACATTTGTATTCATAGTTTTTAGGGTTACGTTTCTTTTAATTTAATAATGAACAAGTAATATAGAAAACCAAATTGTAAGTCAATTTCTTCTGAGGTCAAAAAAGAAAAATTATATTTAATTCACTTTTTATTTTATAATTACAATTAATATAAAAATATATAGCCCCCCCCTTATACACATGGCAGAACCACAATATAAAGTGGTAAAATAGAGAGCGAATTTCTTTGGAATTTTCCCCTTTATACAGTATAAAGTATTAAACTGTTAATTTTGTTTGTTTCGCTTTCTGTTTTTCGATTCTAATTTATGAAACTAATGGCGGTCTATGATTTCTCATTTTATCAACGTCTTGTAATTCTTCATTATTACAAGAACCTCTCTCTTATAATTTTATATACGTTGTATATAAGGAACAGATTTCCAGTTATGGGAAAGTTGGCTCATTGCCAAAGTGCTAAATATCAAACATGTAGTTTCTCGGCAAGAATCCGACAGGGCCATGAAGTTTTTTTTAATCTAAGTCATTGAATAAATATTTTTTTAAAACTGTATTAACATCATTTGTCTTCCAATAAAGGTTATAAAAAAATTACTTGAACTTGATTGGATGAATAAAAACGTATTTTACTAACGCTTGAAAATTTGTACAAGATATATAGTTCAATAAAAATTGTCTGTGATAAAAACACAATTCCGTTTCAATTCCGTTTTTAATTCCGTTTCAGTCGTTAATTAAAGACTTTATATTCATCCACTCAAATTCAAATAAATTTTTTTCAACTCGTAGTGGATGTCACTCAATGTTAATACAGTTTTTGAAATATTTATTCTTCTATTAGGGATATTTAAAAACTTTTAGTTTTATACAGTGGTAAACTTTTCACAAAAGAGGCAACGTATGCAATGTAGTTATTTCGACCCACTTGACTTAAAATAAGTGATAACATAAAATTTCATAAAACAGCAGATTTATTGTTATAGGTTATATGGTAGAACAGCTGTTTTAAGGCATACATTATGGTACTTTATTTATAGTAATAGTAAATATATATTAAAAAGTAACTAAAATGAAAAAAGGTTTAGTTGTTATTGTAGAATTTGATTTTATTTTGCTTTTGTGTTATTTGCACGTAATTATTATTCAAACTGTTTTTTTGTATATTAAATTTTATATTAAATTCCTAATGTTTTGTATTACTTTTATATATTGTAGGTTAAACATTATATTTATAAGATAACACATAACGCTAAAACTATCATTAATAGGTTGGTTATAGAAAATCGTTCCAATTAATCTGTTTCATTCAAATATATTTTGAAGTTATCACTTAAGCTACTAATATGATCCAGTATCAACTGCATTACACTGAGTATATTACAGCCATGTTTAATTATCTTATGCAAATATTCAGGTTGAAGAAGTTTGGTTGTGATTTATTCAGACGTTTTCTTGCAAACTTTGGGGAATCCAATATTTGATCTGGACTTTAAGGCGCTGATTCTGCAATTCATCATCAATAACAATATTGCCTATCGTGTTTATTTCAGGGGTTTATTATGAGGCGCTTCTACATGAGTAAAATTACTAACGAAAACGTGAAATTACTGAACATTATATTACATAATGATATCAATTTGTAAAACATTTCCTATGTATATATATATATATATATATATATATATATATATATATATATATATTTATTAAATAACTTCAAAAAGTTCATAATCAAGATGTATTTTATTTAACATTTACAATTTTGCTGAAGCTTTTCGCCGGTGTACAGTTCCAGCATTCTCAAAGACTACTAACATGGTTTGTAAAACTATTTAAATATTACTCTAATTGATTGCACTATGTACATAAACCACTGATAACTTATTCCTTTAATCTATTTGTTTTACATTAAATGAACTATCTGTTTGATAAAATCCTAAATTCTATCTAAAACATGAAAAATTGTGTTGTGTTTAGATTTAATTTGGGATTGTTCTTTAATAAGTATGTTATTTAATTTATACTTGTAGATATATAGGTTTTCCACAACATTCATTTTCAAACCTTTATTAATATGTTTGATTAAATTCATATTTTGTATGTCTGGAAAACTATGGTTATTTGCAATACAATGAGTGGCCATATTCGATTTATATATATCTGGTTTTATATACGCATTGAGATGTTCCTTGTAGCGATCCTTTATTTTCTTTTTCGTTTGACCTACATAATTTTTATTGCAATCTTGGCAATTTATACTATATATCCCACATAAATCCAATTTACTAATGTAATTACTTTGATTCAAAATATGATTATTGATTGTATTGTTTGTATAAAACGCAAATTTAATATTAGTATTTTTAAACAACTTTTCAAGTGATTTAATTTCATATCCCGTGTAAATAAATTTAATCCATTTTGTTTCATTTTTACTTATAATTTGTCTGTTATAATTTAGTAATTTATTCTGAACGTTACTATTCAATTTATCTATAGTCTTCCTTTTATAACCGTTTACTGAAGCTAATTGATATATTATGTTTAATTCATTTTGTCTATTTTGTTTATTTAATGGTATTTTATACATTCTATACAATAGGTTGTAAAAGCATGCCATCTTTTGATTATATGGATGATTGGAATGGTTTGGTATAATATTATCAGTAATCATGGGTTTTCTATATATTGCGTAATCCAATTTATCAATCTGGTTATATATTGTAATATCAAGGTAATTAAGTGTGTTGTTATATTCACTTAAGTGTGTTGTTATGGCGAAAAGCTTCAGCAAAATTGTAAATGTTGAATAAAATACATCTTGATTATGAACTTTTTGAAGTTATTTAATAATTATAACAAATCAAGAAAAAATAATCATCTTTATTATAATATATATATATATATATATATATATATATATATATATATATTATATTTCTAAATTACAATATCCAAAAATTGTAAATAACTTGTGGAAATATTCTCACAATTGAGGTTTAGGTGTTTTTCGAATTATAACATTTCAGATGCTTGCCATATATTTATTTGAAAAATGAGTATTAGAAATAACTATAAGAGCAATTTGCTCTAGCGGAAATTTCCCTACTTCTTGTAAGTTATGCAAGCATACAAATGCCATGCGGATGTTTTTCTAATCTCCCGAAGATCCGAAACAAACTTTCTCTCACAACATATGTTATCACGTGCACACATCTTTTGACATATTATTGATCACACCTCATTAACCTCAGTAACGTAGTTTAAACGTTTTAGGGTCACGTTAATTTTTCCATTGTAATCAGCTGCGTAGTTCCCTGATTACCAGGGGTACCAACTTCATTCCCTTCAAACCTTCTTTTAATGCCATCTCATGTTCTAACCTTACGTTCTTGTGACGTCTATATTTATTTATTTATTTATAGTTGCCGTTTCATTTAACAAACCAATGATGCAATTTGTCACATAACTTAAGATATTTTGGTAAATTTAACTTTTCAGAACACCAAATCCCAATCAATAACTAATTTTCTTACTTGCGTTTCAGAGACAACGTCATCATCGCTGAGCCTAACAAAAAAATGCTCGTATACAGTACGTTATGATTACCTTTATTTGAGACGTTTTTTTTTTTGTTTAGAAATATCTGAGGCTAATGAATTTGTTATTGTTACGGGTACAAGAAATACATCATCGATGTTAGGCAGGTGTTGGTTAGTATTAACTTTTTACCTACTCCTAAGATCAAATATCGATATATCTCCAGGTGATATATTCTAGCATTATAATACTTCAAACGGCTACTCTGTAATTGGTCTTAAGAATATTATAATAGCTTTTAATATACACTGTTAGCTTTTAAATTTCAAAATAATTCGTGTTAAACTACACACACACGCGCGCGCACAAACACACACACAAGCGCGCTCGCGCATGCACGTACACACACACACACACACACACACACACACACACACACACACTCAAAACACAAACACACACATTCACATGCACACACACACACACACACATACACACACACAGACAAAAATAAACACAGACACACACATACACACACACACACACACACACACACACACACACACACACACACACATACACACACACACACACACACACACATACACACATATACACACACACACACTCAAATGCACAAAGAGATAAAAAATAAAGGTGTAATTGGAGGGTTAAAGTTAATTTTAGTTGATTAGATCAATACATTAACACAAAAGACTTTATCTACTACCCGGACGTATTATAGAACCTACAATCCTGTTTCCGTCTGTTCGCCAACACTCCATCTATTGTCTGTTCGAACAATTTCAACACAAATTGTTCGAATTCATCGATTACTAGCTTTACCCAATGGTCATTAACGCCCGTCGTCGTCCCATTGCACAAATCACACAGACGGACACAATACAACCCTAACACAATGAGACTGCAGCAGCAGGGGGTGGGGAAGGTGTTCAACGAGCTGTCTTATTCGCGTTTTATACGATATTTGCCAACGTTGAAACAGCATCGATACAATTAAGCAATCACAAAAAGAATTTATTTGCTTGAGTTGTTACTCTGGAGTGATATGTAATTGGAAAACTCTACAAATGTGATCGTTAACAATGTGATTAGATTTTAGATTTAAATTTATATTATATTTCTCTTGATGGATATTTCCCCTTAGTAGCATTTCCGTACACGTTACGTTTTAATATGAAAAGCTTACAAATCGTCTTTATTTCAATATTATTCATATAATAACTGATTAATTAATTATTAATTCCTCGTTGTGGGAGTTTTTTATTTTTATTTGATCTATACAAGAAACTAATGGTATATATATATATATATATATATGAAGTTAATATATTACTATTGTAAGTAATTTTATCCACCATTAAGTGCAATAATTTTACCTTGAGTGATTTTGGTATCAAGGTAAAATTATTGCACTTAATGGTGGATAAAATTACTTACAATAGTAATATATTAACTTCATAAAGTCAGTGCAACGGAAAAACAATGGATAACGTTAAATATCAAGAATATATATATATATATATATATATATATATATATATCTCAAATCACTTATTTATAAGTTTCCTCAAAACAAATAATTGTTTGCCTTATAAAATAAAACTCTGCAATATACTTTAATATTTTAAACCTAAAGTGTGAAAAAAGGTACTAAGGGAACTTAAGAAAATGTTTACAATATAGTTTGGCGTCTAATTTTAATTTTAAATCAGGCATTCAAATAAGTCTCTGCTTTTCAATACCTAAATCGGTGTACTAAACACGTGCATTACGAAACAAAATGTTAATGACTACCTTTTTGAAATTAAAAATTTACTCTATTTCACGTTTGTATAAATAAGATTTTTTGAATCGTTTTTTGTAATTTAATATGAAAACTTTGCAATAATTTAACACAAAAATCGTTGTAACGATTTATTTTAAATAAATTCGTAAGGGATTTAGGTGTTGAAGATTGCAGTTATCTGTTACATAATTAAGAAAGTGACCTGCAACGTCAACAGCATTCTTATATTGAACTTGATCGAAGTTCAAATATCGATATATCTCCAGGTGATACATTACAAGACTTTAAACAGTTACTCTGTAATTGGTCTTAAGAATATTATAATGGCTTGTAATATTCACTGTTAGCTTTTAAATTTCAAAATATTTCGTGTTAAACTACACACACATACACACACACACACACACACACACACACACACACACACAAATATATATATATATGATAACTTTCTTCCTTATTATCACTTCTAGTACTATCAGCCTAATTTGTTTAACCTAGTACAAGTTAGTGTTGATGAAGACATGCCCTGCAAAATCCACGGAGAACACTAACTCTGGCCTCTGACTGACCTAATCCTGTGGCCTATCCATAAATTCTAAACTATAACTAGCTAAAGTTTGGTATTTTTCTTCTCTTGCTCACTAATTTTGATAACTTTGTAACTGAAATATGTATCAGTAAATACATAATTTAATAACTTCCATACAAGATAGGGTCGGTTTTTAACATATTTCTACTTTATTTTGGTGTTGACTATACAAAGACATGTTGGTCTATGTTTGTTAGTTGTTTCTATCATTCCAAGACGAAAAGTGAACAAATATGTTTATAATTTCATTATCAATCTGTTATTGCGGTGGTTAATAATTATTATATTTTTTAATCATAAATCTTCAAGTTTTCATCATACACATTGGTTTCAAGCCAGCTGCATGTGAAGACAGCGTGTTGTCATTGGCATATCCTGCTGCTGGGTACTTGAGCATAGGTTATCTTTAGTTTTTTATTAATTCTAACGCCTTCGACCAATTCTAATATTGAGTAAGCCCTTTTGAGTTTTTTCCAACTTAAAACTTCTAGGTAGGTATATTTCAACATTATATTCTAACATTTTAGTTTTATTTTTGTTGTACATTTTCTTCATATAAAGTTGTACATGAATTATTAAATCTCATATGATCTCCTTGTTGTACTTGCTCTAGGAGACCATTTTCTTGTCGTCAACGTGACGTAATATATAAATAGTTCTACTCTGTTTTAGAAGGTTTATATCCTATTCTTCTCCACTCCACTCTTCTTTAGCCCCCTCTAAATGGGTATAACGTAGTATAAAAGATATTTTACGGCCTCTCATTGATTTCTCTGGGTTACCTCTTGGTACCAAAGCCTTACTATGCAGTTAAGGATCACACAGGTTTTCATTAATCTTCAGTTATTTCTTACGAATGGTCACAACACAAATATGATGCTACACCGTGCGAAGACATTAACTCAACAGAAATACGCTTTGCTCCAAGAAAACTTGTAGTCAATATATACCTCCCAAATCGGTTCATTTCTGATGCACAGCTAAGTGAGCATGTAAAGGAAAATCGTTTCGTATACGTTTTTTATGGAAACATTCTAATTTATGATTTGGAATGTAATTGCCAACTACGGAGTGGCAGGAAACATGTTGAACTGGATAAATCAATTTTTAAGCCAACGATTTATAAAGGTCCGCTATGGAAACAGAAGTTCTATGGAAACAGAAGTTCTCAGTTCCGTCAACAGAGAAGGGGGCTCCCGCAGGGAGCGGTCAGCAGTTGTACTCTTTTCAACTTTTACATGAATGATTTAATCTGCAACATTAAGGTAAATAACCCAGGAGTCGAAGTACTCTGTTACGTAGATGATGTGATAATATGGGCGACCAGCAGCAACATCAACTCCTTGGAAACCAAAATAAACGAGACATTAGGTGGAGTCAAAAGATGGTGCTCCGAAAACGATATGATTATTAACGAAAACAAGACCACGGCACAGTTATTCACGCTATCAACTAAAACTTACGATCCACACGTAGTAATAGGGACTACTGACCTGCCAATAACGCGATCAACCAGGTACTTAGGTATCGCTCTGGACAGCAAACTCCAGTGATCGGGACATATAGAGGGTGCTGTAACAAAAGCTGCAAAAAGGCTGAATATGATGAAGAGACTGACTGGAACGAAGTGGGGTGCTACTCAGGACGTTGTGATTACTACATACAAGTCTTACATCCGCCCAATCCTTGAATACGGGTCAGAAGCTTACAACACAGCTTCTGATAATGCAAAGAAAGACCCCTGAATACAGTCCAAAACAATGCATTGAGACTGATATGTGGTGCTGCGAAGTCTACCCCAATTGCAACGTTAGAGATTCAAACAGATATTGAGCCCCTTAACGCTCGCAGGGACAAGGCTGCTATCAAATTCTTTGAAAGAGCCCTAAGAACCAACGATGACTTCTGGAAGAAATACAGATGCGCAAGCCAAAGGCTTAAAACTCAAGTCACACCACTGGCAAAAGCCGCAGAAATAAGAAGAAGACATGGATTGGAAGAATCAGAGCGACAACCTTTCAAGAAAACGAAATATATAAAGGAAAGGACCGAAATACCATCGTGCACATCAATACCTGGTGTAAGCCTGAGAAAAGCCGACATCCAAATCTGCGAACTCAAAGTACTAGCAGAAGCTATGATCAACGAGAGGTATCCGGCCGACGAATGGCTGCGTGTGTACACAGATGGATCGGCAATGCATGACGCATGCGGAGCCGGATATTTCTCCTCATGTGGGCAAAAATCAATAGCAGTGGGGAAAAACGGAACCAACTTCGAAGGAGAAGTGACCGCCATTGGCGAAGCGGCCAGAGAGATTCTTCTGTCGGCCAACACCAAGAAGGTAGTTTTCCTCTCGGACTCAACACCCGCGAATCAGGCGATCGCCTCCCCAAAGCCACAAGAAGGGAAGGAAATAAACAACTGCCAGAAAACACTCCGCATGTTGCAGAAAACAACACAGGTCGCAATACAATGGGTGCCGGGTCACTGTGACATCAGAGGAAACGAAAAATCAGATAGTTTGGCCAAGCATGGCTGCTCCATGGCGCAGCCGATCCTTCCCCTCTCATACCGCAGTGTCTGTCGGAATATAAACAGCACTATCAGCGACTCCGTGAAACGGGACAGGAAACAAGCTGCTACAGGAAATCAATGGGAAAAGATCATCCAATCAAGCATACCACTGGATCTTCCGAGAGGCGTAGCCGTGGCTTTGTTTAGGATAACCACTGAACATGAATACCTACAGAGACACCTGCATCGCATGAAAGTGGTGGACACACCAATCTGTCCACTCTGCTCCGACAACGAAGGGACGGCAGAGCATCTTACCACTTGTGACGGCCTGAAAGATATCTTTCACGAGGAGTCCAGGGAAGGACTCGCTACATTGTACTGGGAGGCACGGCGTCGGATGGCTGAGAGGCCAAGGACGGGCGTTGGCTGAAGTAAGAAGTAAGTAAGTATGATTTGGAATGTACAAGAAGTATTGTTATTTGTTATGAAAAACTTTGTGTTCCCATTGTTGTACGAACACATTGTTGCTGTGTATTTTATACATATTTTTTTCGTCGTAACGATGTGTTAAACTTGTCAGAATTTAAACTTTACGTTTACATCTCGTTAGTTGCAATAATGAGCAAACAAACTTATTACGTCACGATTTCCGAGTGATTAGTGTCAGCATGAGCAGCTTGTAGAGCCGGTAACTTTATAAACGCTATCAAAATACTTCAACCAGCGGCTTTACTGGCAACAACATACCTTTTACAAAGTATATTATACATATTTCAGCATATGTGTGCTTGAAATGTTCACAAGTTACTTGGTATTATAAAGCTAAAGTGAAGGGTCAGAAAGCGTGTTCGCTAGAGTAAAAACACTTTACAGCATTAGTACTATACACACTTGCAGTGAACTCTCTCTCTAACCCCCGTTTTGGTGAGGGTAAGGTAACCAGTTTCTGTCATTGTTTTATGCAAACAAACATTTACAGTTGATTTCCACAAAACATTTACAGATTTAAAACAGGAATAAAAATTAAGTTTTGCGATACCCATTAATATTAAAATTTTCACTTTAACGCATATCTATAGCAATTATACACAACACTATATGACATTGTTCCTTAATATACATTTTTTAAGAATTTAAATGCTCTTTTTTTTCTTGGGAGCGGGTTTAGCGGGTAGAGGCTGCCCGAAGCACCGCTACCTTATGTATATTGTACTTAATATAGAGCTAGAACTCTTAATACTAGAGCTATTAATAAGTATTTTCAAGATACAAAATAACTGTTAAGCTAGAACTCTTAATACTAGAGCTATTAATAAGTATTTTCAAGATACAAAATAACTGTTAAGCTAGAACTCTTAATACTAGAGCTAATAATAAGTATTTTCAAGATACAAAATAACTGTTAAGCTAGAACTCTTAATACTAGAGCTATTAATAAGTATTTTCAAGATACAAAATAACTGTTAAGCTAGAACTCTTAATACTAGAGCTATTAATAAGTATTTTCAAGATACAAAATAACTGTTAAGCTAGAACTCTTAATACTAGAGCTATTAATAAGTATTTTCAAGATACAAAATAACTGTTAAGCTAGAACTCTTAATACTAGAGCTATTAATAAGTATTTTCAAGATACAAAATAACTGTAAAGCTAGAACTCTTAATACTAGAGCTATTAATAAGTATTTTCAAGATACAAAATAACTGTTAAGCTAGAACTCTTAATACTAGAGCTATTAATAAGTATTTTCAAGATACAAAATAACTGTTAAGCTAGAACTCTTAATACTAGAGCTATTAATAAGTATTTTCAAGATACAAAATAACTGTTAAGCTAGAACTCTTAATACTAGAGCTATTAATAAGTATTTTCAAGATACAAAATAACTGTTAAGCTAGAACTCTTAATACTAGAGCTATTAATAAGTATTTTCAAGATACAAAATAACTGTTAAGCTAGAACTCTTAATACTAGAGCTATTAATAAGTATTTTCTAGATACAAAATAACTGTTAAGCTAGAACTCTTAATACTAGAGCTATTAATAAGTATTTTCAAGATACAAAATAACTGTTAAGCTAGAACTCCTAATACTAGAGCTATTAATAAGTATTTTCAAGATACAAAATAACTGTTAAGCTAGAACTCTTAATACTAGAGCTATTAATAAGTATTTCCAAGATACAAAATAACTGTTAAGCTAGAACTCTTAATACTAGAGCTATTAATAAGTATTTCCAAGATACAAAATAACTGTTATTTTAACCTTGATTCGTCTGTATAATAGCAGTTCAATTGCCGCATTTGAAATTGTATAATTTAACATAAACCTCTTTAGAGATTCATATACAATTCTGCATTATTAAAAATTTTATTTTGAAAAATAATTAATGCAGTTTTCAGGTTTCAATAACCTTCTCATGAATCCGACAGTGAAATATTAAAGTAACCACCATTCTAGGTAAATTTAATGTATTTAGCTCTGCTTAGGTTCATGTTAAATCCATCGAATAAATCCTTGGTGTAAGTCAAATGTGCCTGATTAACCTGGCGTTACTACTTTTTTCCGATAGTAATTAGGGGTGGGATACTGACATAAGTGTGAGTAGGAGAGGGTTTGCTGATCCTCAAGGTTTTTGCAGGGTCTGTTTATTTAGCTGTTTTTACAAGTAGGATTCAGGATCAGAGCTATTGGTATTAGGATGGTAATTAGGAGGATCTTAATTGGTAGTACGTTTGTTTGGTAGGAAAGTATATAAGATAGTGTATTCCGGTGGGGTTGGAGAGGGATTTATTAAAACCTAAGGGAGCTGGCTGACATAGTTTACTACTTATTTTGATTACATTTTCAAGAATTTAACTTGAAACTACTATACTTTCTGACGCAATACGTTATGTCTTACTACACTACGGCGTTAATATCTCTGAGTGTGTCTGGTATGCTAGCACGCACTCTGCATTTATAACATTTACCGTTTTGATCCTTCAGCGATGCTACTTTGTAGTGCAATGCTACTGTTCCACTACATCAGGTTTTCCAGTAGCTGTAGTTAGACGAACAAGCATGCACATGTGTAATGCTTCCAGTTTGGACGATGTATGTATAGTATATAAGTACTACTTACCTATGAACAGGATTCCTAAAGGCTCTGAAAGTTTTGCTGTATTGCTTACTTCATTATTTATACATATAAATCTGTCAGTAAAATAGAGATTTAAAACGCTTTCAATATACCTTCGTTTTGTGAGCGCCCAGCATGGAATAATATTGTAACTTTATTTCAGGCAAAAATGTTACATATTACAGCAGAAAGCAAACCGAGACATTAGTTTAAAAATAAGAAAAAAAATTGTAAATTATAATTCCATGTACAGTAATACTGGTTGAGATATGATTTCCACAGGCATTTTTCTTTATGAAAACAGCTGACAATTAGAAATGCTCCGGAAAATTACGCAGAAGGTCAAGAATCGCAAAACGAACACTGAACATTTTTTTACTCCTCGGTTAGGTCTTCGAACCGAAAGGACGCTGCAAGATGGGGCGTATCAACCACACAAATTTTTTAACAGTTTAAATTTGATGATTTTATTCAATAATGTTAAAAAGTATCAAAAAGTTTCCTTTATTATTTTTAGAAACGTTTTATCACTGATTAAACAACATTTGGGGAGCTCCCTAGCCAATACGTATCCAAAATAATGGCAAAGCCTGATCCAGCAGCCAGTTATTAATTTTATGTAAGGTGATGTGAAATCAAAAACTTTTAAAATTTAACTCGGGACGGCAAAACAGTGCAAGTTCTCATATTTTAATAATACAGGAAGTTATGATTAATCCATGGGATGCAACAACAATTTTTCAACTGTTAGATAAATTAATTTGCAATGTATTTTATTTTATATAAAAGCAATCTCTTTGTGGATATCATATGTCAATGCCATAAATTCTAAAATAGTGAAAATATTTGTGTAAATTCTCAACCTGTTATACAAAGGTAAAAAACAGATCTAAAGCAGTGTAAACGTTTCTAATTGCATTTCATTTTCTCTTTTATCTTTTATTTAAATTTTTGTACATTAAAAATTGATTTATTTTGTTTTGAAACAATTGGTAAATTTATTGAATGCACCATTTTCAGGTTCAACTTAAGAAAGCTGTTGACTTTGCAGGTCACTATCTTAATTATGTAACAGATAACTGCAATATTCAACACCTAAATCCCTCAAGAATTTATTTAAAATAAATCGTTACAACGATTTTTGTGATAAAATATTGCAAAGTTTTCATATTGAATTACAAAAAAACGATTTAAAAATCTTATTTATACTTCATTTAAAATTTCCAAAATCATAGTATCAGATTTTTATAATATTTTTTAGGCAGACAATCAGTTCGTTAAAATTGAATCTTTTATAGCACACATCATGATATTAGAAGTAGCAACTAGTCAGTGAATGGATTGAGCTTTGTGATGCTGGTTTCCTGCAGCGTCTGTCAATTTTAGCTCTGGCTGCAGGTAGGATACGAGACAATGACTAAGATTGGTTAAAAGGAATGTCTAAAAATTAAGAGTACATATATTTATTTGGTAGGGATGGACACAAAGTGATTTTATTATAAGAGCCTGTTATTATTTCAACAAAGATTGATATTATTTGTTTATCTGCAGAAGTTGTATAGTATAGTTTGATCCGTATTGACTAATATTGTACTGTTTACGATTATTTAGCACAGTTAAGAAGCTAATCAGTCAACTTAGTACTAACTAGGCTCTTATAAAAGCTCAAAACGTCGCTAATTTGCCAGCGAAATTTTCAAGACTAAAAACAATATCTTTCAATATTGTTTTAAATATCTTTGGCATGAAGATTTGTTATAAAGGGTAATAATAGAAAGTTTTCTAAGAAACCGAACATTTATAGCTAAAGCGTATAGCCTGTACACTTGTACGTATTCAACAGCACTGTAGTAAGCCTATATGAGTGAGGAGGGAAAATATACAAAAGGAGGCTTTCTGTCAAAAGTAGTGAGGGGTTAGGGTTTACATGACCTCTGAGTTCCCTGTGTACATATACGTTTTTACGTAGTTTTTAGCAGGAACTTCTTTTTAAACTATATTAGACGTTTTTCAATTCAGTTCTGTACATTTCTTACTGGTGGTCGGCGTCTGGACCCGGAAACTACCTGCTGCTGTCCTGGTCCTCTTAACCCTTCGCTACGAGCACGAGTCCAGATAATCACTGCCTGTGTAATCTATGCTAAGCCCCCACTTAAAAAAGCAATTTCTCTCTCTCAATTATATTAATATGATGATACGGTAGAGTCTCGAAATTCCTAGTCCCGATATTTCGAGCTTATGTTAAATTTGAGTCTGTTTCTATTTGAGTCTTTTTTATCTATTGGAAAGAAAATGATGTGTCGGGCTTCCGAGAAATGTTTATAGCCATACGTTATGCAGAGGAAATGATTCGGGCTTCCAAAAAATGTTCATATAATGCTCTATATACTTCTTTTTGAATTATTATAGTAATAGGGTTCATTAAAACTCCTATTTTTTCTAATGCACAGGAATGTATTTCTGTTTAATCCTAGTTTTCGGTGATTCTAGGAGGACTCGGTTCCATCTAGCTCTACTTAGTAGATTATCGAGGATCTACAGTACATTTGAAGTAAGCGCCTCATGCGATATTAATTATTCCAAACGTGAATTAAAATTATTGCGAATCTTATCAGACAGAAATTAAACGAAACAAAATATTTTCTTTAAAGTAGAGGCTCAGCAGAGATTCATCAGGTTATAATTATTTTGCCCGGCATGGCGCCCGGACCGAGGAAATTGTCGAATCAGCAGGTTAGATCCAAAATCCGCAGACCACCAGTAGAGACAGTACAAAATGTTCGAAGGCTTTATTCTCACAAATCTAACTAAAGGTGATCACGTGGAAAAACAATCTAGTTGAGACTGGCAAATTTTTAAAATTTGTCCTTCTAAATTATTAATCGATGCCAACCCAATCTCGATATATATTTTTAAAAAAAAGATAAATTCATTAGCCTAGAATAATTAGCGTCTTTTATGTCTGCCTCGTTCACAAACTTCATAGGAAAAATCTTTACCAAGATATATTCTATTTGCGCTGTTATGCAACCCTCAACACAATCACATAACCTACATCACAAAGAGAAAACAATCTAAGACTTCACAGAGTTACGGCGCACTGCACAGTTTCCATTTACACAGACTGTACCTCTGCTGAATATTGTATGACGTTTCTTGTAGAACTTTACTCATATACTTACAGCTTTCCGTGCTTAATGCAATTACATGGTCTGATTACGTAATATAATTCAAACTTATGTAATCTCTATCTTGATGGGATGCTGATTACGTAAAGTTACAGGATTTACAAGGCCACATATAATATCTTGGTAGCTTGTTACAAAGTGGAACTATCTCTATGAATAATAGTTTCAAGAATCTGATATCTCACTCAATAACGACTTGTTGAATGAAATTATTATTAAATTTACTTTTACTATCGCCACCGATCCACAATAGAGGAATATTCTGAACAATCCTAAAATATTTTAATTTCATTTAATTTTTCTTTATGTTTTTGAGTAATTTGAAACGAGTTATAAGGTCAACCCAGATGTTTAATTGTTTTTATATATTAATTAAATATATGCTCAAGCACGAAACTGGTTACAATCAATTTTATATTTTACACCCAGGTAAAAGTACATTCATAAATTTAAAACTAAATAAAACAAATAACAATAAAGCTCGTAGAGCTTCTAGAGGGAGATTATAACCCCCCCTCCCATTAAGTAATCATGCAGATGCTCCGGGGGGAAATGTCTTGCTTGGTTTGTTAGTTATATTATCAAACTACAAACCTTTTGAAAAATTCAAAAGTAGTCGCAGTAAAAAATAGTATTTAGAAAAAAAGCATTTTTTAAATTATTGTTTCTTGTTAAAAATCTATTAGTAAGTAAGACAAATGAAAATTTAAAACAATTGTGGTTCAAACAGCAATTTTTCAAAATTAGGGTGTCAATCTTTCTTAACGGTCGATTTCACAGCCTTTAACCGGCATTTTCATGACTTTACTTACCCGCATCCATTTTGGAAGACAGGGATAAAATGAACAATTCCAGAATCTGTCTTAAGCTTGGAATCACAAACATAAAGAATTTTAAATAGAGTTTTATAATTAACAAAGAAAATAATATCAATAATTATGAAATGAGAGTGTAGAGCCTATGTTTAGGAAAAATCAAAAGTATGATTATATACCTTGAAAATAAATAAATAAATATATATGTGTGTGTGTATCTGTGTTTGTGTGTGTGTGTGTGTTTGTTTGTATGTGTGTGTGTGTGTGTGTGTGTGTGTGTGTGTGTGTGTGTGTGTGTGTGTGTGTGTGTGTGTGTGTGTGTGTGTGTGTGTGTGTGTGTGTGTGTGTGTGCGCGTGAGTGTGTGTGTGTGTGTGTGTGTGTGTGTGTGTGTGTGCGCGTGAGTGTGTGTGTGTGTGTGTGTGTGTGTGTGTGTGTGTGTGTATGTGTGTGTGTGTGTGTGTGTGTGTGCGCGTGAGTGTGTGTGTGTGTGCGCGTGAGTGTGTGTGTGTGTGTGTGTGTGTGTGTGTGTGTGTGTGTGTGTGTGTGTGTGTGTGTATGTGTGTGTGTGTGTGTGTGTGTGTGTGTGTGTGTGTGTGTGTGTGTGTGTGTGTGTGTGTGTGTGTGTGTGTGTGTGTGTGTGTGTGTGTGTGTGTGTGTGTGTGTGTGTGTGTGTGTGTTTATGTGTGTGTGTGTGTGTGTGTGTGTGTGTGTGTGTGTGTGTGTGTGTGTGTGTGTGTGTGTGTGTGTGTGTATGTGTGTGTGTGTGTGCGCGTGAGTGTGTGTGTGTGTGTGTGTGTGTGTGTGTGCGTGAGTGTGTGTGTGTGTGTGTGTGTGTGTGTGTGTGTGTGTGTGTGTGTGTATGTGTGTGTGTGTGTGTGTGTGTGTGTGTGTGTGTGTGTGTGTGTGTGCGCGCGTGAGTGAGTGTGTGTGTGTGTGTGTGTGTGTGTGTGTGTGTGTGTGTCCAGTGCATAAAATCGCAGTTCCGACGTTTCGCTAGAATCTCATCGTGGGGTGAACCCAACAACAGTTGAACAGGAAAACCCCCTCTTCTCTTTCCTCTCCTCTCTCTCTCTCTCTCTCTCTCTCTCTCTCTCTCTCTCTCTCTCTCTCTCTATCTATATGTATATATATATATATATATATATATATATATATATATAGAGAGAGAGAGAGAGAGAGAGGGGGGAGAGAGAGAGAGCGAGGGGAGAGAGAGAGAGGAAAAAAGAGAGAGAAAGAGTATATATATATATATATATATATATATATCGGGGAGAGAGAGAGAGAGAGAGAAAGAGAGAGAGAGAGAGTCATTTTTAGGGCCCTGCCATAAGGAACAGATAAAATAAGACCAATATGCTTTTAAATGCAATGAGTTAATAGTATACGTCGAAACTTTAGAAATGATGTTTGTCGGAAACGATAAAATAAACAAAAGATGAATATAGTTAGAGACCGTTATCGCATCCCTATTACACTGCCCAGTAAGTAGTAGAGTGGTCACTTAATATGTAGTAATGCATACTCAGTAATTACTAAGCAATACTCAATTCATAGGACTGCGCGTTACTATGACAGGTAATTATCATTATTAAATTAGAATTGTCATCTGTTTTTGCTGCGCCGTTATAAGAAGGTTTACACTGACGTCATACTCGAATTATCCAGATGTCTGAGCGTCGGTTGTAGAAAGTATTACACCTTGTTATGCAAAGGTCTGTACATACATTTTTTTAATTCCTTCTTCTATCTCACACCCTCCTTATGTATATATATATATATATATATATATATATATATATATATCTTGTACAAATTCTTAATCATTATTAAAATACGATTTTATTCATCCAATCAAGTTCCGATACATATTTTTTTATTAAACATGTTTACACTTGCAGAGATTATTCAACTGTGGCCTATATAAATAAATAATTGTACCTGACTAGCCAGTTAACCGCTTTTATTTAACAATAAACATTTTTTAAACCTATATTAGATAACAATTGACGTTATATTTTTTTCATATTCATTCTATAATTCAATTTAAAAAATTTGATATCCCGGTCAGATTTGAACTGCGTGATTACTGTTTAAAATCCAGCACTTTTGTACTGAGCCAAATTTCCCGTAGCTGGGAATCTCTTACTTAAAAGATGTATATGAAATTATAAGAGAAGATTCTATACAATGATGAAGAATTACAAGAGCTGGATAGAATGGGAAATTAAAGACCGCAATCAGCTTAATAAATTAGAAACGAAAATAAGCGAATAAGTAGTAACAAACAAAAATAATAGTCTACCACCATGTACTGTATACACAGGAAAATTGCAAGGAAATTCGCTTTTTTCTTGCGAATATTTTTATCACTAAATATTTTGATTGTGTTAGATGTAAAACATATATATAATAGTTGTAATTATAAAATAATAAGTAAGTAAAATAAAATTTTTCTTGTTGTCCTCAGTAGCAATTGAGATTAAAATGGTTTTTCTAAATTACTTCTTTTTTCATCATGGTTTGTATTTTTATAGATTTTACCTTTTCGGTAGTACTTATTCCTAATGGTAACTTATTAAAAGGGCGTATGTTTTGTGGATAGATAAGCCACTGTATAGTACTATTTATTGGCGTGTTCCAGCTTATCAGCTGTCAAGCATCCTGCTGTTGGTCATATTAGGCTATGGGCTGTCTAAACCATCTCATATTCCTTTACACTATTCACAAAATGTTTTGAATTTAATCCAGCACAGCATCTTAAGTTTTTTATTCGAGTTATTATTATAAAGGAAATCAAAGAAGATTTTTATTATTGGTTTAAAACGAATATTATTTTTCAAATGAAAAAATATTAATTTGAACTGGAATTAGGATACTTAAAATAACCTAAATAATTATGAGGAAACCATAACAAATGAAGAAAAATCAGTAATTGATTGGTTAAAATGTACCACATGTCAACTTAAGTATAAAGGCCAAGCCAAGAGGAACGTTAAAATTAGAGCTAAACAACATGTTTCCCATAAAAAATATAACAAGCCAGATACATCTACAATAGCTTAATATTTTTGAGAAGAAAATCATAAGTTTAAAGTAGACGATATAATCCTTTGAAAAATGTTGAGATTTAATGAATTAAACGGATGGAAAACTTTGTATAATAAATATGAAAATAATATGATAAATATTGAATCAGATCTTATTTAAAATCCTATTTTAATTTAGTTTTATTAAAATTAGAGTTAGTAAGATTTTCTAAAACGTAAACTATATTCCTATTGGAAAAACGTTAATAATTTTAATTAGTTAGATGGATAGAAACATTGCACAGTAACAAATTTATGAAAGATATTATAAATATTGAATTATCCCCTGTTTAAAAATCTATTTTAATGTAATTATATAAGTATTAGAGTTTTGTAAAAAATGTTTAACCATAGGAAATGTAAACATATTTTCATTTTAGTTGTAATTATATGTTCATAGTTTCTTAAGTAACTGAAGATGGTTACATTGTTATTGAAACGTCGTTTAGAGTTAATAAACTAATAATTGAAAATTTATAAACTTCTTACTAACTCCTAACTGCACCTGACAAACTAACCTCAAAGAATTTGGTATCTTCACGTATTTGACGTAAATGAGCGACAGTTTAAAAATAACTTTGTAGTTTCCTAACAATTCCTTAAATATTCTGTAAAAAAAAATAACCAGACAGTAAAGAAAAATCTTATTTCTAAATTTAGAAGTATACCTGTTTTCAGGCTTCGTTCTTGCGTCTTATTGGATTTTTATTTCAACCACTGCGATGCGAGTCCCGACTACAAGTCTCGGTAATTGGAATGAAGGGCTTTGTTACTACATTTTGTGTGTTCTTTTATTTTCTCCAAGAGTTTTACTATTAATTCTTCTTCGTTTTCCGAAAAAAATGTGGTTGTATGTAGCCAAACTATTCATGTTCTACCTAACTGTTGCTGTAACTATTTTATTGTTCATGATTGAAGTTTAAAGTAAAACATTTTTTGGGACAGCATACGTAAAATAACTGGGGAGTGAATCGGTAGGAGTGACGTAATCACGGAGTTGTGTAACAAACTGTAGATACAATAATTTCGTTTAGGAGATATACAAAATAAAAACATTTTGGCTGTTGCTAAGGTTCACCACTGTGAGATTATTTGGAGGTTATGTTTAAACAATTTTAAAATGCAATTCTCATATATTCATGAAATAACGTAGTATTGCAAGTTATATAACGACATGATTCCATACATCTGCTCGTACGTTTTACTCCTAGGTTATGTTACAGTCTCTATTGTAGTCTACATAAGAAGTAAGTTGAAATCATTGTATCAAGAAAATTAAAATAATAGCCCTAACTATTAGGATAATATTAAGTTATATTATGTAATATATTGAGTTGTTAATCCCATCAGATAAACTTAAAAATGATAAATAATTTTATAGGTGCTATTGATTTGGATTTAAAATTAAATTTATAAACACGATAATTTGTAAAATTTATTATAAATAATCAATAATTATTTTAGTTACCGTAGTTCAATTGTGTACGATTATGTAGTACAGAAATGTTCAGTAGTGTATGAGCCTTAAGACATTTCTCTGTGCATTATAATGTACATCAAATATGTTATGAAAAATTAACTATAATATACTTTCATAAGGTTACCTTACATTTTATTCCAGTTATTAATGTCTTACACGATTGTAGTTTATAATTTAAATCATTAAAAATAGCCATCTGTCGGTTGTCCAAGGGTTGACATTGTTTTTGTTTAATAAAATATTTTCCCTAAAAAGCATAAATAAGAATATTTTTTTAAAAAACTAATATATATCTAATTCTTTTGTTTTATTTTTTAAGGTCTCAAATTTCACTACCAACATTAATTCAATTATTTTGAATATTTCGAACCTTTATTAACCATAAATAAACTTTATAATTATTGTTACATTATGACCGTGGGAAAATTTAAGTGTTCGTTTTTCGAAATCATTTCACAAGGAATTATCCTGATCATTCAATTATACATTATACATACTTTTAATAAAATTAAAACTCAAGTATTTAACTTGAACAAGTATTTTTTCATCGTTCGTAGAAAAGAATGCTATCCCACATGTATAAAATTGAACCAAACGTTTTTGGTTTATCGTGGAAGTTGATTGTTGTGTGGGTGTCACGCTGTCACATATTAATTAATTTAGCTTTTCAAATCTGGTTGAAAGGTTGTATAAATTAAATCTCTTGGTATAGCCTAAAAATGTAATTTTTATGAAACGTATGGGTATTGTTAAATTAAATTTAAAGTAAATTTGCGGAAATTTTAAATATACACTGAATTACTGGAAGGTGGTTTTGTTATTGTTGTTTTAATTATTATTGTTAGAACAATGAAATTATGAAATATAGCATCACATTTCACAGTTTATATACGTAGTGTAAAATTACTGTCGTAACTTTAAAGTAGAAATAATTATGTTTGTAGTTGAGATTTTTGTTGAGAAAGTACGTTTTAGTTTTAGCAATGATTCTGACGAAAAGACACAATAATATATATATATATATATATATATATATATATATATATTACTTCTACTACAGACACAACTTTAGGTTGCTAAATAATTAAACAAGAATACTACACAATATCAAGAGCACAGTGGTACAATATATTACAATAAAAATATTGAAAAGAACCCCAATACCACAAAAATAATCAAAAATAACAAATAAGACAAGTTACTTAAGATTAAACCCTTATGTACATTTCGATGACCATGTCATCATCATCAGAGGGTCTTGTTACAAAACACAATCTAGCACACAAGAAGTTACAAACTAGAATGATACAAATCGTTCTCCGCGGTTCATTCCTAAGAAAGATATTTATAAATTTAAAATTTCTAATCCTGTTATACCTAGGTTATATTGCCTTCCAAAAATCCACAAGGAAGGGAAAGCAATGAGACCTATAGTTTCTGGGATTGATTCCCCAACCTACCTTTTATCAAAATGGTTAGCCTATAAATTTACTTCTTTAAAAGAAAAACGTGGTATGTTTCTAATTAAAAATAACATAGAATTTGTCAACAAGGTTAAGAATATAAAATTTAGTAGTACTGATATTATGGTATCTTTTGATGTAAGTTCGTTGTTTCCTAGCATTCCTGTTAAAGAAACTATATTGTTTGTTGGTTGAAGATTTTTTTAAAAGAAAACAACATCGAACCTATTAAAATAAACGAATATGTCAAATTAACTGAAATATGTATGTACCAAAATTTCTTTAAATTTATTAATGAATTTTATAAACAATGTGATGGAACTGCTATGGGTAACAGTTTGTCTCCTTTCATTGCTGAGCTTTTTATGAGCAGATTTGAAGAAAACTTAAAGAATAGTATTACTTATTTTCCTAGGATTTGGTTAAGATATGTTGACGATGTTTTTGCGATCTTTGATAGCAGTAAATGTAATGTTGATGTTTTTGTAAACCAACTTAATAGTATACATAGTTCCATTAAGTTTACTTATGAATTAGAAACTAATAATCGTTTACCATTTTTAGATATTCTGTGTATTAAAAATCATGAAAAAATTGAATTTGATATTTACAGGAAACCTACTAACAATAACAGATATATTTTAAATAGTTCCAACCATTGTTATACACATAAAATAGCAGCATTTAACAGTTTGGTTAACAGAGCTATCAATGTACCACTTAGTTCTAGACGTTTTTATAAGGAAATTAATTATATCAAAGGAGTGGCTAGACATAACGATTTTGATACCAAAATTATAGATAATATTGTTAGAAAACAAAGATTAAAATATGTTTTGAACACAACTACCACTCTTCAAAAAGAAGTTAAAAAATGTACTTTTATTAGTTTACCTTTCGATAATATTTTAACAAAAGGGTTAGACTCTATTTTTAAAAAGGTAAATGTTAAGATAGCCTATAAAACTCAAAATAAACTCAAGCATTTATTGTGTAACCCGAAAGATAAAATTCCAATGTTGGAAAAATCAGGTATTTATAAGATAATTTGTAGTACTTGTAACGAGATGTATATAGGTCAAACTAAAAGAAAAATTATAACCAGATTTAAAGAACATCTTGCCCATATTAAATATGAAAGACCTGAAAAATCAAGTGTAGCAGAACATGTCCTTAGTAATCAGCATGATTTAGATAAAAATGTTATTTTAGCTAAATGTATAAACTCAAAAAAGTTACTTAATAGTTATGAAAGTGTTTTTATAGTCAAATCAAATTGTAAATTAATGAATGCAGATAAAGGACCTATTCCTTACTCACCATTATATACTTTACTTAAATAGCTTTCTTCAAATTACGATGTTTTAATCTAATTACTTTTAGTTTATTAATTGTTATATGCTGTAGTTTTTATTACATATGTATCATTATAATGTAATTTTTTGACATAACCTTTTTGGTTCCTGATGGCCGATCGTTATTTGTCGGTCGAGGGCGGAGAGGGGGCGGAGCTTACCTCACGCCTATATATAGCGACCGCGGAGAACGATTGGTATCATTCTAGTTTGTAACCTCTTGTGTGCTAGATTGTGTTTTGTAACAAGACCCTCTGATGATGATGACATGGTCATCGAAATGTACATAAGGGTTTAATCTTAAGTAACTTGTCTTATTTGTTATTTTTGATTATTTTTGTGGTATTGGGGTTCTTTTCAATATTTTTATTGTAAAACAAGAATATTAATTTAATAACCTTTAATTTATTTTACCTTACGTTCAGTAATTTACAATTTACCCCTTTAAATCCATTAAGTTGATTCAATGATAAATCTTTGATTGAATAAATAATGATAATTCTAATATAAAGGATACTCTTTATATTCATTATTTATATAAAGGCCTCTGGTTCTTTAGTACAATATATTAAAATACAGTGCCTGTTTAGTATTACTTTTTCGATTCGTTATTTGGGTTTCTTTCTGTTAATTAGACGTGGTATGATGCAAAAACAACTTAATTCAATTTTTTCATCACAATGAATTTATATTTATAAGAAATTTACTCAGTCATTAAATCTTCTGTTGACTGGAACTATTTCTAATAATGTGTAGTTATTTGTTTGAGACTCCTTGCCTTCTTTTTGTTCCTTCGGATTTAACTTCAATAGTATCACTTCTGGTGATTTTAAAATTCACTTCCCTTTCTCTTTAATGACTTACTTAATTAATTACCCATCACACTTTTTATTAATTATTTATATAAAATAGCCTTTCAAACTCTTTATCATTTATTCGTAATTCCAATTACTATTCTTCCAAAAAAACTTGCCACTTGCTCCAAAAACCTCTAGACTTCCAGTAGGTCGCTACTTAGTCCTCCTTTTCCTGATTATCTTACTTTTGAATATTGAGTATTTTACTTCCCCTTTTGGGATATCAACCAATCAGATTTTAACTTTTAAATTTTTCAACGAGTAATGTTTTAACAACGATTTTCTGCTGTTTGTGTTTTCTCATTGGTACAAACAAACTTTTTCTTCCTTGACTACTGCAGATGTTAAACTCCTCTTTCACTTGTTTTTCAGATTTATTCTAACCTTAGAAATATTTTACATTATTATATTAGCGAAAACGGATTAATAACACTAACTGACATTAACAATTTTATGATCTCTCTACTGGTTTTTAATACGCCTTCTCTGTTGGCTCTGTCCTGAAAACTTGTAACCTATCACTTCTGAATATTGACTACGAGTCTATAATATGCCTGCTATCTTTTCCATTATATATATATCACTAAAATATTAGAAAGGTAAAGTGTAAGATCTGTCAAAACTTAAGTAGAGTAGTTGCTATTGTAATCTGTATGAGTTGGCCTTGTGTCATGTGCTGAATATATTGTTCAATATTTGGAAAATGAAAATCTAGTAATGTCAAAGGGGGAAAGCGTAAGTTTTGTGTTCTAAAGGGAGTATGATTTCAATACTAGTCAAATTTCCAATGTGCAAAACAATGAAATTAGAGAAGCGTCATGCTAGGTAGACTGTGCTACGTGTAGTTTGAAAATTAGCATTTTTCCTAGAGCGCAGTTTAACGTTTGCAAAGGTTACCTTTGGGAGAAAGGGAGAGTAAGGGGGGAGAGAGATTGGTTCTGGTTGGAGGAAACCAAAATATAAACCTCGTCAGGATTTGTTAGCGATATTGAGTAGATATATTGGGGAGAGAGACATTAAGAGAGAGAGAGAAAAATGTGCCTATATTTGATCAGAATTAGACAAAGATTTGGAAGAGATGTACATGTTAGTTTGTATGAGAAAAGTGGAATAGGAAACGATTATACGAGTAAAATTTATAGAACATATATCATATGTTGTGGTTGTAATTGGCAGCAAGTTTCAAGTAAATAAAATGTTAAGTTTGATTAAGAGGAATTTGAACAGGATAGAAATTTCAGTGGAAACGTATTATAAGGAATGAAGGTTTAGAGAGTAAAACTATTGAGCGGTCGGGTTTATGAAGATGCAACCACGACTGTGCTAAGGATCCAAAAGGACTGAAATCGTAAAAAATTATAAGTACGTCTTAAATAACATTGTAATTAGCTTCTTAATTTTTTCAGTATTTTTGTATGACCTACCATAAACTTACATTTTATTTACAAATTATTGTACTATATTATAGGCTTTGACGCAAGAACTATCACTCTCAGAGATATATGAAATCAATTTCATATTTGCTTCAATTATTCACAAATAATTGAAGTATTCTTTTTATTCAAGACCACTTTAGTGATGGTAGTTTTCAAGATAGTAATTTATAATTTGATGATTACTGTCTATGTAAAAATGCTTTCAATGTGTTTATTTGATAATTTCCTCCTAATTAATTTAGATAAATTAAATTGCTTATGTAATCTGTTTAGTTAACGGCCATACTTATTACTTACATTTATGTACTCATCAATTCAATTAATTTATCAGTTCAGTTGGAATATTGATGACCATATATCATTACTACTATTAAACCCATTTAAGTGTCAAGGTACATAAGGGCCGAGTGTATATATACAGTATATAGGCTACTGTTAATATAATTAAAAATTTTCGAAAGTTGACTCCCAAATATACCAAGTAAGATTCTTGTTTTATTTACATTAAAGTGATAACTCAATACAAGAAAACAGTGTTGCTAATGAATATATATATATATTTTTTCTTCTAAGATTAAATAATATACACTAATTACAGGAATAATTTATTGAATAATACACTCAAAGATTTTCTTTTGTTGACATTACCAACATCCTCAGGAATTACAATACAATTCTGAGTATTACATGAGTATTGTAATTCCTGAGGATGTTGGTAATGTCAACCAACGAAAAGCTTTGATTGTATTATTCAATAAATTATTCCTGTAATTGGTGTATATTTTTTAATATTAAAAATAATTCCAACAGGAAAACGTATTTGATATTCTACACACACACACACACACACACACACACACACATATATATATATATATATATATATATATATATATATATATATATATATATTATTATTATTATTATTATTATTATTATTAATATTTGGTATTGATATACAATGACAAATCCCAATAATTACTGGATTGTCACTGTATAGTTGCTTTATAAATGGTTCTATTCATCCCTTGGGCGCCAATTATCCAATCACAGTTATAATAATCTTAACTTAATCACTTAGTAACTTGATCTCCTAACGCCAGTGATAAGCTTCTAATTGGCTAATTTGTAAGATGGTTTCTGGTACTAAATAATTACAAACAGTTAATCAATTCGACAATATTCATTAAATATTTTGTTATTAATACTGTGATAATGAGGACAATACATAAATATTGGATGATGAATAATATTACTTTGTAATATTACCTTAAAATAATAGTTTGGCCTAGCTTCCGCGCCTTCCAGAACCTGTACACCGCCCTAATATTGGTTTGCAAATTTATTTACTATATATTATTATTATAATATTCTATTTATTTATTATAATATGTTAGTTAAATTTATATCTGGGGTTAGTATATGAGAATCGAGTTGCCTGCCTCGTTATCTATCATTTTATTATATTATTTAGTACACAATATCAAGAACACAGTGGTACAATATATATATATATATATATATATATATATATATATATATATATATATATATATATATATCAATATAATATATATATATATATATATATATATATATATATATATAAAATAATCAAAAATAACAAAAAAAAGAAATAAGAAAATCTTAAGTAACTTCTTTTATTTGTTATTTTTGATTATTTTTGTGGTATTGGGGTACTTTCCAATATTTTTATTGTAATATTATTTAGTGATATGCATTTCTTAAATTTATGATGCATATAATTAATTAGTTTGATGGTCTTTATAAATCTGATTGAAATTGTAAATAAAGTATTTCAATCAATTTAGAATAACTTTATAATAAATCTATGGTACGAATAGCTAGAGTGTTAAATGGCCAAGGATTGGTGTCTCCCGCGTTGATTCTTTATGTCGGTCTGGATCCCCTATCTGCCCCCGTCTTAAAACTTCACTTCGGCCACTTGTAATATAATCAATTATTAATAATTTATTCGCTATCCACTTTACCACGTATTTACGGATTATGTTCTCAATTTGTAATTAATTTGAATGGACACACTTAAACGTTCTTTTTATATCCACTCCACATGTAGCTTTCCTGATTCCGACCATGCAACTTTACCACTTCCTTATTCCGCTGATGTTCACTTCTTTACGTATTAACCCCCTCAGAATGCTCTCCTTTCCCTTTGCTCTATTTTGGTATTTGTTTGAAAATTCTTACTAATCAGCTTTCCTATAACTATTTCCATCCAATCGTATGTTCCCTTATATATATATATATATATATATATATGTGTGTGTGTGTATATACTAAAGAAAAGCTTGGTCAAATGAAGCTAGGTTAGTTTTCAATTTAACAGTTTCTTAGAATTTGAACCTGTAAATTAGTAATTTTAGTGATACATTTTTTTAAAGTATCAATAAAGGTAATTAAATAAGTATACAGTGAGTTATTTTGTAAAGACCAGAAATTCCGAAAACTAATTCTTTTCAAAATACGGATTTGGCTCCCAACAAATAAATTATATTTTTAGGTCATTAAAGAAACTAAGTAAATGAATAATATGACAAGTAATTTTGATATAAAAATTGAATTTATTTCGTAACATTTTTAGTAGATTTTACTAGTGGTATTTTTTAGTTGGTTACAGTACCATGAGCAACACAGTTGTGTTATTATATAGATATTAACACTGTTTTTTTTTGTATTCACTATATGTACTTAAACAAGAGAATCTTACTTGATATTTATGCGGGACTTAACTTTCGAAGATTGATAGTATCTCCATTGTCGAACATCAACTGAACTGAGTGCTGTAGTAGATTGCCAGGTGTGTGGAATTTCCGTCGCCACGTGGAATACAGATATTGTTCTATTTTGGGATTCATTGCACTGTGGGAACCTTTGGCTTGGGGCTAATTTGTCTACTATGTTGAATAATTTATCGTTTTTTTATATAATTTGTTCGTTTCTGATAATATTTTCATATTTATAAATTTGTAGCTGTTCCCATCGTGTCATTTTGAGGTTTTTTGTATTTTTTTTTTATTAGATGTATGTTTTATAACATTATATATATATATATATGTGTGTGTGTGTGTGTGTGTGTGTGTGTGTGTGTGTGTGTGTGTGTGTGTGTGTGTGTGTGTGTGTGTGTGTGTGTGTGTGTGTGTGTGTGTGTGTGTGTGTGTGTGTGTGTGTGTGTGTGTGTGTGTGTGTGTGTGTGTGTGTGTGTGTGTGTGTGTGTGTGTGTGTGTGTGTGTGTGTGTGTGTGTGTGTGTGTGTGTGTGTGTGTGTGTGTGTGTGTGTGTGTGTGTGTGTGTGTGTGTGTGTGTGTGTGTGTGTGTGTGTGTGTGTGTGTGTGTGTGTGTGTGTGTGTGTGTGTGTGTGTGTGTGTGTGTGTGTGTGTGTGTGTGTGTGTGTGTGTGTGTGTGTGTGTGTGTGTGTGTGTGTGTGTGTGTGTGTGTGTGTGTGTGTGTGTGTGTGTGTGTGTGTGTGTGTGTGTGTGTGTGTGTGTGTGTGTGTGTGTGTGTGTGTGTGTGTGTGTGTGTGTGTGTGTGTGTGTGTGTGTGTGTGTGTGTGTGTGTGTGTGTGTGTGTGTGTGTGTGTGTGTGTGTGTGTGTGTGTGTGTGTGTGTGTGTGTGTGTGTGTGTGTGTGTGTGTGTGTGTGTGTGTGTGTGTGTGTGTGTGTGTGTGTGTGTGTGTGTGTGTGTGTGTGTGTGTGTGTGTGTGTGTGTGTGTGTGTGTGTGTGTGTGTGTGTGTGTGTGTGTGTGTGTGTGTGTGTGTGTGTGTGTGTGTGTGTGTGTGTGTGTGTGTGTGTGTGTGTATATATTACACTTCGTCCATCATAAAAGCAATTCTTAACGTGCCATTATTCATAATCACTTTAATTAGGTCCTTTAAATTAATAACTCTTTGTGATTAAAATTATAGTTAATTAAAACTCTATTCCTTAAAAATAATATTAAATTAAAATTAACTTTGTAGTTACAAAGAAAGTTTTACTTTCGAATTAATTTTGAAATCTTTGTACGTTCTAATCAAGTTGGGTTTGAGGTATTCAGTAGGTGTCGTGTTTACTGCCAGATAGCACATAAGTTAGTCCTTTGGGATTTTGGCTTTAGAGATGTGGAGTTATATATGCGACGGTTGCCATGGTAACCCCAGTATTGTCCTTGATACGAACGACCTACATACATACGACGTCGACAGCATACGGTAGGTACTTCAAAATCCAGTAGTTTTCCAATGTTTAATGTTTAAGTGGCCAGCACTAGCTTTCCTCATACTATCCCAAAGCTTTACTTTTTGCTGGAATTTTAGTTATTAAAGATTATTTACAAATATTTTAGACATTTATCTAGTAAGTGTAAAATGTAATGTTATTTTAAAATTAAAATCATATGAAATCGATTTTATTTAATATACTTCGGGTTAATATTTTGTAATTTACGGCTTGCTGAGAGTTATAATTATATATTTTTTTTTCATATACAGAGTCAGGACGTTTTCGGTACTGCTAACTTCATAGTATTGTTTGGGACCAAGTTTTTTTTACAAAAAAAGTAACTAAATAAGCAAACAGACGATTCCTGGCACACGACCGACGCGTAAAGGGAGTTAACCACCCCTCAAAGAGATTGTTTTAGAACTGAACATTAGTAATTCAGTATTGTCTGCCTAAAATTCATCAAGAAGGTAGATACATGAAACCTATTATTTCAGAAATCAACTCACCTTTTTACCTTATTTCAATAAAAATATTAATGGAATTTAACAAACCAAAATTAGCATATAGACTATTTCCCATTCATAATAATTTATAACAAGTAGATAGAGGTTAAAATTAACCTCTTTCTAGGATTAAAATAGAAGTTGAACTTGGAAGTATAGAAATTTTCATTTAGTTTAATTTTACTGTTTCTTATTAAACGTGGATTAGTAGCTATAAAACTTTTAAAAGGGCGTTTAAGTTTAACTAAAATAGAGTCACAGAAAGTGAATCCGTTTTCAGAACTTGCTGAAGTTTGCATGATGAAAAGTTATTTTAATTTTAATAACGAGTTCTATAAACAGGTAGATGGTGTTGAGATGGGAAACCGTCCATCACCATTTAGCGTTGAACCTTTCACGGTTGATAGGAATTAGTAGGAAGTTTAATGTATTTCGTAAAGCCTGGCTACAGTATGTCGATGAATAACAAAAAATGAACAAATTCATGATTCGGTCTTTATGCACAAGTAAACAAATTTGTCTCCAAACGTAATAGAAACATTGTTTAAAAATATTTCTAACGTCACAAGGATCATTTGTGCCCTGTAAAGTGAATATTACAATTTATGTTGTTTTTGTCACTTAAACGTAAAAACGTAAATGAATTACAATACCCAACAATGTCTCCTATATCATTATGGTGTTTTACTATTTTCAATTTCTTACAAACAGAATTTGAATCCATAGGAAACTATCAGATTGACGGTAACTAAAACGAACTCTGCATATATTTCCATTGATTCTTACCAAGATATAATATAAAAGAACTTCATTTCTAACTTAAAACTGTTTCCCATACGAAAACGATGCTTCACAGAGTTTCAATGCTCACATAAACTACCCTCTGTCAGTTGAAATGAAATAAACTTGGTTTCATATCGTTATATTGGTTTGATCAGTTTGGTCAGTTAAGTTGTTTCAAAGTGTTTCGACGAAACGTGTGGCTAAATTCGTTTCAAAGTATTTCTTTTCCTCAAAAACTTCACCGGACGGAAGTTGCTCTCCAAATACTGAATGGAATCGCCATTAATCAATAATCCCCAAAACTTTTCTGTACTTAATTGCCCTCTGGAAACAAAATGTATTTGTAATTTTGAGATTCATTTCTTTTTTTAATGTCTGAAAGAAGTCCAATGAAAACCTAATGCAAAAGACTTTCCCAACAGCTGGGAACAAAGTAAACCTTTTTTTATAATAGTCTACCACTTTACAGATACTTCAAAGACAACTGTAGCAAAGCGACGACAATTAAACTTTACAATGACGTTAATTCAGTTACTTTATACATTATTTTAGTTTAGCTGGTATTTTAAGCCAAGGTTTATGAAAAAACACAAATGTCTTAACATCTGCCCCTCAAGTTTTCTTCGTTTTATTTAAAATTTGTTTTGTTATTTTGTTTTATTTAAAATATTGCGTTTTGTGTTAGTTTTTTATTGGCTATGATAACCACAGTTGGTTTTTCGCCAGAAAAACAAAAAAAAACGTTTTGCCACTTCACCCATTTTTAATCCATGATATTGGTGACAGTTTCTCATTTCTCCATTCAAAAACATTTACCATTGGGTTTGCTACTTTCAGATCCGCGAAGACACCTGGCGTACCACCGGCTCAGTTCCCCGGAAACCGGCCCCGGAGTGATGGACGCAATGCTGAGACTGCCATCGCCCTCGCCCCGGCTGTCTTCGGCAGGCAGCACTACCTTGTGTCGGCTGGCCAAACTATTGAACCAGAAACCGGCTGCAGAATCTGCGCGGAGGAACAGCTGGGAAAAGTAAGTGCGTAAATATGGGTTCGTTCATATTCAGTCTGTGAGAGTGAGTCTCACACACGTCATGAATTTTTGAATTTACTGTTAATATTTATTACTTGATTTTATTATTACTGAGATACATTTATAAGTTTTCACAGTCTAATTTATATTGAAATATTTTTTCTATAGAAAAAACAGCTTTGTAAAGAGTTTTAAATTTTCTCCTTTTTAAAAAGGTACAAAGAATATACCCTAATGAGAAGTATAAGCTACAAGATTTGTTCAAACCATTATCAGTTAGTTTTTTTTCTACTTTAGAGTTTTAAAGTGTGAGTATGACTCTTACAGCCTTGAAAAATAGAAGAGAATTGTGAATATAAAGAGAACCAAGGTAGGGGTAATAAAAACCCCTGAAATGAGATATTTACGAGAGAACCGGGTCTGGATCGTGACGTAGACTTCCTATCTATCGAGGTCTAAACACATAGATATACGTTATACTTTTTGT
>JBAIZL010000002.1:330614319-330701819 GCA_036971475.1 Prosapia bicincta
GTGTACGAATATGTCTTGGTTAGATCTATATCCTTGATTGTATGTAATCTTGGTATCTATTCTGTTATAGCTTGTTTCTTGTTGATTAACAGCCCTTCTCGTCAACCCCAAACCAGTTCAACAAAAACTTCATTTTATATTCGTTATTATTTCCATTTTTTAGGTTATTTTAAAATATGTGGGAATTTAGCTTTAAACTAAAAAAAACCCCACGTGGGCCAGACCTGACTCGTTCATAACACCGAGATCATAAGTTCAAACTTGTACAGTCGCTCTATCATTAAACTGTTTGCGTCAAATACAAGTGTCACTTAACGTGAAAAGTAACTTGTTTGCGTATTAATGTTCGCGACGCGGCGTTTCGCGGCGAAACACAGTCGGTATATTGTTGGCTTTCAGTTCCACCCGGTGCTGACAGAGAGAAAACAATTGAAACTGGAGTGACATCAGCAGTAGTTCGATTACGTTGTGCAGGGTCGATAATTGTGTTCGCAATGATGTAACTTGAAGTCACTCCATATTGTGTGTCAGACTTAAGCTTTTTACTAGTTTTGCGTTATTAAAGTGTCTCTTACGCCCTTTATGTATCTTAATCTCCCAACCTACGACAGTAAAAAGCTTGAATGTGTATTTTATTAGAATATACAGAAAAGAACTGAGAAGAAACTGTGTAGAAATGAGTGCGATCTCTGTCAAATGAAACTGCGTTAAAAATAAATTACACTGGAATAGTAGAAATCATTTTTGTGTGGATTAAGTAATTTATATAAATATATAATTAGGCTGTATAAGGATTTATTGTATTTAGGTGATTTTTTTATTCGAATAACGTCTTTTTTCTACATAATAAGCCTCAGTCAGATTTGTTCGTCATTGGAAAATATTGTTTTGGTCTAACAATTTAAGAAAATATATTGCAGATGTTATTGTTAATCCTAATTTTCCCTTAGCATAGACTATATGTGCTGTCAGGAGTAACACCTGATAAGTAGAGTGTGTCTTACTAACGTATTGCAATAGTTTCTAAGATTAAGATGCTTTTAACGAAGCTTGAGTTTGTAATGAATTGACTCTTTGAACTTCTCAGTTATTTCTATATCTGAAGAGGTCATTCAGTAAGAGGTCATTCAGTAAGAGCTCATTCGGTAAGAGGTCATTCAGTAAGAGCTCATTCGGTAAGAGGTCATTCAGTAAGAGGTCATTCGGTAAAAGGTCATTCAGTAAGAAGTCATTCAGTAAGAGGTCATTCAGTAAGAGGCCATTCAGTAAGAGGTCATTCATTAAGAGGTCATTCAGTAAGAGGTCATTCATTAAGAGGTCATTCAGTAAGAGGTCATTCAGTAAGAGGCCATTCAGTAAGAGGTCATTCATTAAGAGGTCATTCAGTAAGAGGTCATTCAGTTTTTAACCCCTGTTTGAAACGTTTTAATTAATTACATTCCTTGTAAAAATCATATTTTGAGCTTAGCTAAATGTATTATAACTTTTGATATTTCAAGTACCGTCTCCTAAAAGGGGTTGATAATATGGGGTTGTTATAAAGACTGACCGTTGCTGCAGTTCTAAAACGGAAAAACCGGGACGGTGCTACCATCAGTCTCGCAGTTTCTTGCAAGATGTTCCCCTTCAACTCCTTGAAACACCTTCCTAATATTATATTACATGCACTTGTACCAGCGGACATTTCCCTCCAGGCACCATGCACGTCTAGTTTTCGGCTCTTTATTGGGTTTACTAATTTCTGTTTTTTTACCCTACGTGAATTCCCAACTTTCATTTTTCTCCCCTTTCATGACACATTCAACACCTGCTTCATCTTCTTGTCCATAGCGAACCTTTAGTATTTCCAAAGGGTTCTGATTTTATTTACCGTAGATCTGTATACTTGGGCAGATGGTAATTCAATATACATTTATGACCTTTTTTAACACGATACATTTGCATTTTCAATGCTTTATTTAATGACCTTACTTCAGATTTAAGAGCCTCCTCATCGTATAATAGTAGGATGTAACACCTCACAATACGATAGGAACAGCTTCATTACTTAGTCATACGAGGGAATAAATGTTTTATTATAATAGACACGCCTCTAGCTATTCTTCCCTTCTTTTACCTCCTGTGTTTCATCTTTATCCCAATTTATAGTTATTTGTAATTAATTGCATTTTCTGTTTATTTTAACTTCGTTGTTTCTTTTAGTTTCTATTCGATCACTTTGGTTTTGCCTGAATTTCTGTTCTCATTTACTACTCTTCGAAAATATTTAGTTTCTTTTTATTCAATATTGTGTTTTTTATTTTCTGTTTTGGTTTCTTTCACTTCAGTTTTGATTTACTTTTTTATTTCGTTTATCTTATATTTACATATGTCTCACTCAATTCCCTAACTATACTTAATCATTACATCACTTTCCAATGATCTGATAAGCACTTGTTTGATCTATTGTAACAGCTCACTTCATGATATTCCAGAGTATATCATTTATTGCTAGTCAAAGTTTTTATCAGAATATCCTTTCGGTTTAGACAGAATCGTTTCCCCAAAAACTTAAACAGTTTTCTCACTGCCATCTGGATACCAATATCTTAATTTGGACGACTTTCCACTCTAAGCTCCGAGGTCCTAGCTCCGGGAGTCTGCATCCCGGACAAACACTTCGCAGAAGGCAACATCCAGCTCTATGAAGAACTCATGAGGGACGATCAAGAAAAGGAGCTCAGGGCTAAACGCCGGTGGCGCAACAAGCAGCGGGCATGGCGACGGCAACGACGCAGAGAAGCGGAAGCAGCCTCCCTAAAATACGTTATTTTTTGTTATAAATCAAATTGTATTTTTCGTATTATTTTTAAATAAATGTATAATTTTTGTAAAAATTTTCTGAAAATAAAATTCCCAATCCGTCTTTTAGGACCAATTAAGAATTTTAATAATCGATACCTAGTACTCTCTAGCTTTCCTCCATCACTCGTTGCTGCTGTTACTTGTTAATTCCTTCTCGTAATCCACTATCACACTCAAATTGCATACCTTATAGATTAAAAAGTAGATATATGACTTTTACAAAGCACGTTTGTTCAAGAATCTCATATATTGTGTAAACAAACATGGGAATCCCATATTTATAAATAATTTGGATTTGTGCTAACCGCGTTTAAGATGACTATCACCAGTGTCTACTTCTAACTTTCAGAATATTCTCTTGTGTATAATACGTAATACGATAAGAGTGTGACATATTTATACTCAAGCAAGCTTTTGCATTGTTATTGATATTAACGGGAAATGTTAGTTTGTGCTTTCGAGTTATTTGTCGATATTTAATATTTTGATAAATAAATATACCAGATAAAGCAATTCTTGGTTTTTTTTTATTGACATGGTGACTTAGAGTCGTTAAATTCATCTCGCAAGTAGTCGTGTTTTTTTTATTGCATGTTACACTTCTTCTTCATTAAAAGCCTAAACATGCATTATTTAAACCCTGTTTTACTCATTAAAATAACGAACAGTTTAATAAAACGATAAAAAAACTGAATACAATAAATATGTTTCTCACTTAAAACAATAACGGATTTGATACATTCCGATTAGGAAACCCCTAATATGAATTCTATTAACAGTTCTATAAAATTCCTAACACAAGAGTTTGATTTTCTCATTTAATTAGAAAAGGTTCCAACATTAGGCTTTATAACAACTGTAAATTTCTAAATTATTTAGGCATATCTTTGAAAATTAAAGATTGTGATTATTTTGTTCATTATTTAGATTATAATGAATTTATTATAAAACTTTACACATATTATTACAGTGACATTGGCCCCTGGAAAGATATAGAATGAGATATGCAACGTGAAGTTGTGAATAGTATTTCACGCATTGAAGGGGCTAACTATCACAATAACCATATTTTGGTCATGCTGTTGTGGAATGTTTATTAGTTTGTTTAAATAATATACATAGTTTGAAACAAAACTCAATTACATACAATTTTATAGGAATGTGCAGCTCTTACAAAAACTAGTGTTTCTGTGATGTTTCACAAATACACGTTTCATGCAATCATCGCAATACGCATAATGAGTCATCAGATTGGTTTAACCCTAATGAATGGTAAATTTAATGCACTAAAACTAAAAACATTATAGTTTTACCAAGAAAATACTGAATTATATATTGATAGTGACGCCATTTCTCTTCACTGCAGATGTGAATTTCAAGTGTTGAATCATCTGGTTGGACAAATGCCAACTTAAATACAACGTCCATTTATGACGTTCGCTCAATAAGTCCGTTATTTATTATATATATCTATATGCCGGTTGCTTCTTTCATATTAAACTGGCTTGATTGTGGATGGTATGCTTAAATGCAAGACAAGATATGCTTTTTTTCAAATAACATCGTTTTTGTTAGAGAGGATGAGAATAAAGCAGTGGTGTGCCTATTCTAAAATATCGTTTTACATTTAAAAGTGTCTGAAAAATGCACAGGTCGCTAACACGAAATACGCTCGTCTTTAAATGCAGAGTTCCTTTAAGGAGCTGGTTATCTATTAGGACGGTTGAATATTTTTTGTGTGAGTTATATAGTTCTTAAAGCTGTCAATTTAGAACTGGATGTTTCAATGAGTTAAACGTTTGTAAATACTTAGGACCGTTTAAAGTAGAATTCTTCTCAAGGATGTATCCATTTACTGTTAATATATAGAACAAGAATATAGTTCTATAACCTCGAGTTTTGTGTTGGTAGAACATTAGTTGATCATTTCTACCAAAACATTTTCAGTGCATTTTTTCTACGTGGGATTCAAGACCAATTATAGTTGTGGTATTTTTTTCTTGGAAATAATCCACCAGCTAAAGAGAAAGCAAATGTGGATCCGGAAGGTTGTTCTTTGATGAGGAGGTTGTGGAGGATGTTTCATCAAAAGAAATAGAAACAATACAAAGAGGTGCAATAATTGTAAGCTCGGAGATAAATAAGAACAAATAGAAGAGACTTGAACTACCTCTTGTTCCGTATAAAAGCAAGAAACTATCCTCAAAGACCATAAAAGCAATTTTGGTCTTCTTCAAATAAAAAAAAACTTGTCTTTGACGCCTAGGCCGGTGACATACAAACCGCAACACCTGCGGCTAGTCCAAGAGACTAAATTGCAGACGAATAACAGGATTCTGACACATGACCGCCGCCAATGTTTGCCCTCAAAAAAAAAAAAAAAAATGAACAAGAACCATTTAGTTTTGAAAATGTAACAATTTCATTTTATTCTTAACAACAATCTCGTTTTATTGTTCAACAAAGCGCTTTAAATAGTTTGGATGTACCAAAATATTTTGGTGCGCAAAATAAGAGCACAAGAAATACAGTGTTACGTGGACTTTTGTAATATTTGAAAGGGCGTTTAAGAGTGCATTTGATACATTTGGGAGATGATGCACTTGGAATAAAATTACGAGATAATTGGCAAATTCTACTGGATGAACCAAAGGACTCTCGAGGAACTATTAGAAACACGTGGCGGCTTCATAAAAACGTAGGCAAGGAAGCGTTGAGAATTCCTATCTGACGTATTGAGATGTTGGTGTGAAATTGAAATAAGTAAAAGTTACGAGCTCCATCCACGCCTTTCTCTGATTCAATCTTTGTAGCCATCGTATGATTAATTCAGAATATCTTGATATTTTCCCACTTCTTCAATGAACCACTCGGTGTTGAAATTCATTTGTTCTAAGTAGGCTGGCGGTGGCGGTTCTGCTGCTAGAGTTTCATGGCCTACCTTCGCCTATGTACTACCCTGGCGCTACCGCTGGATATAACAAGATTCTAGCAGGTGAATTGCGGCATCCAACTCATAACGTTTGCGGTCCGCGTGATTATATGTACTTCACAACAGCTTAGTACTACTTTGCGGCATTGAGATGGTGGCGGATCGTGTGCCACGGCATTATATATATATGACGTTTGAAGTTTATATTTACTGTTAGACGCCAGGGATAAGACATTTCTGTTTGTTGAAATATCTAAGACTTTGGTTTTTCAACCAGGATTCTTTACAGCAACAGTGAGGAAGGTCGTAAAGCTAGAATGTGCGTTAGTAAGGAATCGGCGCGCGAAGAGAATAAAAAGGTACACTCAAGAACACTGAATTTATTTTATCTTTTTATGGTCTCATATTTTGGTTGATTGAAAATTTTATAACACCTTTAAATCAATAAACAATAGAGGAAATTATCCGTCTAACCTCCAGCCAAATCCGTTTCCAAACCCAAAACAAAAGAATATTTTTAATGGTAATTTTATATAGCTCTGTTTAAAACAGCTGATTCGCAAACCGCAATAGAATGAAATGCTAACAATTTAAATTTTTATAAAAATTATAAATAGGTTAAGACTTTTTCAAAATGATTAAATGGCTTTAAAGATAGTTTTGCAAAAATTATTTTATTGTTTTGGCAAACTGAAGCAAAAGGAGCTAAAAACCACAACAAATATTCCAGGTGAAGCCTAAGCATCATATGTTTAAGCTTAGAAGAGATTTCTCAAGAAAAAACACAAGTGACTCTATCAATCGAAGTTCGGTTTGTGTACAAAAGGTTTGTCTGTGGCTTTTAATGAATACTGCATTTGTAATAGAAGACTTGACGCTTGGCAATCTTTTACACAATGACGCATTCATTGCGCAAAGGAACATTTCTGTTTCTTCTCATCAAACTGTGAAGGTTAGCGCTCTTGTGTTGGCCTTGTCTTCTACTTCCACTTCTTTTGTAGATCCAAAAACTCTGATTGCAAAAAGTCAGAAGCCTTTTGGATAATATAAAATAAACACGAAAAATATTTTTAAAATCTCGTAAAATATTAGATCTACTTATACTCGCTGAATATAATAATAATTTATTGACACAATATTTTGTTTATGTATTATAACTTAAATTCACCCAAACAGAAAAGTCAGAACATATAGTTGGGTTTTATAACTATTGAAGCCAATTAAATTATGCACATGTTAAATACTATGAGACATTAAATTCCAAACAAGAACTTTTCAAAGTTATCCCCGTAAGATCATCCTAAGTTACCCCTCTGTACTGATTGTTGAATTTGGTTCGAAAATGCAAAGCTTAAACTGTTCCAGAGCTAAAACATTACATCCGATATATTACACAATTCTAATGTTGCAAATTTCATCCAAATAGATATTAAATCAGACGTTTAGCTTCCTAATTTTTTTTCACTTTGCTTTTACCTCTCTTAACAAACTCAGAAATGACTTAACGCGGTTGGTTAGTGTTTTAGCTTGAATCAAATATATAAGCCCCATTAAATATACTCAAACATTCGATGCGTAATAGTAAGAAAATTAAAAATACACTACATCTGACATCGTGACGCGTCCAGGACTTTTTTGTAAGTTAACCAAGAAATTCATTACTTCGTCGGTGACATTTGCTTACCATTGTTGAAAACCAAATAACGAATAATTTCAGTAGATACAGATTTATTAAAGCTTCTGTCTCATGTTTTAAAAACCAGTTAGTAACGAATTATTTCCAAATTTTTGATTTCACAGATATTTACCATCCTTAACTACACACAATACAAGTTTCGACAAGTATATAGACAGTGGGAGTTGATTTTTTTCTCTGGAAATGTAAATGTTTTGTTGCAATTAATGTTTAGTGGTAAATGTCTGAAAAAATAAATGCCTTGGAAAATATCTTATTATTTTTATAATATGTTTATATTTGGTGATTCAGAGTTTATTAAACTGGTTGGTGTATATTGTGTCTTATTATATAATAATATTTAGGTTATTTATCACAGAAAGCTAATATGATATTTTCACATAGAGGATGTAAACTGTTTAGAATGTCGTTAGTTCCTTTGTCTCGTATTTAGAGAATAAAAAGAACTGTATAAAATTTGTTTTAAATAATCTTTAAAAAACTAAAACTAACTGTCTAGTATAAATATCTTATTTTTGTGATATTTAATTTCTACTTTTATTAACATGTTTTAGTAATTAAAACGTTTTTTATGTTTAATTGGTTAATTGATTTAACGGGTGAGCTTAATTACAACTGTTTTCTTGTTCCTTTTCTCATTCGTTTTCATATTCTTTTTTCTCTTTATTTATCTCGTCTTTTACAAGAGCAAGTTATTGTTCACTGCACCCATTATCTCTCCATTTTCCTACACCTTTTCAAATTTACCTCAGCTCAGTATGTTATATGGTATCCTTGTAATATGAATCCTTCGTAATGTTTCGCCACAAATAATTTTCCTGCTATATTTAATCACTGTTAACCTCGATTGTATCGTTTTCTAGTATCCATGACAAGTTCAATGTAATACGATATAGCAAAGACTTCTTTAAAAAGCTATTTCTGCCACCTGATCTCTTTCTTGTTTCTTGTATTTATTACTTATTGTTCTCAAGAAACGTTATACTTTTTGGGTACACTACAAGTGGGCCTACATTTAAACTCATAACGTTTGAAAAGTCGTTTTCTTGTATTGCCATTTCCATTTTCAGATACCTCTGTGCTCAAATTCCATACATGTTTTAAATGTCCGAGCTTTCTAATATAATAGAAGTAAAATGTTTGAAATAAATAGACTAATAAAATATATAACAAAAAGATTATTGCACTACAGATAATAACACCCTCAAAACTATAAATTTCTTACAAAGTATTTATTTTCTAGGTTAAATCTTTTTATTCAAAAAAACTATAGTAAATCATTTATTAAAACTATGACAGGACTTAATCCCTGGAATAACTGTACTGCAAAGTAAACTTTGTAAAATTATAACCTGATAATATTTTATTTGTGAAGTACTTGAAGTACAACAAATCTATCTCTAGAATGTGGCAACTTTTTCTAGCGTTTTTTTAGCGTTCAATGAATTGTTCTCATGTTCACTATGTTCGTCACTCTGTTAGTGCATTGAGTGCTTTCGTAGTGGGAAAATGTTTAACAATGTCACCTATGTCGTCTCAATTCCGAGCTCGTCTGGGCACAGCATTAAAAACTCAAATCACAGCGGACACCAATACAGTACGTGGGGCACGTAGCTATCACGTGAAGTGGAACGAGAGGCGTGGTAAATAGGCCGCTTAATGAAGGCATTCTGTTTCACGCGATTTATACACACATGTTACTTGTGCACTCTCAGCTATGCACTTCTCTGACGTAATTAATTTGCGTGTAATAAAAGCACGTAGGAAAAAGTATATTGGTTTCGACCTAGATTCGTTTTAAAAAGCACAAACTAGTTAATTAATTAATTAAAACTTTGTATATATAAAGCTTTAAAAATACAGCGAGTAACTGGAGGGGGGGGGGGAATTCGCTTAATCAACGTCGTTATTTGAAAAATATTTTACTTTAAAATAAAAACAACTAAATATTCGTATTGAGTATTTAGAGTGTATTTATTAATTTTTAATTATATTACATCTTTTTTTAACGATATTTAATTTTATTTATTATTAATTTTAAATATATTTATTAATTTTGAAATATATGAGTTTAGCATGAGGTAAATATTTTATTTATTTCAAATATTCGAAATTTAAAATATTTCGGTAATTCATTTTTTTGTTTAAATATACTTCTCTTCCAATAAATTTAAAGCCTCAAAATCATAAATAATGGCATACGAGCCTCGACCATGGCGCCGAGTGGCATGCCGCAAAGTAATACTCAGCTGTGGCGAAGTACATAGTACATGGACAATAATCCATGAACCGCAAACGCTACCGCCAGCTGTCAACAACAAGCTGTAGGTGGTACATTGGAGATAATAGGACAGGTTACACTAGCCGCAGAACCGCCACCGCCACCTTACTTAACACTGAATAACAAACAATTCATTGAAATAGTAGAAAAATATCAATCCTGAACTCACATAAGATGGTTACAGGAGACGTTGTGGATGGAGTTTTGTAATTTGTTTACTACTTACCTCAATTTCACATTAACATCTCTGAACGTGAGATAGGGATCCTCATGACCTTCCTTCAATAAGTTGCATGAAGTCGCTAAATCTTGCTGATAGTTGTTTGATGGTTTTTTTGCCTTATTCGGAAATAATTGCAAAATATCTCGTCATATTCTTCCAAGTATATCATAATCCCCAAAAATACTCCTTTAAATGCCCTTTCAAATATGAAAACTATCCGCTTAACACTGTTTTTTCATGTGCTTTTATTTTATGCACCGATATATATATATATATATATATATATATATATATATATATATATATATATATATATATATATATAATAACACAATTTTAGTTTTACAAAAATAAAATAACAGTTGCAACGTCATAAACACTTTTACATTCGTAATAACACTTTCAAAACGAATGGGTTCTTGTGACGTCATTTCTTACGAGGTCAAACACTTCGTTCTGCTGTCAGGATCTTCTTTGTGCGATTGTGATCCTCTTTACGGGGCTAGTGGCGTCGGTTACGGCTCGTCAAAGAAAGGTGGCCGCTGCGCTTAAAAATTACACAATCTAGGTATTCTATGTTATTACAACAATAAAGAGTAGAGTTGCGTTAGTTCAAAGTAAATACTGCCTCTAAGTAGATTATCTTCTAAGCAAAGTGATTATCTTGTTATTATTATGTTTGTATTAAGAAAAGCTTTATTGGCATGACGTTTACCTTGATTGTCCCATGTAAGCCTATCCTTTACCTCCGAAAGGCAAAGATTGGGCCAGCAAAAATATTTGAGGATGGTGTCTGTCTTTTAATTCCCTCAGATATTCTTGTCTGCATATCGGGAATCCCGACTGACGATAAGTCATCTGACGCAACAAAATTCAAAATAACGACAGCATGTAGAGACTCACCACAAGCGACTGACGAGAATTAATCTAACGCAACAAAATACAAAGTAACGACAGCATGTAGAGACTCACCACAAGCGACTGACGAGAAGTAATCTAACGCAACGAAATACAAAGTAACGACAGCATGTAAAGACTCACCACAAGCGACTGACGAGAATTAATCTAACGCAACGAAATACAAAGTAACGACAGCATGTGGAGCCTCACCACAAGCGACTGACGAGAAGTAATCTAACGCAACGAAGTGCAAAGTAACGATAGCATGTAGAGCCTCACCACAAGCGACTGACGAGAAGTAATCTAACGCAACGAAGTGCAAGGTAACGATAGCATGTAGAGCCTCACCACAAGCGACTGACGAGAATTAATCTAACGCAACGAAATACAAAGTAACGACAGCATGTGGAGCCTCACCACAAACGACTGACGAGAAGTCATCTAACGCAACGAAGTGCAAAGTAACGACAGCATGTGGAGCCTCACCACAAGCGACTGACGAGAAGTAATCTAACGCAACGAAGTGCAAAGTAACGACAGCATGTGGAGCCTCACCACAAGCGACTGACGAGAAGTCATCTAACGCAACGAAGTGCAAAGTAACGAAAGCATGTGGAGCCTCACCACAAGCGACTGACGAGAAGTAATCTAACGCAACGAAGTGCAAAGTAACGAAAGTATGTGGAGCCTCACCACAAGCGACTGACGAGAAGTAATCTAACGCAACGAAGTGCAAAGTAACGACAGCATGTGGAGCCTCACCACAAGCGACTGACGAGAAGTAATCTAACGCAACGAAGTGCAAAGTAACGAAAGCATGTGGAGCCTCACCACAAGCGACTGACGAGAAGTCATCTAACGCAACGAAGTGCAAAGTAACGAAAGCATGTGGAGCCTCACCACAAGCGACTGACGAGAAGTAATCTAACGCGACGAAGTGCAAAGTAACGACAGCATGTGGAGCCTCACCACAAGCGACTGACGAGAAGTAATCTAACGCAACGAAGTGCAAAGTAACGACAGCATGTGGAGCCTCACCACAAGCGACTGACGAGAAGTAATCTAACGCAACGAAGTGCAAAGTAACGACAGCATGTGGAGCCTCACCACAAGCGACTGACGAGAAGTAATCTAACGCAACGAAGTGCAAAGTAACGACAGCACGTGGAGCCTCACCACAAGCGACTGACGAGAAGTAATCTAACGCAACGAAGTGCAAAGTAACGACAGCATGTGGAGCCTCACCACAAGCGACTGACGAGAAGTCATCTAACGCAACGAAGTGCAAAGTAACGAAAGCATGTGGAGTCTCACCACAAGCGACTGACGAGAAGTCATCTAACGCAACGAAGTGCAAAGTAACGACAGCATGTGGAGCCTCACCACAAGCGACTGACGAGAAGTCATCTAACGCAACGAAGTGCAAAGTAACGAAAGCATGTGGAGCCTCACCACAAGCGACTGACGAGAAGTAATCTAACGCAACGAAGTGCAAAGTAACGACAGCATGTGGAGCCTCACCACAAGCGACTGACGAGAAGTCATCTAACGCAACGAAGTGCAAAGTAACGACAGCATGTGGAGCCTCACCACAAGCGACTGACGAGAAGTCATCTAACGCAACGAAGTGCAAAGTAACGAAAGTATGTGGAGCCTCACCACAAGCGACTGACGAGAAGTAATCTAACGCAACGAAGTGCAAAGTAACGATAGCATGTAGAGCCTCACCACAAGCTACTGACGAGAATTAATCTAACACAACGAAGTGCAAAGTAACGATAGCATGTGGAGCCTCACCACAAGCGACTGACGAGAAGTAATCTAACGCAACGAAGTGCAAAGTAACGATAGCATGTGGAGCCTCACCACAAGCGACTGACGAGAAGTAATCTAACGCAACGAAGTGCAAAGTAACGAAAGCATGTGCAGCCTCACCACAAGCGACTGACGAGAAGTAATCTAACGCAACGAAGTGCAAAGTAACGAAAGCATGTGGAGCCTCACCACAAGCGACTGACGAGAAGTAATCTAACGCAACGAAGTGCAAAGTAACGACAGCATGTGGAGCCTCACCACAAGCGACTGACGAGAAGTAATATAACGCAACGAAGTGCAAAGTAACGAAAGCATGTGGAGCCTCACCACAAGCGACTGACGAGAAGTAATCTAACGCAACGAAGTGGCAACGAAATACAAAGTAACGACAGCATGTGGAGCCTCACCACAAGCGACTGACGATAAGTCATCTAACGCAACGAAATACAAAGTAACGACAGCATGTGGAGCCTCACCACAAGCGACTGACGATAAGTCATCTAACGCAACAAAATACAAAGTAACGACAGCATGTGGAGCCTCACCACAAGCGACTGACGAGAAGTAATCTAACGCAACGAAATACAAAGTAACGACAGCATGTGGAGCCTCACCACAAGCGACTGACGAGAAGTCATCTAACGCAACGAAGTGCAAAGTAACGAAAGCATGTGGAGCCTCACCACAAGCGACTGACGATAAGTCATATGACGCAACAAAATGCAAAGTAACGATAAACATGCGGAGCCTCACCACAAGCGACTGACGATAAGTCATATGGCGCAACGAAGTGCAAAGTAACGAAAGCATGTGGAGCCTCACCACAAGCGACTGACGATAAGTCATCTAACGCAACGAAATACAAAGTAACGACAGCATGTGGAGCCTCACCACAAGCGACTGACGATAAGTCATCTAACGCAATGAAATACAAAGTAACGAAAGCATGTGGAGCCTCACCACAAGCGACTGACGATAAGTCATCTAACGCAACGAAGTGCAAAGTAACGAAAGCATGTGGAGCCTCACCACAAGCGACTGACGATAAGTCATCTAACGCAACGAAATACAAAGTAACGACAGCATGTGGAGCCTCACCACAAGCGACTGACGATAAGTCATCTAACGCAATGAAATACAAAGTAACGAAAGCATGTGGAGCCTCACCACAAGCGACTGACGATAAGTCATCTAACGCAACGAAGTGCAAAGTAACGACAGCATGTGGAGCCTCACCACAAGCGACTGACGATAAGTCATCTGACGCAACGAAATAAAAAGTAACGACAGCATGTGGAGCCTCACCACAAGCGACTGACGATCAGTCATCTGACGCAACGAAATACAAAGTAACGACAGCATGTGGAGCCACACCAAAAGCGACTGACGATAATTCATATGACGCAACGAAATACAAAGTAACGACAGCATGTGGAGCCTCACCACAAGCGACTGACGATAAGTCATCTAACGCAACGAAGTGCAAAGTAACGAAAGCATGTGGAGCCTCACCACAAGCGACTGACGATAAGTCATATGACGCAACAAAATGCAAAGTAACGATAAACATGCGGAGCCTCACCACAGGCGACTGACGAGAAGTCATCTAACGCAACGAAGTGCAAAGTAACGAAAGCATGTGGAGCCTCACCACAAGCGACTGACGATAAGTCATATGACGCAACGAAGTGCAAAGTAACGACAGCATGTGGAGCTTCACCACAAACGACTGACGATAAGTCATATGACGCAATGAAGTGCAAAGTAACGACAGCATGTGGAGCCTCACCACAAGCGACTGACGAGAAGTCATCTAACGCAACGAAGTGCAAAGTAACGACAGCATGTGGAGCCTCACCACAAGCGACTGACGAGAAGTCATCTAACGCAACGAAGTGCAAAGTAACGACAGCATGTGGAGCCTCACCACAAGCGACTGACGAGAAGTCATCTAACGCAACAAAGTGCAAAGTAACGACAGCATGTGGAGCCTCACCACAAGCGACTGACGAGAAGTAATCTAACGCAACGAAGTGCAAAGTAACGACAGCATGTGGAGCCTCACCACAAGCGACTGACGAGAAGTCATATGACGCAACGAAGTGCAAAGTAACGACAGCATGTGGAGCCTCACCACAAGCGACTGACGAGAAGTCATCTAACGCAACGAAGTGCAAAGTAACGACAGCATGTGGAGCCTCACCACAAGCGACTGACGAGAAGTCATCTAACGCAACGAAGTGCAAAGTAACGAAAGCAAGTGGAGCCTCACCACAAGCGACTGACGATAAGTCATATGACTCAACGAAGTGCAAAGTAACGAAAGCATGTGGCGCCTCACCACAAGCGACTGACGATAAGTCATATGACGCAACGAAGTGCAAAGTAACGACAGCATGTGGAGCCTCACCACAAGCGACTGACGAGAAGTCATATGACGCAACGAAGTGCAAAGTAACGACAGCATGTGGAACCTCACCACAAGCGACTGACGAGAAGTCATCTAACGCAACGAAGTGCAAAGTAACGACAGCATGTGGAGCCTCACCACAAGCGACTGACGAGAAGTCATCTAACGCAACGAAGTGCAAAGTAACGACAGCATGTGGAGCCTCACCACAAGCGACTGACGAGAAGTCATCTAACGCAACGAAGTGCAAAGTAACGAAAGCAAGTGGAGCCTCACCACAAGCGACTGACGATAAGTCATATGACTCAACGAAGTGCAAAGTAACGAAAGCATGTGGCGCCTCACCACAAGCGACTGACGATAAGTCATATGACGCAACGAAGTGCAAAGTAACGAAAGCATGTGGAGCCTCACCACAAGCGACTGACGATAAGTCATCTAACGCAACGAAGTGCAAAGTAACGAAAGCATGTGGAGCCTCACCACAAGCGACTGACTATAAGTCATATGACGCAACAAAATGCAAAGTAACGATAAACATGCGGAGCCTCACCACAGGCGACTGACGAGAAGTCATCTAACGCAACGAAGTGCAAAGTAACGAAAGCATGTGGAGCCTCACCACAAGCGACTGACGATAAGTCATATGACGCAACGAAGTGCAAAGTAACGAAAGCATGTGGAGCCTCACCACAAGCGACTGACGATAAGTCATATGACGCAACGAAGTGCAAAGTAACGAAAGCATGTGGAGCCTCACCACAAGCGACTGACGATAAGTCATCTAACGCAACGAAGTGCAAAGTAACGAAAGCATGTGGAGCCTCACCACAAGCGACTGACGATAAGTCATATGACGCAACAAAATGCAAAGTAACGATAAACATGCGGAGCCTCACCACAAGCGACTGACGAGAAGTCATCTAACGCAACGAAGTGCAAAGTAACGAAAGCATGCGGAGCCTCACCACAAGCGACTGACGATAAGTCATCTAACGCAACGAAGTGCAAAGTAACGAAAGCATGTGGAGCTTCACCACAAGCGACTGACGATAAGTCATATGACGCAACAAAATGCAAAGTAACGATAAACATGCGGAGCCTCACCACAAGCGACTGACGATAAGTCATATGACGCAACGAAGTGCAAAGTAACGAAAGCATGTGGAGCCTCACCACAAGCGACTGACGATAAGTCATATGACGCAACGAAGTGCAAAGTAACGAAAGCATGTGGAGCCTCACCACAAGCGACTGACGATAAGTCATATGACGCAACGAAGTGCAAAGTAACGAAAGCATGTGGAGCCTCACCACAAGCGACTGACGATAAGTCATATGACGCAACAAAATGCAAAGTAACGATAAACATGCGGAGCCTCACCACAAGCGACTGACGATAAGTCATATGACGCAACGAAGTGCAAAGTAACGAAAGCATGTGGAGCCTCACCACAAGCGACTGACGATAAGTCATATGACGCAACGAAGTGCAAAGTAACGAAAGCATGTGGAGCCTCACCACAAGCGACTGACGATAAGTCATATGACGCAACAAAATGTAAAGTAACGATAAACATGCGGAGCCTCACCACAAGCGACTGACGATAAGTCATATGACGCAACGATGTGCAAAGTAACGAAAGCATGTGGAGCCTCACCACAAGCGACTGACGATAAGTCATATGACGCAACGAAGTGCAAAGTAACGAAAGCATGTGGAGCCTCACCACAAGCGACTGACGATAAGTCATATGACGCAACAAAATGCAAAGTAACGATAAACATGCGGAGCCTCACCACAAGCGACTGACGATAAGTCATATGACGCAACGATGTGCAAAGTAACGAAAGCATGTGGAGCCTCACCACAAGCGACTGACGATAAGTCATATGACGCAACAAAATGCAAAGTAACGATAAACATGCGGAGCCTCACCACAAGCGACTGACGATAAGTCATATGACGCAACAAAATGCAAAGTAACGATAAACATGCGGAGCCTCACCACAAGCGTTTCTGTGGCACTGTTTAAGCTGATGCAAATCTTTCTTTGTGTTCTTAAAATAAATTCTAAAAAACAATTTTATTAAAGCCCTTATATTATATTTTCTTTTTACATTTATACCAACAATTTTCATAGATTGTGCAATAGAGAGCTACACGACACGGCTGAAAACGTATCAGGTGTATTAAGAAAGGTAGTTGCTTATAAGTTATTGATGAAAATGTAAACTAAACTTATCTTTTTACTTTATCAGTCAGAGAAATAAGAATCAAACCTGGGTAGATCTTATCAGTAATAATTTAAAATATATGAACTTAAAATACAGTAGGCCTACATTTATTTAAGAACACTAATTGTAACTATAAGGAACAAAACCTGTTATTAAGAGCGTTTGCTACATCCTACTATATAAACTTAAAACCTTACACAGCTATTTGATAAAATAACAGGAAATATAAGAAATAAAAACTAAACATTATAATATTAACACACTGTTTAGCAGGTCTAAGTAAAGTTAAAATGCCGTACACCTATTTCAGAATATAACAGGAAACTATAAGAAATGGAAACCTGATCCAGAACAAATGAACACATACAAACCGATCCCCACATCTAAGTAGCATTATTTGAGAATACAGCTATTAGTCGTGATAAACTAAGTTTATGGTTTTAATAAACTATTTCCTTTACAACCCGGTTTTATAAACCACATATATAAACCAACTGTGAATGTAAAACATCACTTCCTTAACTTTTTCAATAGTGAAATGTAAATAGTGAGGTGTAAAGTATGTAAATAGTACACTTTTGTACTCATGTTCTTTAAAACAAATTTATTTATTTATCACGCAAATAAAAATAAATCTTAACAAGTTTTCAAACCTATTGAAAAATTATTATTGATCAGTTTAGCCTGACAACATTAAACCTCATGATTGATTACAGGAGCTTGGGTCTGTTTAACCTTGTTATAATCAAATTTAGGGTGTTAAGGAAAACTAACAGGAACATCATTCAACACTTCCAAAATAGGGTCATGGAGCCTTGGAGCGTCGTAGGAATAATTTTAAATGGATAAATTACGGGCTTGATGAACTTTCCTCAACTACTTTAACTCCACGTCAGCGATAAGGCTCTCTGACTCCTAGACGACAATGATTAATTAGTGAAATTATTAACATATTGCAATGACATTCTGCTGATGTGTATAAAGTGAGTTTGAAAAATATTAAAAACAGTAAGAAAAGAAGAATGGAATGGCTGGATGATACCTAGCCTCTAGACCTTCATCCTACTCCAGAAAATACATAAATTTGAGATATGCGGAGGTTCTACTCTAGCAAGTGAAGCCTCTACTTTCTTGAATCCAATCTCAAACTCGTGACTCCCGTCCTAGGGACTAAAACCAGGCTCGAGACAGGTGGCTTGGTGCCACGATCCGTGATACCAGTATGTTAGAATCTTAAGACCTCCCTATAAGGCCTAGACTGGTCACCGTCCCGCCCCTGGGACGAGACGAACTCCAACCAGGAACATTGTTGCTGCCATTTTTCCAGTAGAACCTTCCGAGCTGTCATGTCCAAACGGAATACTCCGTCTGATTAGTTTAGTCCAAGTAGTGCAATCGGACGTTTATCCACTCCCGGGTGGCCTCGTCTAAGGGCCGGACCCCCAGGCTATGTTTACGGTCTTAGGCGAATATAACCCACCCATGGATCTTGGGAGCATATTACGTTAGACACTAGGTATTTTAACTGTATTCAAGTTGTAACGTAGACGGCTCACACGACAATTCTCCATGGTATGTCATAAAAACCGTCAAATCTAATATTCTCTCGTTTAGGCCATGAAATCTACCCTAAAGGATTTAGGAAAAGGTATGGATAGCTACAGGACTAAAAAACCCTCCTGGTCTAGGTTCGCTACTGAAAATCACTGATAACAAATTAATTTAACAAATAAAAACATAACCTAACTAAACTGGGTCCTAATATAATGCGCTGTGTGAGATGCCTAAATCTCAGCTTATCTTGGCAAACGTCTGTGTCCATAAAACCGCGTACGAGAAATTTGGGATTCAAAATACACAAAAGCTACCTTGGGTGTGTAAACTCAAATTTTCATTTTAGATCGTCAGATATGCTATTTATTATTCAAGTATAGTATCAGACAATATTAAACTGTAGAACACTGATGAGGCACAATTTAACTGCACAATTGAGACAGTTGCTGCAAGAAAGGTACACAGAGAGAGAACTGTTTAAATTGCCCGTTATACTGTTCTACATATGCTGATATTCTAAATGCAAATGTATGTTGATATTTCTATTGTTTGGGTTGGCAACGTTGCTTCGATATCTCAGCAGTTTATCATTCACATTGTTTATATTAGGCGTTGATGTGCTTTTGTTTTGTGAAGTTTTCTAAAGTTGTAATTAGCTAATACAAAATATTCCTCGTCCATTTTATTACCCATGATTATAGAAACTTTTATTTATAAATTAAAAAATTAATGAGCTACTGAACTTATAACTGAAGTAAATTCATAAAAAACTTACTCAAACAAATCGTTTGCGATTGGACTAATCGATCTTCGTCAGTGTCTTGTGTGTCTTAGTGGGATAGAAAACATTTTTTTCTCAGTACGCCTTTTATAAATTTACTTTAGATAAGTTAGATAAGTCGTCATTGGTATAATCCAATCATTAAATATTTTCTAATAACTACGATTATCTTTAGTATATAAAGGTTTTAAGTATAAATTTGTTTTACTTGAAATAGATGAAAGTGGAAGCAAAACATCAGACATTTAGAGGGGAAAGTTACTTATCAACAACTGAAAGTTTTTTACTAGACTTCACTTGTACACCATCTAAACTTTAAAACTTTACATATTCGTAAATTTAAAAGACTTTAAATAAAGATCGACAAGATCAGTATCTTTAATAATAATATTAATAAATTACTAATAATATATTTTAAATATTTTAAATATTACTAAACACTTTTAAATGTATATAAACTTGCCTATAGTAGCACTTACTTATATTTGTTGAGGACGGCCGATTCGGGAGATGTGTCCCGTTGTCAATACAGACCGTAACTCTTCTCAAGATTTATGTAGGTTAGGGTTTTAGGGTGGGGGTCAGTTACGGTCTGAATTGACAATGGGACACATCTCCCGAAACGGCCGTCCTCAAAAACACAAAGTAAGTACTACTATATGCAAGTTTATATACATTTAAAAGTGTTTAGTGATAACTAGTAGCTCACGTGAAGATGGAATCAGCAAATATAAATATATTTAAATCGAATTAATTGTTTTAAAAAAATTTTTAAAAACATCATTCCAAGACAGTAACAAACCTATGGAGGTGTTGCTTCTGACAAAACATGTTGTTGTAAAGAGCAAATTTTTAAAATCCACTATTATGTTCAACCAAGGTTTAGAAGTGTAGTTAACACTTGGAAGAAACTACGAAATAAACTTTTAAACACTTCAACTTTATAAAAAAATTTACAGTACTGTTAAAAATAATTGGTAGTTGCCTGCCTGGTCAAGCGAGAAGATATCTCGACTACGAAACTAAAAGTTCTGGATTCGATTCCCAGTAACGCCAAAGAATTTCTGTGTGGTTTTTCAGTCTCCATTTCGACTTTAAAAATGAGTAAGATAGTGTGGACCATGTAACCGTGCACTTGGCCTTGCGTGTACTACCACTTCTGAAAACATATTACATATTAAGAATGTTCTATACATCAACAGCTTCTGCATCCGATATGTCTACACATATATCAAGATTGTTTGTTATTTCATACCGAAGTTAATTTTTCATAGAATTTATCTAATATCGACCGTCTCGTGGAAGTCAGTGTTTTGACAGTCCCTATCATGTTTGTAGGAAAGTATTTATACTGGAACTCTACATTCAGTCTCGCCTACTGCGATCTCTCACGGCCAAGTGCACGGCCACGTAATAATGGACGGGACATATTACCTTCCTTGAATTCCACCATGGAAGGTAAGTCTACCCTGTTTCTCTCCCATAACATGTCTCGTTAAAAGTTATTATTTATAAATGTAATGGCTTACTACTTGTCTGCCAACGTTTAACGAAATAAAATTAATAAATAGATGTACAAACATTGCACAATTTTCCGCGTATGTAGACCAGTAGTACCAATTATATAAAAAATCTGATAATCCGAATCTAATATTGCAAATATTATCTAATCAGTTTACATTTTAATTTGATGATTAAAATCTAATAATAACATGAGAAGTGTATAAAGTAACCAGCGGTGGATCCTAAAAAAATTATTTTAAAATTTATTATACACAATATCAAGAGCACAGTGGTACAATATATTACAATGAAAATATTGGCAAGAACCCCAATACTACAAAAATAATCAAAAATAACAAATAAAACAAGTTACTTAAGATTAAACCCTTATGTACGTTTCGATGACCATGTCATCATCATCAGAGGGTCTTATTATAAAATTACGATCTAGCAAACAAGATGTTACAAATTAGAGTGATCAACCTAGATTTAACTAGAGAAAATCACTCTAGTTTGTAATATCTTGTTTGTTAGATTGTAATTTTGTAATAAGACCCACTGATGATGATGACATGGTCATCGAAATGTATATAAGGGTTAAATCTTAAGTAACTTGTTTTATTTGGTATTTTTTATTATTTTTGTGGTGTTGGGGTTCTTTCCAATATTTTCATTGTAATATTTATTATGTTTCTGCAGTCCCCTTAGAAGGGTTTCAAACAAATTTTTATTCAATAATTTGTTATTTACAAAATTTAGTAAAAATTGCATTCGCAGTAAAACAGTTATCCAATAATGAATGTCATAATGATTTCTTGAGAAAGCCTATGTTATATAATTTTAAATAATAAACCCAATAACCACAAATTAACTTTATTTATTCACCTGATGTACATTTCAGTTACAAGGTAACCATCTTCAGAAATACTGAACAAAAAATTAATTTAATTTAAAACGTATATATATAATATATATATATATATATATATATATATACACATATATATATATATATAGTAAACTTCCGATTATCCGTGGGCGGATTAACCGGTTTGCGGATTGTCCGGGGTCTTCCATGGTTTTACAATTATTCCAATCAGATTCATGTGTTTAAATTTCCAAACGGTGAATTACGACGTAAATATATATAAGGCTTAATAGAAGTTAAGATGAAGGGAATAGATATGTAAATATGTACGTACTAATTTTTACATTGAAAGGGAAGCATCCCGACGCGGGCCAGCGAAATAAAAGAGGCGAGCAGACTACTGTATACAAGAGACAATGACAAAATGCTTGGACGCCCGGAAACTTAATGTGTATCATAAGATTGTAAACAAATGTAAGCTAATCTCGGCTATAAATAGTCTAGGACGTGACATAAGCATTATCCATGTCTGTCATATACATTATCGATCTTTATGGGTTTGTGACACAAGTAGACACTGTGCGACAAAGTATTAGATTAAATGGTTAGTATTAAATGGTTTTTAATAGACTGACGCTTTAAATAAAAGAATATCAATAAAACCATAAGGATTTTTTCAATTTCTTTGTTACTAATATTTTTATCACAAATTAACTTTAATTAACTATGATAATACGTCATGATTGTAGTGTTACAAATTTTTGGTTCGCAAATGTGCATTAAAATCTACTAACTCTGTTTAATATTGCTGGCATACTTCCACGTGGCTCCACTTCAGCGCCCAAAGGCTGACACAAACGTGTCAACGGTTTAAAGCCTTGAGTTCATGCATGCACTTAAAAATTAAATTATAAGCACTTTAATAACACTCGAAACGATTATAAAAACTGGACGAGAAAAAAACTTCATTAACAAAGCAAAAAAGGCACTAACTGCTCTTCAATTGTATTTGTCTCATTTAATTGTTTTTAATATCTAGATTTGTATTTTTCACAATACATGATTTGGCAACACTGCTAAACTGAGAGGGAAATTTGAGTTCACGTTAGCCTTGAAAATTTAAAAAAACTAATTTTCTACTTATATTTAACTGTTTTAGACGAGGATTGGAGACACTATTTCACATCAACACAATCTAGTTTTGCTTATGTTAAATTGCAGTTGTGACAGTTATACTATGCTTTGAAAACGTATCAAGCACAAATAGGTTTACCCATACATTTACAACCCTCCTAGCTTGTTTGTCGGTAATGTTATAATGGATAAATTTAAAAACAAATATTATAAGCAATACTTATACAATTTTGAATGGGATATACATCTAGTATGCTTGAAAAGCAAAAAAAATAATAAATGTAAATGATTAATTGTGTACAGTGCCTTTTTTACTAAACCTACAGCACACTAACCTAACTATATGCTTGTGCTAGTTACTACTTACGACAGATAAGAAGGACTTTTTAGACAAATTCAGTTTTATAAAAGTTTTAATTTTGCATACCATTACAATGAAAATATTGGAAAGAACCCCAATACCCCAAAATAATCAAAAATAACAAATAAACAAGCTACTTAAGATTAAACCCTTATGTATATTTCGATGACCATGTCATCATCATCAGTGGGTCTTGTTACAAAATTACAATCTAGCAAACAAGATGTTACAAACCAGAGATCGCTCTGGTTTGTAACTTCATGTTTGCTAGATTGTAATTTTATAATAAGACCCTCTGATGGTGATGGCATGATCATCGAAATCTACACAAAAAGAAGTTGCAAACTAGAGTGATCTCTGGTTTGTAACTTCTTGTTTGCTAAATTGTAATTTTGTAATAAGACCCTCTGATGATGATGACATGGTCATCGAAATGTACATATGGGTTAATTCTCAAGTAACTTGTTTTATTTGTTATTTTTTATTATTTTTGTGGTACTGGGGTTCTTTCGGAAGTTTACATTGTAATATATTGTATCACTGTGCTCTTGATATTGTGTATTTGCATACCGTGATCAGTGCTAGTAATATTATTACTAAACTTTTGTAGGCAAACTTTGGAAAGCCCTTTTCAACAAATTAATAATTGAAAATCCTAAGCATCGACAGCGTAGCACGTTTTTCCCAATATATTTCTTATAAAGGTAGTTTTTATATGTGGATTCTTATTCAAACATGTCTTTTAGATTCAGTTTCCCCTTGTAACATTGTAATTGTTAATTTTCCTAGCTCCGAGTGTTAAAGTCCTGCTGAAAAATGTATTTAGTCAATAGTTGTACAGTCATTACAGTATTATAATTATTTCAATTTGCTGGACGAATTGTTTAACGAAATTCAAGTTAATTTACATTCAATGCATCTCTCAATATCAGGGAAGGTACAGCAATCCTTTTGGAGAAGGAGCCTGGTCCGCGTGACGTCATAGCTTTCCCATCTAGCACAATTGAATACGGGCATCAAATATTCACCGATTCAAGAGAAAACCTGATTCCTGAAGTATATTCGGCACAAATATTCCGGGATATTTTATAAAGGAATGTTGAGGAACGGGAGGCGAAATAAGGGTGGCAACCTAGTTGAACTGAAGCAAAAGCATTATAAAATTAAAGTGAACCTAAGGGAGTGAACCTAATATATAATAATTATATGTTAATGTATAAATATAATTATTACATTAACACACATACACACACACACACACACACACACACACACACACACACACACATATATATATATATATATATATATATATATATATATATATATACACACATATATGTCATTTAAATTTAAAATTTATTAAAATAGGTTTCCTTGTGTAATAATAAAAAAATTCGAAAAAAAACAATTACAAGAATATTTTATTATAATATTTATTCCTGGTACTGTTTGCCAACGAAAAGCTTTGAATTATATAATACAATAAAACATCCTTGTATTTGTATTTTTTCATATTATATATTTATATATATATATATATATATATATTTATTTACTTATATATATATATATATATATATATATATATATATATATATATATATATATACATATATTTCATTACTTATATATATATATATATATATATATATATATTAAATATGGTGATATATTTTCTTGTAATATAGTTAATAAATTTAAAATATTTCATAAACAAGAATACTTTTAATGAATATATTTATTTAAAGCTTTTCGCCGATAAATTAGTATCAGCATCTTCAGGAAATTTAAAATTTTTTTTTTTTCTTTTTTCTGAAGATGCTGATACTAATTTTTCGGCGAAAAGCTTTGAATAAATATATTCATTAAAAGTATTCTTATTTATGAAATATTTTTAATTTATAATATATATATATACTATTGTAACTCGACATAATATCAGAATCTTGATAATGCTAAAATTTAAAAAAATAATTAGAGCAGTATACTCGTATGCTTAAAATTTGTTATTTATTAAAGGTTTATAGTAGGCCTAATATATATATATATATATATATATATATATATATATATATATATATATATATATATATATCGCAATATGTATTCTTGTGTATTAATAAAGAACATAAGTCAAAATACAAATACAAAAATTATAATTGAATTTACAATTCAAAGCTTTTCGTTGGCTAACAGTACCAACATCATCAGGAATATTCAACAAATTACTGTTTAATATCCCTGATGATGTTGGTACTGTTAGCCATCGAAAAGCTTTTAATTGTAAATTCAATTATAATTCTTGTATTTGTATTTTGACTTATGTTCTTTATATATATATATATATATATATATATATATATATATATACTATGTATATAACTCGCAAACGCGTTATGAACACGTAAACATTTCCTATACTCTAAGGAAATAGAATCTTCATCGATATATACATTTAAATGCAAGTATGTAAAACTTGAGCATGTATTTTCAATAACAAACAAAACCTTGAAGAAATTATTATATAAAGTCTACCAATTCCGAATTCCTTTTTGCACGCTGTTCAGTTGCATCACATGTAACATCGTTCTGAAATAAAGTTTTTTCAGAATTCAATTGCCGTGTTTTCCACGCTATTGAAATCCGTGCAAGGTTCAGTAATGCGATTACAATGTCCCTGATTCTACAAACTGCACCAGCTGTTGTTTATTAATTTCTGCCCCACTGCCAATATAATTAGTCTCGCTGGTTTGAAAAATCTTTTTTAAATATCTCCGTGCACACGCCCGTCACCTGGATCGTAGTAGAATGCAAATCCTCTCTCTCCTAGCTTTTCTTTGACGTTAAAGTTCTCATTTTAAATAGATGCTTAGTTTGATATAAAATGAAAGTCTTTTTCAGTTCACCTAATTTTATGAGATTTTTTAGTTTTATGATGGTCAGCCAGGATGAGTATTTTCGCCTACGAAGTATAATACAGGATTGTAAATATTGGCTCATAAAAAATACTATATGCCTAGTTATAAAGAGGGAGGCTAAACGGTATTATTTCTTTTCAAGCTTCTCCACATATCTTCATAGGTCATTTTACATTAATTAAATCTTATGATTCCGACACATGTCTATCCTTTCTTCCTTACGCTCTGATTACTTCTTCTTGTCCTGTACAAGAGTTTCCCCGCTGTTTGTAAGGTCATTCAGTGTTTCTGCAACGACCAAGAAGGTAGCAGAAGATAAAGTGCATGGCATTCTCTATAGACTCACTAAGGCATTTCTGGCTTAATTCACCCTTAGCTTGAGAACACAACCCCACAAGAGCAGAGAAGGCTACAGGGTAGACGGGTCGCTTGGGCCCGAGCCAATAGGAAAGCCGGATTTGCTACCCCCACCCCTTTCCAAGATGGCGGCGCCCATAAGCGCGGGAACAACATTTACACCGAGCCAATAGGAAAGCCGGATTTGCTACCCCAACCCCTTTCCAAGATGGCGGCGCCCATAAGCGCGGGAATAACATTTACACCAAGCCAATAGGAAAGCCGGATTTGCTACCCCAACCCCTTTCCAAGATGGCGACGCCCATAAGCGTGGGAAGTTCAAATACTCAACTGTCTGTGTGGGAATCGGTAGGCTAACGCCTGACGGACACCCAACACACGGACACCCGCACCAGCAGAAGGGAGATGTGTGAAGAGTATGAATATCAGTACACCAAACTCTATGTCTGTTCCCGAATAACAAGGTCGATTCTCTGTAACGCCTAATACTGTGTGTAGCAAATATACAAGGTTATCTAGACACTTGCACTCCTAACCGCTATGTGTAGAGGTGAAATAATAATAACTCAAATATCTCTTAGCATAAGGTTAGTCTCGGAGCTCCTGCATGCTCTGTCGTGGGTATTTCCTAGCTTTATAAAGGGAAAAAACAACGAAAAAGCCTGTACCTGCTCAGACCTGCACATCCCAGCTAAATTGGATCCAACCTAACCAACACATAGTAGAAGGGGTGATCTCAACAACGTTCAGGACCATCCCCGGGGGTTGTTATGAATGAAGAAGGCTCTGAATGACCTTGATCATAGACTATGGGACGTATATGACTACGTCTAGAGGTAGTTATTGGATAACCTAGGCAGGTAAAAATGGATCAAACCTACCCACAGGTATGGGGTGATCTCAACAACGATCAGGACCATCCCCAGGGGTTGGAACGGATGAAGGCGGCTCTGAATGGCCATGATCATAGACTATGAGGTGTGTTTGACTACTTCTAGAGGTAATTAATGGAAAAAACCAAATCAGGCCTATGACGCAACCACCCCGGGACATCCTCAAAACCCTCCCCGGAGGTAGCTACCGGCGTGGGGTTATCTTAAGATATAACTGTTTAATATATGAAATATCAACGCTCGAACGACTCAGGGCCCACCCTAAAATGAACGGTATAACCCAGGGTAATGAGGGATACAAGTTGAATGTTAAATGCCGCGTAGGCCGCTCACTCGAACCCTGACGGGCCAGCGCCTTAAAAACAAAATATCTAAAAACATACCAGGTATAGCAACAGAGGTATCTAGTAGGGCCTACCTCCAAAGGTAAAAAAATAAACAGTGTAACAAAGCCTTATCGCTTGAGTGAACACGTTTGACCTACATGTGCAGGCATGCAGAGATAACGCAAATCCCTAGAACCGCAAAGACAGATAGCTACCGGTGGTCTATTTTCATATTATAAAAATAATAAGCAGTTACCTGTACAGAAAAAATAAATACCTTTGCAGATAAGAGAGCAAGAACCTGGACACATAGAAGAATCAAATACGTGTGCAGACAGAAGAAGCAAGGATCTGGACATATAGAAGAAGCAAAGACCTGGATGGATAGGAAAATAAAGGACCAGGACAGGTATACGAGGCAAAGCCTGGGCAGATAGAAAAAACAAGGATTTGGACAGGTAGACGAGGTAGGGCTTGGGCAGATAGAAGAAACAACGATCTGGACAGATAGAAGAAGCTAGGACATGGATAGGTAGACGAGGCAGGGCCTGGACAGATTGAAGAAGCAATGACCCAGAGAGATTGATGAGGTAAGGCTTGGACAGATAGAAGAAGCAAGAACCTGGACAAATAGAAGAAGCAAATACCTGGACTGGTATACGGAGTAACGTCCCGGACAGATAGAAGAAACAAATATCTGGACAGATAAAAGAACCAAGGACTTCGGCACGTAGAGGAACCAATACTTGGACAGACGGAAGAAGCAAGGACATGAACAGATAAGAGAAGTAAGGACCTGGACGGATAGAAGAAGCAAGTACCTGGACAGATAGAAGAAGCAGGGATATGGACAGATAGGAGAAGCCTTGCCAGATAGGAGGAAGTCCTTGACCTGGACAGATAGAAGAAGCAAATACATGGACACATAGAAGAAGCAAAGACCTGGACAGATAGAATATGCAAGTACCAGGACAAATAGAAGAAGCGAGTAGTTGGACAGATAGAAGAAGTAAGGACATAGACAGATATGAGAAGCACGGACTTGGGCAGAATGAAGAAGCAAGTACATGGATACATAGAAGAAGTAAGGATATGGACAGATAGGAGAAGCAAGGACCCGGACCTATAAAAAGAGCAAATACCTGGACAGATAAAAGAAGCAAGGACCTGTACCGATGGAAGAAGCAAGTACATGGACTGATAGAAGAAGCAAGGACCTGGACCGATAAAAGAAACAAGCACCTGGGCAGATAGAAGAAGCAGGTACTTGGACAGATAGTAGAAGTAAGCACCTGGACAGACAGAAGAACCAAGGACCTGGACAGATAGAAGAAGCAAAGACCTGGACAGATAAAAGAAGCAATGACCTAGACTGATAGAAGAAGTAAGGACATGGACCGATAAAAGAAACAAGGACCTGGAAGAAATGACGCTACCTCATGTCCACAATATATATTAAGCGCTATTGAAAATAGACTACCGCTCATTCAATATAGTGTGTAATCTAAAGCTTTACAAAAATTGAAAAAGACCTGACATTAACATATAATATCTCGTATCCAAAATATATATATTAAACGCTAATGAAAATAAACTACCAATCATTCAATATAATCTATGATCTAGGCTTCAGATAATTCGAAAAATGAAGTGTGAAAATATTCTCTCCTATAAATAAACACCTATTGTATCATCTAGAGTTAACATAATTTAAAAAAAAGACTAGTTACTTACAATGCGAGTGTTTATAGGTTGTTGTGACGTAGACGCCATCTCTCGTGAATGTATGACCTGCAGTTTAACGGATCACAATAGTTGATCAAAGTATAGCTCTCCTCCTGGGTTGATTGCAGAAAGTCTTCAAAACTAAATAACTTAAATAACGGGCTTAAACAGATATAGTCTTTAAAAGATTTTATCAACGCTAGCTTTACAGATACAGGTAAGTCCAAACTGTCTATATCATGTCTGTTCTATACGCATGCGCAGACCTCAATAGCGCATAGATTAAACAAAGATAGAGGCACTGTAAAATTTATAAAAAAGAAACATGCTGAAACGTGTTAATGAATAATATTACTCTGTAATGGCCAAATTCACAGTCTGGCCGACATGTTCGATAACAGTTAAAGATTTGCCTAAAATAGAGCTCAAATCTTCCACAGTCAACGCCGTAGCGTAACGCTTTGGAAGAAAGACAGCACGTCTGTCTTCATCATCTACCTGTAAGTCTACAAGTACGGTGTTACCATACTTTGCTTCGACAAAACGCGCATTTACAATTTTATATGCCATGCCTATCTTTAGATCGCGTATAGGCATAGAATCTACAGAATTTAAAGCTGAAAACTTTGCCGACACTGATGATGACATTTTTACTACTTATTGGCAAACACACACACAGATCACTTGAAACACAGACTATGTAAAAAACACTATATCTCCACCTGTATATAATGTTTTATACATAGCTGTGGAAGAGTCCATTTGAGAGGTGAGTGGACGAGTCCAAGCAAGTTGGACTGATCCATAATTACGTCATAACTAAGACTGTTGATTACAACAAGGCGGGCGATACCGTATGTAGAGGTAAACACATCGTATTCGATGAGAAGTTTAAATACAAGTTAACACATAATATAAAATGCACGGCCCGACTAGGGTTTAACAAACAGTATCCGATGAGTAGACTGGCTACGGTTTAACAAATAGTATCCATTGAGTAGGTTGAATACAAACTATCACATAGTATCCATTGTAAATATTGGCTAATGGTTATCAAATAGTATCTGATACATAGCTGGGCTAATGATTAACACATTGTATCCGATACATAGATTGACTAGGGCTAACACATAGTATCCGAGGCAAAGATTGACTAATGGTTAACACATAATATCCATTGCACGGCATGGGTAATATATATATAGTTAGCCTACATTTTGTGTTATGTATGTAAACCCACATATTATGCTAAGCTGGTTACCCATAGACATGGATCTATGGTAATGCAAGAGTAAGCCTAAGTGTAACCCATACCCTGACAACAGTTACCTAGCCTCACCATAGCCTACATAGGTAGACAACCGATACCTAGCCCGACCATAGGTTACATAGCTAGACAATAGATACCTAACCCTGAATCAAATACATAGCCTGACAACCGATACATAGCCTAACAACAGAGCTAGATCACAGACCAACGTTTCAACTACACAACATTATGCTATGTTTAACCAGCCAACATACACGAAGTTCAAACGAACAACATTGACACCAAGTTCAAATAGGCTATGGCTGGTGAAGGCTAGATCAACGTTGAAAAACTTACACTAATCAACCAACAAACTTACACATGGTTCAAATAGGTTATGGAGGGTGAAGACATAATTATAGCTATCAATGCATACCAAAAATAGCTATGCAGAAACCGTCAAGGCCATTACACATATTGTCCAGGTATGTTGTATCAGTTACAACATACTGACTAATACGAGTACCTCCATCAAATCTTAGGTAAAGCTACCTAGGAGTCAGGCCTTAGGTAAAGCTACCTCGGAGTCAGCCCTTAGGTAAAGCAAGACCATAGGTAAAGCTCAGGTAAGGTTGGTAAAACAGCTATCTATGCATGCCCAATCTCAATAGTTACGTTAAAAAGAGCTACCGATGCTCACCCTACCATAATAGCTACGTACAGACGGCTAATATTGTATAACCTATCACAAGACTTATGTAAAAACAGCTATGCATAACCTGTCACAATAACTGCGTAAAGGCAGCTAACCATGCCTACCCCATTAAAATAGCTACGAAAAGATAACAACCAATACATACCCTATCATAATAGCTATGTAAAGACAGCTAAAGATGCATAACCTAACTCAGTAATGACCGCTATTAAATAATGAACCATCACAACAGCCTCGTAAAGACAGCTACCAACACCACAATAGCTACGTAAAAACAGTTATCGATCCATGACCCGTATTATACCATTATGTGCGTTACCCTACATCATGTATTAAGCCAATAAACGTCTAAACCTACATTCCTCCTGTATTAAGCCACGCTACCCCTACATAGGCCTACACCCTGTAGCCAATATGCACGGTACCCTACATTAGCCGTTAAAAAGAGCTACCGATGCTCACCCTACCATAATAGCTACGTACAGACGGCTAATATTGTATAACCTATCACAAGACTTATGTAAAAACAGCTATGCATAACCTGTCACAATAACTGCGTAAAGGCAGCTAACAATGCCTACCCCATTAAAATAGCTACGAAAAGATAACAACCAATACATACCCTATCATAATAGCTATGTAAAGACAGCTAAAGATGCATAACCTAACTCAGTAATGACCGCTATTAAATAATGAACCATCACAACAGCCTCGTAAAGACAGCTACCAACACCACAATAGCTACGTAAAAACAGTTATCGATCCATGACCCGTATTATACCATTATGTGCGTTACCCTACATCATGTATTAAGCCAATAAACGCCTAAACCTACATTCCTCCTGTATTAAGCCACGCTACCCCTACATAGGCCTACACCCTGTAGCCAATATGCACGGTACCCTACATTAGCCGTTAAAAAGAGCTACCGATGCTCACCCTACCATAATAGCTACGTACAGACGGCTAATATTGTATAACCTATCACAAGACTTATGTAAAAACAGCTATGCATAACCTGTCACAATAACTGCGTAAAGGCAGCTAACCATGCCTACCCCATTAAAATAGCTACGAAAAGATAACAACCAATACATACCCTATCATAATAGCTATGTAAAGACAGCTAAAGATGCATAACCTAACTCAGTAATGACCGCTATTAAATAATGAACCATCACAACAGCCTCGTAAAGACAGCTACCAACACCACAATAGCTACGTAAAAACAGTTATCGATCCATGACCCGTATTATACCATTATGTGCGTTACCCTACATCATGTATTAAGCCAATAAACGTCTAAACCTACATTCCTCCTGTATTAAGCCACGCTACCCCTACATAGGCCTACACCCTGTAGCCAATATGCACGGTACCCTACATTAGCCGTTAAAAAGAGCTACCGATGCTCACCCTACCATAATAGCTACGTACAGACGGCTAATATTGTATAACCTATCACAAGACTTATGTAAAAACAGCTATGCATAACCTGTCACAATAACTGCGTAAAGGCAGCTAACAATGCCTACCCCATTAAAATAGCTACGAAAAGATAACAACCAATACATACCCTATCATAATAGCTATGTAAAGACAGCTAAAGATGCATAACCTAACTCAGTAATGACCGCTATTAAATAATGAACCATCACAACAGCCTCGTAAAGACAGCTACCAACACCACAATAGCTACGTAAAAACAGTTATCGATCCATGACCCGTATTATACCATTATGTGCGTTACCCTACATCATGTATTAAGCCAATAAACGTCTAAACCTACATTCCTCCTGTATTAAGCCACGTTACCCCTACATAGGCCTACACCCTGTAGCCAATATGCACGGTACCCTACATTAGCCTACAGATTGCGTTAGGGCAACATACACGTAAACCTGTATTAGGTATATATGGGTGTTAACCTCCATAGGCCTACATATTGTGTTAGGTCGATATACCTGTAAATCTGCAGACACCCTGCATTAAGCCAATATGCATGATACTGTACATAGGCCTATAAGTCAATAAACAGTGTTGTTACGTTTCATTCACAGATGACCTGCCGATGGTCCGGATGCCGTCTTGACCGACATTTTGTTTGAGGTCATTTGCTGCGGTTATGTCCAGAGTGTGCTATTGCGGTCGTAACAGTATTAATGTAAGGTTTTAAACAAGCATATATTTGTCGAGCTCTGTGTGTATGATCTACACCTGCAATGAAACGTAACAACACTGTTTATTGACTTATAGGCCTATGTACAGTATCATGCATATTGGCTTAATGCAGGGTGTCTGCAGATTTACAGGTATATCGACCTAACACAATATGTAGGCCTATGGAGGTTAACACCCATATATACCTAATACAGGTTTACGTGTATGTTGCCCTAACGCAATCTGTAGGCTAATGTAGGGTACTGTGCATATTGGCTACAGGGTGTAGGCCTATGTAGGGGTAGCGTGGCTTAATACAGGAGGAATGTAGGTTTAGACGTTTATTGGCTTAATACATGATGTAGGGTAACGCACATAATGGTATAATACGGGTCATGGATCGATAACTGTTTTTACGTAGCTATTGTGGTGTTGGTAGCTGTCTTTACGAGGCTGTTGTGATGGTTCATTATTTAATAGCGGTCATTACTGAGTTAGGTTATGCATCTTTAGCTGTCTTTACATAGCTATTATGATAGGGTATGTATTGGTTGTTATCTTTTCGTAGCTATTTTAATGGGGTAGGCGTTGTTAGCTGCCTTTACGCAGTTATTGTGACAGGTTATGCATAGCTGTTTTTACATAAGTCTTGTGATAGGTTATACAATATTAGCCGTCTGTACGTAGCTATTATGGTAGGGTGAGCATCGGTAGCTCTTTTTAACGGCTAATGTAGGGTACCGTGCATATTGGCTACAGGGTGTAGGCCTATGTAGGGGTAGCGTGGCTTAATACAGGAGGAATGTAGGTTTAGACGTTTATTGGCTTAATACATGATGTAGGGTAACGCACATAATGGTATAATACGGGTCATGGATCGATAACTGTTTTTACGTAGCTATTGTGGTGTTGGTAGCTGTCTTTACGAGGCTGTTGTGATGGTTCATTATTTAATAGCGGTCATTACTGAGTTAGGTTATGCATCTTTAGCTGTCTTTACATAGCTATTATGATAGGGTATGTATTGGTTGTTATCTTTTCGTAGCTATTTTAATGGGGTAGGCATGGTTAGCTGTCTTTACGCAGTTATTGTGACAGGTTATGCATAGCTGTTTTTACATAAGTCTTGTGATAGGTTATACAATATTAGCCGTCTGTACGTAGCTATTATGGTAGGGTGAGCATCGGTAGCTCTTTTTAACGTAACTATTGAGATTGGGCATGCATAGATAGCTGTTTTACCAACCTTACCTGAGCTTTACCTATGGTCTTGCTTTACCTAAGGGCTGACTCCGAGGTAGCTTTACCTAAGGCCTGACTCCTAGGTAGCTTTACCTAAGATTTGATGGAGGTACTCGTATTAGTCAGTATGTTGTAACTGATACAACATACCTGGACAATATGTGTAATGGCCTTGACGGTTTCTGCATAGCTATTTTTGGTATGCATTGATAGCTATAATTATGTCTTCACCCTCCATAACCTATTTGAACCATGTGTAAGTTTGTTGGTTGATTAGTGTAAGTTTTTCAACGTTGATCTAGCCTTCACCAGCCATAGCCTATTTGAACTTGGTGTCAATGTTGTTCGTTTGAACTTCGTGTATGTTGGCTGGTTAAACATAGCATAATGTTGTGTAGTTGAAACGTTGGTCTGTGATCTAGCTCTGTTGTTAGGCTATGTATCGGTTGTCAGGCTATGTATTTGATTCAGGGTTAGGTATCTATTGTCTAGCTATGTAACCTATGGTCGGGCTAGGTATCGGTTGTCTACCTATGTAGGCTATGGTGAGGCTAGGTAACTGTTGTCAGGGTATGGGTTACACTTAGGCTTACTCTTGCATTACCATAGATCCATGTCTATGGGTAACCAGCTTAGCATAATATGTGGGTTTACATACATAACACAAAATGTAGGCTAACTATATATATATTACCCATGCCGTGCAATGGATATTATGTGTTAACCATTAGTCAATCTTTGCCTCGGATACTATGTGTTAGCCCTAGTCAATCTATGTATCGGATACAATGTGTTAATCATTAGCCCAGCTATGTATCAGATACTATTTGATAACCATTAGCCAATATTTACAATGGATACTATGTGATAGTTTGTATTCAACCTACTCAATGGATACTATTTGTTAAACCGTAGCCAGTCTACTCATCGGATACTGTTTGTTAAACCCTAGTCGGGCCGTGCATTTTATATTATGTGTTAACTTGTATTTAAACTTCTCATCGAATACGATGTGTTTACCTCTACATACGGTATCGCCCGCCTTGTTGTAATCAACAGTCTTAGTTATGACGTAATTATGGATCAGTCCAACTTGCTTGGACTCGTCCACTCACCTCTCAAATGGACTCTTCCACAGCTATGTATAAAACATTATATACAGGTGGAGATATAGTGTTTTTTACATAGTCTGTGTTTCAAGTGATCTGTGTGTGTGTTTGCCAATAAGTAGTAAAAATGTCATCATCAGTGTCGGCAAAGTTTTCAGCTTTAAATTCTGTAGATTCTATGCCTATACGCGATCTAAAGATAGGCATGGCATATAAAATTGTAAATGCGCGTTTTGTCGAAGCAAAGTATGGTAACACCGTACTTGTAGACTTACAGGTAGATGATGAAGACAGACGTGCTGTCTTTCTTCCAAAGCGTTACGCTACGGCGTTGACTGTGGAAGATTTGAGCTCTATTTTAGGCAAATCTTTAACTGTTATCGAACATGTCGGCCAGACTGTGAATTTGGCCATTACAGAGTAATATTATTCATTAACACGTTTCAGCATGTTTCTTTTTTATAAATTTTACAGTGCCTCTATCTTTGTTTAATCTATGCGCTATTGAGGTCTGCGCATGCGTATAGAACAGACATGATATAGACAGTTTGGACTTACCTGTATCTGTAAAGCTAGCGTTGATAAAATCTTTTAAAGACTATATCTGTTTAAGCCCGTTATTTAAGTTATTTAGTTTTGAAGACTTTCTGCAATCAACCCAGGAGGAGAGCTATACTTTGATCAACTATGGTGATCCGTTAAACTGCAGGTCATACATTCACGAGAGATGGCGTCTACGTCACAACAACCTATAAACACTCGCATTGTAAGTAACTAGTCTTTTTTTTTAAATTATGTTAACTCTAGATGATACAATAGGTGTTTATTTATAGGAGAGAATATTTTCACACTTCATTTTTCGAATTATCTGAAGCCTAGATCATAGATTATATTGAATGATTGGTAGTTTATTTTCATTAGCGTTTAATATATATATTTTGGATACGAGATATTATATGTTAATGTCAGGTCTTTTTCAATTTTTGTAAAGCTTTAGATTACACACTATATTGAATGAGCGGTAGTCTATTTTCAATAGCGCTTAATATATATTGTGGACATGAGGTAGCGTCATTTCTTCCAGGTCCTTGTTTCTTTTATCGGTCCATGTCCTTACTTCTTCTATCAGTCTAGGTCATTGCTTCTTTTATCTGTCCAGGTCTTTGCTTCTTCTATCTGTCCAGGTCCTTGGTTCTTCTGTCTGTCCAGGTGCTTACTTCTACTATCTGTCCAAGTACCTGCTTCTTCTATCTGCCCAGGTGCTTGTTTCTTTTATCGGTCCAGGTCCTTGCTTCTTCTATCAGTCCATGTACTTGCTTCTTCCATCGGTACAGGTCCTTGCTTCTTCTATCTGTCCAGGTATTTGCTCTTTTTATCGGTCCGGGTCCTTGCTTCTCCTATCTGTCCATATCCTTACTTCTTCTATGTATCCATGTACTTGCTTCTTCATTCTGCCCAAGTCCGTGCTTCTCATATCTGTCTATGTCCTTACTTCTTCTATCTGTCCAACTACTCGCTTCTTCTATTTGTCCTGGTACTTGCATATTCTATCTGTCCAGGTCTTTGCTTCTTCTATGTGTCCATGTATTTGCTTCTTCTATCTGTCCAGGTCAAGGACTTCCTCCTATCTGGCAAGGCTTCTCCTATCTGTCCATATCCCTGCTTCTTCTATCTGTCCAGGTACTTGCTTCTTCTATCCGTCCAGGTCCTTACTTCTCTTATCTGTTCATGTCCTTGCTTCTTCCGTCTGTCCAAGTATTGGTTCCTCTACGTGCCGAAGTCCTTGGTTCTTTTATCTGTCCAGATATTTGTTTCTTCTATCTGTCCGGGACGTTACTCCGTATACCAGTCCAGGTATTTGCTTCTTCTATTTGTCCAGGTTCTTGCTTCTTCTATCTGTCCAAGCCTTACCTCATCAATCTCTCTGGGTCATTGCTTCTTCAATCTGTCCAGGCCCTGCCTCGTCTACCTATCCATGTCCTAGCTTCTTCTATCTGTCCAGATCGTTGTTTCTTCTATCTGCCCAAGCCCTACCTCGTCTACCTGTCCAAATCCTTGTTTTTTCTATCTGCCCAGGCTTTGCCTCGTATACCTGTCCTGGTCCTTTATTTTCCTATCCATCCAGGTCTTTGCTTCTTCTATATGTCCAGATCCTTGCTTCTTCTGTCTGCACACGTATTTGATTCTTCTATGTGTCCAGGTTCTTGCTCTCTTATCTGCAAAGGTATTTATTTTTTCTGTACAGGTAACTGCTTATTATTTTTATAATATGAAAATAGACCACCGGTAGCTATCTGTCTTTGCGGTTCTAGGGATTTGCGTTATCTCTGCATGCCTGCACATGTAGGTCAAACGTGTTCACTCAAGCGATAAGGCTTTGTTACACTGTTTATTTTTTTACCTTTGGAGGTAGGCCCTACTAGATACCTCTGTTGCTATACCTGGTATGTTTTTAGATATTTTGTTTTTAAGGCGCTGGCCCGTCAGGGTTCGAGTGAGCGGCCTACGCGGCATTTAACATTCAACTTGTATCCCTCATTACCCTGGGTTATACCGTTCATTTTAGGGTGGGCCCTGAGTCGTTCGAGCGTTGATATTTCATATATTAAACAGTTATATCTTAAGATAACCCCACGCCGGTAGCTACCTCCGGGGAGGGTTTTGAGGATGTCCCGGGGTGGTTGCGTCATAGGCCTGATTTGGTTTTTTCCATTAATTACCTCTAGAAGTAGTCAAACACACCTCATAGTCTATGATCATGGCCATTCAGAGCCGCCTTCATCCGTTCCAACCCCTGGGGATGGTCCTGATCGTTGTTGAGATCACCCCATACCTGTGGGTAGGTTTGATCCATTTTTACCTGCCTAGGTTATCCAATAACTACCTCTAGACGTAGTCATATACGTCCCATAGTCTATGATCAAGGTCATTCAGAGCCTTCTTCATTCATAACAACCCCCGGGGATGGTCCTGAACGTTGTTGAGATCACCCCTTCTACTATGTGTTGGTTAGGTTGGATCCAATTTAGCTGGGATGTGCAGGTCTGAGCAGGTACAGGCTTTTTCGTTGTTTTTTCCCTTTATAAAGCTAGGAAATACCCACGACAGAGCATGCAGGAGCTCCGAGACTAACCTTATGCTAAGAGATATTTGAGTTATTATTATTTCACCTCTACACATAGCGGTTAGGAGTGCAAGTGTCTAGATAACCTTGTATATTTGCTACACACAGTATTAGGCGTTACAGAGAATCGACCTTGTTATTCGGGAACAGACATAGAGTTTGGTGTACTGATATTCATACTCTTCACACATCTCCCTTCTGCTGGTGCGGGTGTCCGTGTGTTGGGTGTCCGTCAGGCGTTAGCCTACCGATTCCCACACAGACAGTTGAGTATTTGAACTTCCCACGCTTATGGGCGTCGCCATCTTGGAAAGGGGTTGGGGTAGCAAATCCGGCTTTCCTATTGGCTTGGTGTAAATGTTATTCCCGCGCTTATGGGCGCCGCCATCTTGGAAAGGGGTTGGGGTAGCAAATCCGGCTTTCCTATTGGCTCGGTGTAAATGTTGTTCCCGCGCTTATGGGCGCCGCCATCTTGGAAAGGGGTGGGGGTAGCAAATCCGGCTTTCCTATTGGCTCGGGCCCAAGCGACCCGTCTACCCTGTAGCCTTCTCTACTCACAAGGGCTCCTGTTTAATCTGTCGTGAGGTGTTTCCTAGTAAGGGCCTTACTTATCAGAATTTTTTTCGTGTTTTGTAGATACACTATCTTCTGATTATCCATGGTAGATAGTGTGGTTCTATAAAGATAGTGCACACTCCTAATATATTGTTCAACTAAAATAAATCCTGAATGCTTCTCTGCTATATAAAATTTTCTATCGTAACAAACCCATTGTGACTGGAAAGTCTTGTCTTTTTGTAAAATGAATTTTGTTTTATGAAGTTGAAGCTTATTAATATTATTTTTAAAAGAATTTCCAGCCTGACCTTCTGATTTACCCTGATCCTCTGCAATAGGCTATTCAGGAATGGATTCATCTCTCTGAGGTGCTGAGTCGGCTCTGTTCTCCACATCTTGGTTGGTCTACAAGCTAGCTCCAAGGCAGTGAATTGCTGCATTCTTGTGCGTACTTACAGGCGGAATTTACAGATATTGCACAAAACTACTTTTTAGAGAGAGAACGTTTTTATACCATCGTGGTAGTTCGGTTTGTGGCTCTTGGATATGCATCTTGAACAGCATGTGCATCTAAGGACGGATTTGGTTCACAAGTGGCTAACCACCAGGCACCATGGGCGTGCTTGAGGAGGCCAGTCCAATGTTAAAAATTTTTCCCCTTTTTTAGGTACTGGAAGCTGTTGTTAGTTCTGGGTTTCTTCCACAATCTCCTGCTAAGTACTCGGCTTCTTTTAGTTATGTAATTCCGTGAACTCAATGAATCTTTGTTTTTTTTTTTTTTTTTTTTTTTTTGTTCAATGAACACATAAAGTTTGCCTTCACTAATTTATGCATTGTGATTCTAAAATAACCCATACCATATTGTAAGTGTCATTTTATCTTTATAAAAATTTCCTCCTAAAACCCAATGGTAGAGACAATATGAGGACAAAATTGGAGCTTAACTGAAGTAGATCTACACACGATTTCATTCAAAAGTATTGTTTGCCTACTGCGCCCCTTGAAATAAAGGACTAAGGACTAATTAGGTAGGACAAAAGAAAAGACTAAGGACAAATTAGGTAGGACAAAAGAAAGGACTAAGGACTAATTAGGTAGGACAAAAGAAAGGACTAAGGATTAATTAGGTTGGACAAAAGAAAGGACTAAGGACTAATTAAGTAGGACAAAAGAAAGGACTAAGGACAAATTAGGTAGGACAAAAGAAAGGACTTAGGACTAATTAGGTTGGACAAAAGAAAGGACTAAGGACTAATTAGGTTGGACAAAAGAAAGGACTAAGGACTAATTAGGTTGGACAAAAGAAAGGACTAAGGACAAATTAGGTTGGACAAAAGGAAGGACTAAGGACTAATTAGGTTGGACAAAAGAAAGGAATAAGGACTAATTAGGTTGGGCAAAAGAAAGGACTAAGGACAAATTAGGTAGGACAAAAGAAAGGACTAAGGACTAATTAGGTTGGACAAAAGAAAGGACAATGATTACCTGGGTAATCATGGAAAATTATTATTCTGGCAGAATTACATACGTCGAATATCTTACTCTATGATGGTGTGAGGTAACCAGAGATATCGGTGTCATACAGTGACCATCTTGAAAGATAAGGGATATAGAAGGACAGATGAATGTAGGTAAGACTAAGGAAAGCATGCAATAACCCGCTGGTTCTCGGTAATAAGGGAAAATTTTAAGATTGCTTTGGCAGAGTTGTTATTTGAATCAAACTTCTTCACAACCAGAGCGAAGATAGACGTCTAATCACACTTCTTCACAACCAGAGCGAAGATAGACGTCTAATCACACTTCTTCACAACCAGAGCGAAGATAGACGTCTAATCACACTTCTTCACAACCAGAGCGAAGATAGACGTCTAATCACACTTCTTCACAACCAGAGCGAAGATAGACGTCTAATCACACTTCTTCACAACCAGAGCGAAGATAGACGTCTAATCACACTTCTTCACAACCAGAGCGAAGATAGACGTCTAATCACACTTCTTCACAACCAGAGCGAAGATAGACGTCTAATCACACTTCTTTACAACCAGAGCGAAGATAGACGTCTAATTACACTTCTTCACAACCAGAGCGAAGATAGACGTCTAATCACACTTCTTCACAACCAGAGCGAAGATAGACGTCTAATCACACTTCTTCACAGCCAGAGCGAAGATAGACGTCTAATCACACTTCTTCACAACCAGAGCGAATATAGACGTCTAATCACACTTCTTCACAACCAGAGCGAAGATAGACGTCTAATCACACTTCTTTACAACCAGAGCGAAGATAGACGTCTAATTACACTTCTTCACAACCAGGGCGAAGATAGACGTCTAATCACACTTCTTCACAACCAGAGCGAAGATAGACGTCTAATCACACTTCTTCACAACCAGAGCGAAGATAGACGTCTACTTGTTTTTTTTACTTGGTTATGACGTCGTAATAAATAAACAATTGTTGCACAAAAAATAAACATATTTTAATTTGTTTTTAAAAAAATAATGAACAAGGATATCAATACAATTCAAATATTACGATCTAAAATTGATTACTAAGTCCGATGGACTAGGAAACATACATTTCTGCAGTACAGTTTGAATACTTCATATAATCCAGAATATATTGTATTTTCGAGTACTGTTCTCTGATTTTTATTACTATTTGTAGCTTTTGGATTATTCATAGTTATGCAACTAGTTTTTCTTTCATAATGGAATTTAATCTCTAATATCTTACAAAGCGTTCATGATATGTACATAAAATGAGTACACCTTGTTCATTATATATATCCATTATACATGTAATAATATAACCTATATACGAGATTAGGTTTCGAAGAAATTCATAATTTTTCTGTAGAATATACTAACCTTATACTTCATAGTTGTCCTTTGATTTTTTCAAAGCATGAAGATTTTGATTTATCATATCAAATGACGGTGGAAGTACCGTTGTTTCGAATAGTCTTCTCAGTTTTCTATTATTGTTTGTAATTTGTTGTACATTGTTATACAAACACTTTTTCACTCACAATTAAATTTAACCTCTTATATTTATAAAGGTCAATATACGTTCATACCATAATTACACCTTATTCCCCTATCCAAAAGAATGTAATAGTATACACTAGATAAGGATTCTAAAATATTCATAATTTTGATCTAAAATATAACATAAACTAAAAATCCTCTGGTATTGCCGAGGATCAAAACCGGTGCTAAAGAGTTACACTTATACCGTTTGTAATCTATTTTGTTCCTGCAGCAGTGACCTGGATGAACCGACGCCGCTACCTCGATCATCCTCCATCGATAGTATGGTAGAGACGAAACACTGCAACCCTTTGGCTCGTAGACTCCCTTCACCACTACTGATCCGACCTCCGGAGAAGCCTCCTCCTTTGTCGCCGTCTGTGGCCAGAAGACTGAAGGGGCATCGTGCTGTCTCCGGTAAGTGCAATGCACGGTCTGATCAATGTTAGCTATAGTGTTGCATCGTTTGCCACATTGTGCATCAGGTAGACTAGATTATAGTCCCAGATATGTTTTAAGTTAACCACATGAACGTCAATAATCTTACGTATGGAATGGTTTGTTAGCCAGTATGCTTGTGAAAGGTTTGAAGAAAGAGATGTAGGAAAATCATGAAAAGGTGGACGTGGAAGTGGGCGTAGACGTAACGATAAAGTCTCATTTCCCTTCGTCCTGTAAACCACGAAGGCATAAAATCCTATGTAAAGTCCGTACGTCCATGAATCCAACTTAGACTCCCGAATAGAGTGCCTAGTGTCAAGTCTAAATCTGGATACTTGGCTTCAAGATTATAGAGGTCTGGTACCTTCAAGACACCCTAAATACTCATTATACATCTGGATTGGTTACCAGGAAGTCTGTCACAATCGAACAACCAAATGACTACAAATTTGGCCGGTTTTCAGATCTATTTTTTGAATCATTTAAACCTTCAAACGGTCCGGTTTTACGTATAGCTAAAATACCCAGATCGTATCGTTTGTTTCGGTCCCGGTGGTTAACTCTCGGGTACCCTTACCTAAGCATTCTCAGACAATGAACTTAGGTGAGGCCAAATTCAAACATTAGACTAACTCGGTGATGGACTCTTGAGGACAGGTATGGTAACGTGTTTAAGACCACGTGCGTGAAGTAGATGGACTCTCTTTCGGGTACATAGTGCGGTGCCTACTCCTCAGACACATTTGTTACATATGGATGCCGACGGAACCCACAATTATGCAGAAAGATTTGTGGAATAATTAAGTAGTTATATAATTATCCACTGATACTGGGAGGTAAGAAAAATGATGAGTCCCTCGAGTAACGTCATTTAACTGAAGTGTCTTTCTCTCTACTGGTCAAAATGATTAATCGATTGATCAGTGTTTTCATTGTAAATTGCGTGGTGTGTGTGTGAGAGAGAGAGAGAGAGGGAGAGAGAGAATTTAGTGTGTGTTTGTGTGTGTGTATATATATATATATATGTATGTATATATATATATATATATATATATATATATATATATATGTATGTATGTATGTGTGTGTGTGTGTGTGTGTGTGTGTGTGTGTTTTAAGTTTGTACCTGAATTTTTTTTAATGTATAATAAATATTGCTAATACTGTTAAACAATTTTTTTTTAACTTTATATAATAATAAGTATATTTTTTTTAAAAGTTTTATTCTATATAGCTTTTAAATTCTCGTGATGAGATCGCGCTAAGAGAGTAGATTATACAATCTCTCTGATATCCTTCGAAACCTTGTCTGCTTTAATTACGTAGTTTAATTGTTAAAGGCCGGGAATATTCATTAGGTAAGGTTGGCATACGTTAGATGCTTTGGTGGCATTTAAAGTGAGGGAATATTTACCATGTGCAGTAAGCCAAGGGAATTTTAAGAGAAACTTAGTGAATGCAGTATTCCCAGCCGTATACTGTGTCCCAGAAGTCCCAGTATACACTTGACTACAGCTAGAGATGGAAAACAAAAAGGCAGTTAAAGAGTCATTACAGCAAGTAATGCGGGAGTTTTAAATAACCTTTGTTTAAGAAATACTTTAGGATCTATTATTTATATTTTACTAAATATGTTCTTGTTTGATAACTGAATTTGAATATGGATATTTATAGCCTTAAAATTAATTTTCAACATAGTTTTTACCACCCCGACCATAGTATATATAAATTAAAAATAGGGGATTTTTTATTCTAACCTAATGCATAAAACATTAAAAAAAATAAACCTAATATTACCGCTTGGCTGCCACTTTTTTATTTAGATAAGTATTACTTTTTTATAAATAATGTTTTTTATTTTCGTTGCTTCCTAAACATCAGTATAGAAATTACTTTAAACTGATTTTACATAACTTTAAAATGGCGAATGTCATATAAAACTCTTTTTGGAAAGTTCGACTTAAAATTCACACTTATTGCTATGGAATCACCTTCATTAGTTTGTTTATACTGTTTTAAAACTTGTATACTTTTTAAAGTGTCGTTTCTAAATTCTGACACTTTTTATTATAAATCTAGGTCAAAATTATTAGCAAACTAGCTAATAATCATATTATGACGAACAAAGATAGAACACTTTAAATCAGGTAATAGGATTGTAATATTTAGCTCCTTACAGATCGACAATGAATCTCTCTCCTTAAATGTTTGTTAAACCTCTCGTATTAAATATCTAATTATAGATCGACAATCTCCCTTTCTATGACACTGTCTATTTCCATGGCTACCAATAGGGAGGAATTTAGTGTCTCTCACAGTAGATACAGCATGTGAACACACAACAGAAAGACAAGCTTAACACAAACATCAACAAACTCATCTCATTACGAACTGACGCAAATACATTCTGTAGAAGTGAGCGAAGACTTATTTAAACTGATACGTAAAGGTACGGCGAATAGAAACCGACTACAGAGTGTCAGCGTAGTTGTATTAAAACGCCATCATTTTGGTGCTAGTTGAATCACTAGATCCTAGAGTCGCCACTGTCGAAGCATAACGCAAACCAGTAAGTTGCTACGTTTAACACCAGAGTGAGCGCTCTCCTTCCTCCTTCTGGGTAATGAGAAGGCAAGTTAGTGGTTCAATGTGGCCACTTTATTTATTTGGTAGATATCTTAACAGTGGCGACCCTGGGACCTAGTTATTTAACTAGTTTCAAAACTATAGTCTTCTAATACCACTGAGATAACTTTATGTGGTATGTTTTGGTTCTCTGTGGTAAGGTAAGTTCATTCAATTAAGTAACCCTAAATATGGAAGTAGTGTTTTTCCTACGACGAATCACTGCCGGTAGGAGAGTGAATTTTAGGTTCTGTCACCCAAACAAGATTTCATAATTCCCCTTTTTAAAAATCATTTTGAATAATGATCCTCCCCGGGCAATGTGTGGTGTAGTCTACTGAGCTGTGATGAAACAAAACTTCATTTGATTTACAGATAATTACTATAAGACAATTACCTGGAGCTATCAGGTAAGCTGTTATCCTTTCTTAGGATAAATACAGTCTCAGGCTAAAGAATTTTTACACAGTTTCCTGTTACATTTCTTTATTGGTTATATCTACGACATGTTTTACAAAGGTAGTAGAATTTTAAAATTACATGTACTTTACATCTGTCCTACAGATATGTCTTCATATCTATGAGACAATCTATTATTTAATTAAACTATTCAACTTTACAAATAACTCTATGGTTTCTACAGTTTATTTGTGTAGGTAAGATAAAACAATAATATTAATAGGTGGTTTTTACATTATATAGTCTGACCTTTTGCTGGTTTTGATCCAATTAAAAAAAAACATAGGTATTTTAAATACAATGTTATGTCACATCTGCTCCGGATACAATGAGTAATTTTTGAGTAACACTACGTTGATGGCTCACTTGAGCCCTCAAGGTTTGCTGTCGTACAAGGTTAAATGTCAAGTTCTATCCATGTGGTTTGAAACCTAGACTCCCAAACAAAGACTAAAGGTAAATGTTAGTAAGCCACGTGATTTCGAATAAAAATGAATACTCACTAAAGATATAGAAAATATTTCGTTTATACAATCACTTTATAAGATGAACTCTCAGGCTACTATAAAGCAGCTTGTTACATTGCTAAAAGTAATCAATTACTTTACAATTAACCAAGAAATGGAAATTGCTTTACCTGAATATGTGCTGACCTCTTACCTTAGGGCATTGTGTTGCAAACAGATGTAAAAGAAATATTATTATTTAAAAATATTTTAACTAAATGCATGTCATTTAGTTTGGTTTGGCATCTTATCAAGTTCTCACTTATGTAACATTAAGAAACATAAACGGTGAACGATTTACCTACTACAGTGCTGCTCCCGTGTAGCGATAGAAACAAACCACGAATTGAACTTTGCTGCTTTGGTCTATCTTCTATGGAATGAATATAATACAAAGAACAAAAGGCACGCCTATATGCCTTCCCAAGAGGTCTTTGTGTGTTTCTTGAAATATTACCCAGTAACCACAGACATTTCCTACTTATCGAGGTAATAATAATTAAATGGTATAAAAGTTCTTCAAAGCTGTGTGTTTCCTTAACGCTTCCCTAGTAAGGAGTTACCCTTTGCATGTTCACTTTAATTGCAGGACAATTCACCACTAGTAACCTTAGTCTACTCTCAGCTATCTTTTCCTTTGCCTTGGAAGCTGTCAGTTAAAGTGGTTTTGAATCCCTTTACCTCAGAAGCCGTCAGTTAAAGTGGATTTGAGTTCCTTTACCTCAGAAGCCGTCAGTTAAAGTGGTTTTGACCTCTTTTACCTCAGAAGTCGTCAGTTAAAGTAGTATTGACTTCCTTTACCTCAGAAGCCGTCAGTTAAAGCGGTTTTGACTTCCTTTACCTCAGAAGCCGTCAGTTAAAGTGGTTTTGACCTCTTTTACCTCAGAAGCCGTCAGTTAAAGTGGTTTTGACCTGTTGTTTATTTGAGAATGTTTGATTGATCACGCCCCTCCTGATCTCGGGGTAGTTTATTGATCCTATATGATACCTAGAACCCTCACGTGACGCTCAAATTTCTCACAGACCTTGACCGTAGAGTTGTTAGAACATGCTTTCGCCGTGTAAAGGATCTTGATACAGTATTTAGGAAGCCATACAGCAAATGGAAACTACTATTAGGCGTTGAGTAATAAGAGGAGCGACTGATAAAACCATGCGTGAATCTGGTAATTTTCCGCAGGGACAGAAGTTTGATACTAATTTTTTTTAGAGCTGCAGATATGAAATAGGAAACATTTTGTGAGCCAGATTAACCTGAGAGTTGTTTGAAATCGATATTATCAATAAAGCTAATACAAGCAGATATTTTTGTGTTATTTCTAGGTTAAATACACTATTCTAAATTGTAGCATGTGTTAAAATTTTGAACTGTATTTGTAATCATGTTTGATAATGTGTGAGTGTACAAAATGTAATCTAAATAAAGCTTAACTAGCAACTTGGCGAAACTGTGGTGTAACTTTCTATAAATAAATAAAACCTGTTTAACACGAAACCTTTTTATTAAAAATTGTATGTACGTTTCGATTGCAAAGCGACCATTTTCGGAGAATAATTACACATAATATCTTGTAACTATATTGTGTTGCAAGAAATTATTATTTCTTGCATTTATTTTCTCTGAAGATGAATGTTTTTCAGTCGAAAGGTACATATAGATTTAAATATAAAGTTTTTTTTCCGGTTGTGAGGTTTTATTTATTTGAAATAAATTTTAAATAGATACGAAAAGTTTTTAATTTAGAAAACGGACGCTATAGTTTTACTAAATACTCTCTACTATGGGGTTGACCATTTTCATAGCTATTACATCATTTAAATGTATATATATATATATATATATATAATTTTGTAAAAATATTTTATTAGATAATTATTTTCCTGAAGAAATAAATATATTCATTAAAAGTATTCTTGTTTTTGGAATATTTTTAATTTATTAACTATATTACAAGAAAACATATCACCATATTTAATATAATATAATATAATATATATATATATATATATATATATATATATATATATAAGAACTATAAATAAGTGGAGTGAGAAATTACCCACACGTGACTAAAAGCGTGCTTTAGTAATGGACGCAACCACATGAGTGTTAAATACTTTAAAAATTTCCGTTGGTTTTGAGTAAGTTATTTGAAATTTCTATATCTGAATTAGTTATAAGCAAATGTAAAGTTACCTTCTTATATTCCTGGACTATGGCTGATTTTAAGAGTGAGGTCACGGTTTAGAATGTGCAGAAACAAATCGCCTACAATATAGAAACGATGATCAGCTGATTTTAAAAGTGAGGTCCGTGTTTAGAATGCGCAGAAACAAATCGCCTACAATATAGAAACGATGATCAGCTGATTTTAAAAGTGAGGTCCGTGTTTAGAATGCGCAGAAACAAATCGCCTACAATATAGAAACGATGATCAGCTGATTTTAAAAGTGAGGTCCGTGTTTAGAATGCGCAGAAACAAATCGCCTACAATATAGAAACGATGATCAGCTGATTTTAAAAGTGAGGTCCGTGTTTAGAATGCGCAGAAACAAATCGCCTACAATATAGAAACGATGATCAGCTGATTTTAAAAGTGAGGTCCGTGTTTAGAATGCGCAGAAACAAATCGCCTACAATATAGAAACGATGATCGCTCATAAGACTAAATTTTCAATAAAGCCATCGATACAACGTTTAGCGGAAACAGCTCTCCCGCGTAGGCGATTTCTGCTGACTCTGCCCAACGGTCCCTTTCTAACCCCCAAAACAATGTTTTTTTTATAAAGTTGGCAGTATTTTATCTCCGTAAAGTTGGCAACGCACGCCCACTAACGATATTCAAATACGAACTTCCCTTTCAAATTGTTAAAAAGTTACCGACATCTTTGAGAATGGGCAATTTTGTACAACGCCAAAGTTTCTTTAATTTCTTTGAAAAATAACATTTCTTCGTACTTTTCATTGGAGTTTTAACTGCTGTTCTTTTGTTTGAATTGTAATTTTCTTTTTCATCATTATTGCAAATCATGCTATGTTCAAATTAGAACTTTGTTTGGAACTTTCACAGATTAAAATGGTTGTGTTTATGAACATTTTTTACAAAACGTTATTATAAATTCTACTCTATATAGATGAATTTCTTTCTAAATCGATGCATATTCAAGTGTGGTTTTGTAGTTTATGTTATTCACCTGGGCGCAACTTCATTTACCAGTCTCTCTCTCTCTCTCTGCGTCTACATGATCTGAGGTTGTTTGCAGATTGTTGCAGATCGTTAATACATTGAAGCTTCCGTTGCCGGCCTAACTTTAAACCGGCAAACTTTGAAGCATCCTGCTCGTACCAAAATACACGTACGTTTGTCACTCCGATGTTTGAAACATCTTCCATTAGGCTGATGTCTCTATCAGTAATGACGGCTCTAAATACTGACAGAAGATCGATGCGCTTTAAACATGTTTAAATTCTCTACGCAGCCAAATAAACCCCAGTGGAATGTACGTACTTACACTTTGCGACGCTGTGTAGATTCTATTTGCCCCTTCCAGTAATCCGAAGCCTCTTAAATCTGCATGTATTAGGCCTGCTAACTATGAATGAGCTGTTTTATGGTATATACTTGAGTGAATTATTATTAAAACTCTTTGTTACTATTAATATTATTCTTTTTAATTTATTATATTCTGGTTGCATTTATTATATTATATTATAGTTTTTTACAGTCGAGAAAGAAAATCAGGTTATCATCGTAGCTACCGGTTACTCTATAACATCACGTATATCTAGAAACATAATTATGTATATAATAATTATGTTTGCCATTTTCAAAAGTTGTAACATAAAAAACAAGAAAATGCTGAGTGGCTGCTCCTATGAGTGTTGCCTGAGTGATCGGTTTTACTCGATATTCAACTAAACAAAAATTGCAAATGTGTGATAATATTTTTTAACGTTTAAACCCTTAATACTTAAAAGGGGCAGTTTAGGGTCTTGGTCGGACCGGATGTGGCCCCAGAGAGGTCCAAGTAACAGATAAAAGTTGATAGTTTTCCTTTTCACTCAATATAAGACGAACGCTTTAAAAGTGCATTTATTCTTCTATATTGCAATAAAAATTTCTAAAGATTTTATTAAACATTTCTAAAGATTTTATTAAACATTTCTAATTTTTTAATACACATTTTATATATATTCCGCTAAGTCTTCTACTTTATAATATTCAAAGATCATTCTGTCTGGTTGAAAAATCAAAATGATTAAATCAACTCTGTATATTTTAGTGAAAACTTTACTTCGGCTGATTCTAATTGCAGTGCTCAAGTTTTTTGGCATGCGAAGAAAAAGCTCACTTTTTTCTATTTGTCTGAGAAAGCAAATAGTCAGTATCAATATTGCTGACGAAACGAAATGGCCGCCGTAAGTAAACCACGTCAAACTCCAGTGAGATGAAATAAATCTAAAAACCAGAAATGGAAGATATTGCACGAGAAACGTATAATTCACTTTTGGGTAACGTTAGATTGGCAGCCTTCGGGAGCGGTACAGTCCTGTAGATTCGTATCTGACAAACGTACAGTCTGTGTCAATAATACTCCTTTTCAATTGACGATATTTATTATTTATAATATTAAATTTACCAATTCTTAAGCAAGTAATCTATTGAAACACGAAACGTTAAGGATTGTGATTCTCAAGTTTCTCTATTTGTTTTTTCTAGAAATTTTTTCTTAGATTATAAAGCTATTGGAGAATGACGGATTTATTGGCATTCTATTGCGAATAAGATATTGGCAGCAAACAATATACCTGCCTATGCAGAAATTCTGTAGGAATACGGAACGAATATCAAAACTTCATTTTGAACCCCCCAAAATTTTAAATTTTGAAAAAAAAATTATAACTCTATTGACTTTACAATATACACAATGCTTTATATATTAAATTGTTATTATTTAAAACAGAACACGAGCTATAAGATATCGGTTTAGAATAAATTTGTTTTTTTTATAAATAATATTTACCTAACAACGAGGTGAATAGTTGAAAACATTAATCACGGCTTCCTTTTTCCGTGCAGCGATGGAAAAATGTACCAAATTGAGGCCAGCACTTCACTTGTAAACAAGTTGGATTATCGTAGCAAACAAAGATTTTAAAACTAAATCTAACTTGACCAGATATTGTACAGCAATATTCTAATATATAACAGTTTGCTGTGATTTATAAAAACTTTTTTTTTGTTTCAGACAATAGTGGTTTCACACTAACAGATCAGACTGGGATTGCTGCTTTAAAATAACTATGATTTATTAATTTGAGGTTAGGTAATAGGCGAGTTGGCCGTCTCAGTAGGATCGTTTTATATTAATTAATAGTATTATAGGTGTGTGTACGCCTATAACCAACATCATTGAGTTAATTACTAAATTATAAATTGAAACTAGTTTTAATGAATGCTTTTTAGGCTTGAATAAAATTATAATGATATAATTACAGTTTGTAATTTATTTTTAGGGTATTCAACAACAACTTTCGATCATTGGATTGCAGACTGTTTTCACATGTTTAGGATGATCTGCTTATTACATATGAAAAAACAGTAGGTTTTAATAAACTAAAAACTTTCTATTTCAAATAATTACGAAATTGTTTGAGTTGCTTTAGGAATACTAAGTGTTGTGACATTTCACGGCATCAACGATTATGTGCGTACATATAAACACGCTATTTATTATGCTACGACTAGTCCGGACAAGTGTTTTAAGCATCGTTTGTGTAATAGGAACATTTACGTGGCGTTTCGAGAATGACAATTAACTTTCATTATCAAGTGAAAGCTTCACATGAACTAGGCCTAAACGGACTAGACGGCTGAGTCAAGAATGAGACTGTATACTCTTAGCTTTATACACAACAAAACAATTACAAAACTACAAATATATGATTGCAGGCTGCTGCAAAATAAAGGGTAAATTTTGCAAAATAATTCAAATACAAACACCGACCTGGTATTAATAATTAATTTTCTTACACGCGTTTCAATTACAAAGCCATCCGCATCAATGAGTTTTTTTTAATACCACACGAATTATAAACTGTAACTGAGTAGATACGCTCACTAATGAGGATACTTTTTCAATGAAACGCGTATTAGTAAATTAAAGATTGTTAGTTGCTATTTGTATAATTTAATTAGTCCCTTTGCGCACTAGATAATTCAAATTTTGTATTTAGTGACAAAATTAAAACAATGTAAATCGAAGTAGTTATTTAATAATTATATATATATATATAATTAAAATCTCAATAGCTATTGAATCAACCTTCTTTTTTATTACATATGATTATTACAAACATTACAGTGATATATAAGTGATTATAAATGTTGCAAACCATAAGTAGTATTTAAAACGTGAATTATCAATCGAAATACAAACATAACCTCACTTTACAATCTTGATCTACAGGAAACTTTATAAAATGAAGCTTCAAACGTATACTAACTGATTGCGTTCATTTTCTTCGGTCTCGCAACATATAATAGATGCACGTGATTGGCCTACGTTCGGAAATGTTCTTACTTTTTTCTAACTTGTTGCTATTTGGGTATATTTTAATATAACATGACAAAGGAGACCATCTTATTATGAAAATTTGAGTTTATACACTTTCGATTGTGTTGATGAGGCAGTTTATTTTCAATCTTTTATCCTTTATTTTCGGTTTGCGTCGTTTATGATTTGTTTCTAGTTCAAATGTGTTTTAAAGTAGTACATGTAGAAACCAAAAAATACACTGGTCTAGCAATTCCTCAGAATTATCAAGAAAATATAACGTTTTTATTTAGCCTAAACTGTGGCCATTCACGCCAGGAAATATTGGGTTAACTCATGAACAATAGCGCGACATCTGTGTCTTGCAGTAACAGCTGGTCATATCGTACAGCTTTGCCCTTTAATTGAATGATGTGAAAAATAGATGCTTTGACCGGAAGGGGAAACCTACATGTCTGTAAGATTTAAACGCGTAGATTACTATTGTAAAAACTAAATTTTTGTAAGAACCAAGCAATGTCTTTCTTGATTCATTATCAAATTTTTAAAGTCCATTAATTGTTAAGCTTAGAGCTGCTGAGGTTTCTAATACAAATGATTTCTCAAATGGTCATATTTCAGTATCAACAGGTAAACTCACCTATTGCTGGAAATGTGTTTAAACTCTTCCAATGATATGTATTTGAAACATAATCTCTAGGGTTAAACAAGATATTGTTTATTCTATTTAACGTAACGTAATAAACAACGTAGACAGCTGCATAGTCACGTGGTACATTAGACTTCCAAATAAAAAGTGCTAGAATTCGATCCTTGGTCGTGACATAGAATTTTCGTATGATTTATCTGCGCTGAGGTTGACTCAGCCATTGAAAGTGAGTACCTAAGGTGAAATCAACACAGTTGAACCATAGCATTGCAAAATTACCATTTTGAACATCGATTGGCCCATTAAGGCACTAGATTATGTCTCTACTAGGTCACTTTAATGCTATTGAAATTGATCCATTATTAGGAATAATATTATTAATATTATTATTATTATTATGGCGTTTTAATAATATTATTATTATGTTTAAGGTTAACGACAGATCAGAGACCAATTTGTCTCTTTCCTTATGTAAAATATTTCTATATTGCCCCATTCAATTTCATGTTCATATGTAATTTTGTAAATGTGTTCAGAAATAAATCTATAATATTGTTTATCAAATTTTATGTTACGAGCATTTTTATGTTCGTTGAATAGTTTTTATTATTAATTATTATCATAAAAACAGCATAAAATATGATACAAATATTATATCTATTTATGAACACATTACAAATTTACAAATGAACATGTATTTTTTTCTGGGATAATATAGATATTTTACGTAAGAAAAGGGTAAGAGAAGTTTTTCTAAAATGTGGTGTATAAAAAAACACGAAAGAATTTCATTGAATGAAATGACAGAGTTTAAGGATTTTCCATCTGCATATGATTCTTTAGTAGGGAAAATAAAATTTAACTTTAACATATTAGTATATATTTTTGGATCTACCTTGGTATTGTGTGTATTATAATGATTATAATTGTTTAGTACGTAAATGTGCCTCTGTTAATAATAACTATGGAAGAGTTTGAGTATGTCTTTTATTTGTTTACGTTAATTGCAACCAAAATTTGACTTGTCTATTAGTGCAATTTAACGTGTAAATGTTAATATTTAATAAGAATAATAAAATATTTTATTTGAATTATGTTAAAGGTATTGTTTATGAATGTTATAAACTGTAAATTTTAGTATAATATTAGAATAATAAACTTTTAACTCTTGAAAAGGAATTTTGGATAGGAAATCGAAACGTAGAATGTATTTGTATTAACAATAATTGGTCTGTGATCTGTCATTAACCTTAAACACATTAAATAGTTATTAACAGCCATTAAATAAAGATTGTTATCATGTATCATTATTATTATAAGTAAATACGAACCAATTGTACGAGTTACATGTAATCAGGATTTGCAAAAACGGCTTATTAAAAAACTCCCAATTTTCTACCTTCAGCTAATATTAACCGGAACTTAATAATAACCGACAGGTAATGTAATCTGGCAGGTATTATCATTCGGCAGGTATTATTAGCCAGTAGGTAATATGAGACGATCATTAATATAATAGTTTAGGCAGTATAGGCTCATATGTGAGATCAGGTATATAATACCACCTGGTGAGTAATATCATGTAACACTCTTAAAAATAAGGTGTTACATATAAATTCATTTATATATTTAATTTTTATTTAATAATTATATCGTTCCAATATAAAAGAAAATTTGTGTTTTCTTGGTGCACATTGTTAATCTAGCGTAGGTAGTAAGCGCTCCTAGCGGGCGAAATTGAAAAATATCGTACGAGTTAGTAACTTAAGGTAATTAACCACATCACGCCATGCGACGTAAGCATGAGGCGATATCTGTGAACCAATCAGAATATTCATATATATAAATTAGGGTGGGAGTTTGTTTGAAAATTTCAGTTAGCGCGTCCTTGCAACGACCCCACTTCTCTAAAAGTCTCCGAACGAGACAGACGTGATGGCATTTTCGAACATAACTTAGAGATTTTTAAGCTTCCAGTATTCAAAATTTAAGATGTCAAGGCCGGTACCAAATTATATAAACGCAACTAAAGAAGAAGTCAGAAGCGATTATTTATGTATATCAAATATGTATGTGTAGTGTACAAAAGCGACGTGCAATTTTCAATGATATGTGTTATAGTGTTTTGCAAGTAATGTGCACAACCAGGTACGTTTTAGATAATAATAAAGAAAATGTGTTTTAATGTTAACTAAGTTGAATTTTAAATGATAAACGGTTAACATATGAACGGTAGAAATTGTGCTTTGAATATTCATTTCTAAAATTAAATTGGAAAACTTAAGTTACTACCTTCTCGATATATGTAAATTTGAAAAGTTAACAAGTAATTAAAATGTGTATGGAATAGTTAGCAGTAATTAAAAGTCAATTACTCGACACATTGGTGTCATTTGTTCTTTTGTAATTTGTCATTGATTAATAAATAGTATAACTTTGTATTTTAAAACTTTCAATTCTTATTTCACAAGTAACCATGTTCTACCTTCAAAGATTAGAAGAACGTCATAGACAGACAGTATCTGCCTGAGCTATGACGTTATAACTAGAGCCCTGGTAAGTATAATTAATTATTTTGGTAATAAGTTAAATCAATATTCAAATAAAGTAATACTTACCGAGGTAAAAAGGACTAGAACGTTACAATCAGCTAGTGGGTAATATCAGCTGGTAGCTAATATCCATCGTTATGTAATAAAAGCCGTTAGGTAATATCAATAGCTAGGTAATATCACTCAGTCGATAATATAAGAGACAAGGTAATATCAGGCAGTAGATAATATTAGTTCATGCGTAATATCAACCGATACATATCAGCTTGTATAATATATCAGCCGGTGCCGGTGGCTAATATCAGCTGATAGGTAGTATGAGCCAGTCGATAATATAAGAGGAAAGGTAATATCTGGTAGTAAATAATATTAGTTCATGTGTAATATCAAAAGGTATATAATACCAGTTGGTAAGTTATATCAGCTGGTAGGTAATATCCACCGTTAAGTAGTAACAGCTGGTAGGTAATATCACCCGATCGATAATAATAGAGTCTAGGTAAAATCAACAGGTAATTAATATCAGCTGATATTTAATATTAACAAAGTATGCCCTGGTTCAAATACTGAAAGAAAATATTTATTATTTGTATGTTATATAAAAAAATTAAAAATTTAATATTTTCCACAAGTTAATTTTTTACATTTCTAGGTTTCGGGAGAAAAAATATTGAAAACCCTGGTTCAGTGAAAAGTGTCCATTTTGATTAACACTAAAGGAATGGTGGAAGGGGTTAATGAAGAAATACACCCTGGGGCGAGTGGGCGCCGAGTCGACCAACCCTCTCCTACTCCAGTCTTATATAAACACATTCTGATTTAATGCCAGAATAACGTTTTGTAGACAATTTTCAACGACTAACTGATTTATATTCGGTTACCGTTTTCCAGAAAAAATCAGCCTCTATTAATCTGTTTCGAGTTTTTTTTTGAAAGAAACTTGTTTAAACATGAAAATAGTTTCTTTTCACTATGTGCTCTTCGACTGCAGAAAATATAATTTTAATCTCAGTAAAAACATGAATTCACGTTATTAACGCAACCTTTTGTATATTTTTTGGAAATAAATTTTATTTACGTTTTGACGCTACCTTTTCTGTGTTTCTTTATGCAATTAAAAGTAAAGTAAAATAAAGTATTATTTCGTAAAGGGTTTAAACATAGAGCAAGGACATTGAACAAATAGATTGTGCTTAGGAAAATCCTGTTATCAACATTATAAAAAATAAGTTTACTTATAACCCACAAATACAATACGTTGGAAGTCATTTAACCAATTGTACAAAATAAGAATTACTTTATAACAATGTTATTTACTGATGTTTCGGTGGTATTCAGGCGAAACGACCTGGTAGTAATCCTTTTCAAGGTTACTAAACATCATAAATATGTAGGTTGCAACAATTAGCTTGAAGAAGTTACATCTTTAAAATTTTCAAGGTATTTCTTGTAACCGAAACAAATGCGACACGTTTGTTACATTTTATAACCTTAAATACCGTATGATCATACGACTATTCCACCTCATTATGATAGATATGTCAGCGAGTAAAAGTACTATAAGATAGTTATATTCAATACAAATTATAAAGAGCTTTAGTTTTGTGCTTATCAAATACCATCAAATATTTTTGAAGAGAGGAGTTCTTTTGGTTGCGTATGGGTATATGTTTTGCACGGGAGAAAGTTATCTCATCTGTCAAGCTTAATGCGACACCCTTCATTTTGTAGCCTAAATTAAGTGATAACATATTTCATACAAGAGCTGAATTTATTTTATAGGTTAAGTTGTAGAACAGCTGTTTTAACACGAAAGTTATGTTACGTATTTATTGTACATTATTGTATCAAAATGTTATTTTATTAATTTTGAGAGCTTCCTTAGAGGCATCTGACACTTTTCTAAATTTAATTTAAATTAAATTTATTAAATAAAGTGTCTTCTTAAAAGTAATTTCTTAAAATCTAAGAAAGATTTTCTATTAAATACTTTTAATTACACAAACTAACACAATGCATTAGTGATTATTATTATAACTAAGATATCTATTACTACCTCTACTAAATATTGTTCATTCTTTAAGTGAAGTATTCGCTTTTGTCGATCATTTCCAATGAATAAATTCTTTTTTAATTCCTTCCATTAGTTCAAACTCTCTCTCTCTCTCTCTCTCTCTCTATATATATATATATATATATATATATATATATATATATATATATATATATAAATATTGTTTAAAGTTTCAATCGTTAATAAAATAATTTTTATTCATTCACTCAAGTTCAAATACATTAGATAACAATATATGTTAATATAGTTTTTTTCAAATATTTATTCATAAATTAAAATTTTAAAATAATATCTCAGTCGGGCTCGAACTGAGTATCTACATATTTAATTCCAACACTTTAGCACTAAGTCAACTTTTTCACAACTAGAAATCCATTACTTAAAGATGTATATAAAATTATAATTGAAAAGTCCCTTGCTATAATGAAGCAATAAAAGACATGGATAGAATGAGAAGTTATAGATCACCGTCAGATTTATTAATAAGTAGCGATAAAAAACGAATAATTAGTAACAAACCAAAAAAAATTCCAACGCTTTTTACTGTGTAGAGAGGGAAATAGTGAGTTGTAAGAAAATTCGATTTTTATTTTCGCACTTAATATTGTGATTCTGACACATGTGTATAGATATTTATATAATTTGTAATCATAAAGTAAAATGAAACTAAAGTAAAATTTTTCTTTGTTGATTTAAGTAGAAATTGACTTTAAAAAAAAAATTATATTACTTGTTTCTGAAGAGAGTGTAACAGTTGGAATGACGCCGGTGTGTAGAGCTCTTATCAATATTATTTCACTAAGAAAATAAAACACTTAAATTTTACCCCTTGTGATCGTTTTCAAAATAATCGAAATCAAGTTAAATTAGGGTTGGAAAAACATAGTTATATTAGTGTTTAAATAATTATATTACACCTGTAATTTATTTATCACTATGGAACTCAGTTTTTTAAATTTATATTTTATCGAAGGTTTTCACGAACTTCATTCAACAGGATTGTCAAGATGATTTTCATACTTTTCGGTAAACAAAATCGATAAAGTTATTTGATTTGTATTCTTGAGTCTTCGATAGGAAGTACAGAGGCAAGACTTATCGATCATACTAATGTAAAGAAATTGCTTTCTAAATATAATTGTAATTAAAATATATAATTCACCCGAGGAATGAGAACAGAGTTGTTAGACACAGATACGGAAATGAGTTATAAATTAAACTCAAAGGATTATTTCCATCTTTATTTATAATTATTATTGCTTCCTGGTCTCTATGTTCAAAGGAATGGTTTTAATCCAGGAAATGCTGGGATTTAAGAGTTACTCGAGGTAAGGAGGCAGCATTGTGTCCACCTCTCTGACTAATAACAGACAGCGGTTACTAATCCTAGCATAAACAATCGCTGCTATTGCAATGTTAACGCTCTCCATTGCAGTAATCTCAGACGCTTCCTGTGCTGACCGGACATAGATTAATATGCAGTGTAGTATGGTAGATTACTTCACTTCGGCCGTATATTGATGATGCAGATCGATCCGTGATGAAGGTCTGACGTCATATTCAATCCTAGTCTGTAGCAAGAGTTACCTCTCAGCACCAGCAACTGTATACACATCCTACCCCCTACAAGATTTCACTAATGACAATAGTGTATTGGGCCATTTACAGATTTCTCCCTTTTTGTTTTTGAAAGGGAATAAATGATTTATTTTAAACAATTTTTACGTAAACACCAAATAACAATCTTTACAGGACTAGTTTTCAATTCCTTCTATTAGTTCACACTCCCCTAATATACGAGTAGTCCTATATCTTGTACACATTTTCAGTCGTTAATAACACACTTTTTTATTAATCAAGTGAAGTTCAAATATAATTTTAAACTTGTAGTGGACGACAATTAATGGCAAAATGTAATACCATTAAAATACTAAAATGCGCCTGACGTCTTGTAGGCCTATTTAATAATTAATAATTAGAACTCTGCCGAATTACACATGCTATTATATAGGTAATCAGTTTAATTTTATATTTCGTTGGTTTACAGTTTAAATCAATATTTCATTCATTTACAGTTTCCTTATGGTAATTGTCAATACTAAATTACAGTATACCACAATAACAAAACCTAAATATCATCAGCCATAATTTAACATTGTTAAGGTTGTCAATACGAATACTATAATTTTAATATTTATTTTTATTATTCACTTTAACAATGGTTTATGACTATCCGAACTTTGAATTTAGTAAATTTGTTAAAACTTACTGAGACAGAACGTTTTCGATCGTTATGTGCCGATCCTCATCAGTGTCTTCTGCTTGGAGATGTTGGGACAAGCGATGACGGTTTTAAAGGTATTTTTTCGATAGTATCAAAGAGTATGTGTGATTTTTATTGTGTTTGTTCCTTTAATATGTTTGTACTCTGTATTTTTGTGTTTCTGTAAATTTCATATTATTCTAGTGTGTTGAGATGTGGTCCTTTTTTTGTTGATGTGTAGGATTTCTAGGTTTTGGTAAATGTCTGTGTATTTGTGTCTTGTATCTTTTATGTGGTTGTAAAATGTTGCGTTGGTGTTCTGTTTGTGTTCTTCGACTCTTTGTTTAAAGCTGCGACCTGTTTGTCCAATGTAGAACTTGTTACATTCGTCGCAGTTCAGTTTGTATACGCCTGGTGCTTGTAGTTTATCCTTGTTGTTGGTGTTGTGTTGTATTTTGTATTGTAGCTTGTTATTAGTTTTGTATGCAATTTTGTATCCTGTTTTTTGAAATTTGTGGGCTATATAATTTGATGTTCTGTTTATGTATGGTATTGTGATGTATTTGTTTTCCCTCCCTGTAGTGTTAATTTTAGTGTTTTTTTTTTGTATTTTGTACCATAGTTTGTCTATTATTGTGGTGTTGTATTTATTTGTGTAGGCTAAATATTTAATTGTGTCTAGCTCTTTGTTTATGTTTTCTGTGGTCATTGGGACTTCTTTAAGTCTATGGAGCATGGATCTGAAGGCTGCATGTTTGTGTTGGATAGGGTGGTTTGAGGTGATGTGGATAAGTGTGTCTATCGTTATGGATTTCCTGTAAATGTTGATGCTGTGTTTTTGTGTGTGGCTTTTTGTTATGGTTAGGTCGAGGCAGTTTAGGCATCGGTTGGTTTCAATTTCTTAAGTGAAGTGGAATTTTGGGTGTATTTTATTAGTGTAGGTGAGAAGTTGTTCGCATTGACGGGAGTTGCCTCTGTATAGTGTTATGGTATCATCGACGTTTCTGTGCCAGTAAATAATTTTGTGTGCGTATATATTGTTTGTGAGTATTTTGGTGTTTTCTATGTGTTGTAGTAAACATTTCGCTTAAGACACTACTTCCCATGGGTAGACCATCTGGTTGTGAATAGAAGATTGAGTTGTGGGTGAAATAGTTTTGTTCGGTGATGATTTGGAGGATGCTTATGATTTCGTTAACGTGGGTTTTAGGTATGTTGTTCTGTATTAATTGGGTTTCTAGGATGTTGAGTGTTACGGGTAGGGGTATGTTGGTGTACATATTTGTTGTGTCGAGTGACTTTAGTGTTGATTTGTGTGGTATGTTTATGTCTTTTATTTTATTTATGAGATTTGTTCTGTTTTTTATGTGTGTTTCTGTGTTTAAGTTTATGGATTGTCTGATTATTTTGTCCATGTGTTTTGCTAATTTATGTGCACGGGCATTCTGGTAGTTAATGATGGCTCGGATGGGGTCATTGGGTTTGTGAATTTTGGGAAGAGCGCGGAGGGTAGGTGCTTTAGGGTGGATCTGTTTTAGGTATGATTTTTTGTTTTTGTTGATAATGTATTTAGATGTATTAATTAGTTGTTTGATGATTCTGTGATATTTCTATGTTGGGTCTGTATCTAAATGTACTATATTATTATTTATTATATAATCATTGATTTTATCATTTAGGCTGTTTGTATTAATAATTACTGTAGTGTTGCCTTTGTCTGCTATGGTGAGTGTGATATTGTTTTGTTGGGCTTTTTGTTTTATGTTTTCAGCGATTTTAATTTCATTGCTCACATTTTTGTTGGTTATGTTTTTCTGTTTGGTTAGGTTTTTTATGTCATGTCGAAGTGAGTCTTGATCTTTGGTGTCGGTTTTTTGTATGGCTGTTTCAGTTTGTAATTTAATGTTTTTGTTTGTTATGCTATTTATGTTTAATATTGTAATGGTCATAAGGAAACTTTAAATGTCTGATGCGTGGACGGAATTAAATAAAATCGCCCGGCCTGACTTAAATATTGTCTGGTGGTATTTCTTCCAAATATATAATAATGTAATAAAATATCACTAACTGTATAGAAATTCTAATTCCTTTTTAACTCCCTTCAATAGTTGTTCCACTTACATTCTCTGTAGTGGCTTTGTGTGTTTATTCGGATCAAGCTTACTAATATTTATATAAGTTTTTATTAAATGTTTCAATTTTATGACTAATCACGAAATTATTTTAACTTTACAAAAACCGTTAATATTTCATACATTTATTTATCAAAAACAATACCTTTCAATAAAAATATTTTTATATCATGTGCATTGTCAGGGGAAACAAGAACAATTTTTTGACAAAGTAGCTTTTTAATGAGGATGAATATTACTCCATTTCTAACCTAAGAAAAATTATTATCTCTAAGTTTCATACAATTTGAACATAAATGAAGACAGAGAAGCCATATTTCAGTTCATATAAATACACATACAATTCGTAAAAGGATTTCTAGAACAAAACACCAATGTGCTCAATTAACGGGCAAGTGGTACATTAAAGCGACCAGGCTAATCCAGTGCGTGCTATGAATATAAAATGGCCGTTCTTTTGCTTAAGCTTAAGTGGAACATATAGCTTCCTCTTTAACTATACACGCACACACGCGCACACACTGTGTACCACTTTAAATAATTCCACTACATTGTTCAATTTTCTTTCTTGCGTGCCAATAGTTTAAACAGACATTTTGCAGTGGCTAGCGCATAAAACACTCATCTCTCTTCATCGCATTTGAAAGCATACTCAAGTATGCCACCAAGTCCAGGAAACGCCTCATTACACCCAGTCCCAGTATATAGACGGGTTTCTTCTTTCACGATAACGTTTCTCCTATTGGTGCATGAGGCAATGCTCTTTAATAAAAGTTAGAGAATAAATGACGACAATTAATAGCATTGTTATTATATTTTAGTTTCAACCTATTGGTAATTGGCCTCGTTGATTCGACCTGAATAATTGTTTTTAACCAGAATTGTCGTATTTCTTCTTCTAAATCGGTTCAGCAAATGGGTTATTTAATGTGTGTTATATATAAATGTAAATGGGGCATCCCCTACTACTAACGATGCAACCTCCACGAATTATTCATTTTACCATTTCTGACCTCAAAATACCTCTATAATTTTAATTCAACTATTGCTTAATTTAATGAGCTTGTAAACAGTATATCTAAGTTTTTTTTCGGAAAATCACGAGGAAAGCTATTCCGTAAATGGGTGAATGGTATCATTAAAAATTTAGGATTCAAAGTCTTCAACTCCAGGTTTCAAAACCAGTTACATTAGCCAGTTAATTTTTTAAGCTCACGATTAACCAATATCTAAATTCCCATTCTTAACTATGCTTTGACGAAATACTAACTGTCTTAAAGCTTTATTCTAGAAGATTTTATTTAAAATTAAGAAAATAAAAATACATTCAAAAATTTAAGTTAAATAATATTTTATACAGATGAATATGTTTTTTCTTTCAGACAAACTTTCTCAATGTCTGAAATACAAGTTCGCATTACGGCAGTTTCTCTCTCCATCTTACTTGATTTGATATTATGAGATCAAAGTGAATTTCTTCTTCTTCCTACGGCTGATGCGATCGCAAAGGCTTTACCTTTTCAGAATTGATTGACTTGACATGTACGAACAAGCAACCAATTGGAATTGTTTTTGCTCTTTGTCTGGCGTTTTTCTGTTTACACAATTTCTTTTGATGAAATTCATGGTTTGATCTATTTACAATTGTTGCTAATTTTTAAGAAAAATACATTTTGTAAATGTATTGAAATATTAATATAGAGATATTTTAGTCTTAAAAATCTTCTAAAGAATCACAAGAGAAACCATCATAACTTTTTCATATTTACATTTATTATTTAAAATGTATTTTAAACAATAAAGAATGTATTACATCCGTAGCAAACCAGAAAATACAAACCTAACCTCACTTTACAAACATTTACAAAACCTAAAAAATTTTCTTTCTAAAATAGAGCAATATGCGGCATACCATATTACAATATTACAACAGAGCTATAAAAAGTATCCGGTTAACAAGTGAAAAAATTAAGTTTTAAATAGACGGCTAAGCACGTTAAAATGTTAAAACAAACATGTAGAACACTCGTTCATTTCAAGAACGATTAAATTCCCTAGAAAACCTTATTTATTTATTTATTTTAACCCAACCTATCCGTTATGTTGGTGTATAGCGATATTATAACGTGTTTTAAGTATTACTTAGCCTTATAAACAGCCCTTGGGTTTATAAGATGTTGCATAAGTTTCTAAGGGGACATCACTTTAGATTAATTAGGTCGTTTTAAACTTGATTAAATTTAACAACAGATTGAGTAGAACTAGAAATTATTCGTAATTACTATAGCTATACTGAGTGAGTTTGAACGTTGAAAGTGGCAAAAATGCGTTTTGGTTTGTGTGGTTCTCGTATTTGTGTGGTGCTGGTATTTGTGTCGTGCTGGTATTTGTGTGGTGCTGGTATTTCTGTGGTGCTGGTATTTGTGTGGTGCTGGTATTTGTGTGGTTCTGGTATTTGTGTGGTGCTGGTATTTGTGTGGTGCTGGTATTTGTGTGGTGCTGGTATTTGTGTTGTGCTGGTATTTGTGTGGTGCTGGTATTTGTGTGGTGCTGGTATTTGTGTGGTGCTGGTATTTGGGTGGTACTGGTATTTGTGTGTGGGTCTGGAATGCGTACATGTAAATTTATGTTTATTTGTCATCGTAACGGATTGAATATCAGAATATTCAACATTTCACACAGGATTTTATTTGCGATATTAAACAGCACAGATTTTTCTCTAGAAACAGAGTTACTTCGTGTTCTCTAAATTTATCTATTCAAATATCAAATATTAAAAGAGGCAGTAATTCTGTATGAAAACCCTTCTGAGAAGAGGGCGTTTCAACGATATACCAGGTGAAATGCGAGCCAATACATATCCTCAAGGCCAAACTTTCAACATTAAATTTCTTTTTCAACCATATAAAATTAGACTCAAGACGCAAAATAAGTAATTTTTTTCTCAAATTTAAAATATTCCAAATGGAATGTTCTCAACGAACAATTTTATGTACTTTTAAAGATTGTTTAATCTATTATAAATTTAAAGATCGTTTAATTTTATGCACAATTATTTTTGATGTACCTAAATATAATTGGAAGTATGTGAACAAGGTAGAGTTTATTTAAGAGAGAGAATTTATTCGTATGATCAAAGTTAATATATAAAAAAACCAAAACTAAAGCCAAAAGAAGTAAAAACTTTAATAAAAACCAACATGAAACTGTGTTGAATAATAAAACGTTCAAAGTAATCAACATCTAATGTCTATCTTAAGAGAGAACATAATTGTTAAAGAGAGGAAAAGCCGTATAATTTGCCATTGCAGGATCAAACAAGGTCGAATTCATTAAGTAGTAATCTTAACAGTCTGTTGGAAAGACATAAAGAAAGAAATAACAACCAACTTCCGCACGGTGTAGCTTGCGAGTAGAATTGGTAACCACGTGATCTGGAAAACAAATGTGTACATATATATTTTGTTATGTTCTAGAGTATGTACAAGGACCTGTTCCGATTGGAACAGCTGATTGTCTGTGACGTCTTCCCTAGGCCGTTTTTCAACTAAAGGACACATCAATATTTATTAAAACATTTTTTATTATAATAATAAAATAACAAATTATTAATAATAATAAGCATAATATTTATAAACAAAATAAACAATCATTTAAACTGCAAGAGAAATATAAGCGGTAGACACGTTATAAGAATGTATTTATTTATTATTACATTCAGCTATGAAAAAATTTAGTCAATTCCGAAATTTATAAAATAACTTGCATTACACACAATGATATTTGTTTCATGGACATACATGAAAATTTATATTTGGTTGAAGAAACATTTAGTAGTAAATGCGACAGGCCTAAATGTTGCTAAAAAATTCTTCTTTCGTTCGATAGTTAAAAGAGTTAGTAATGTAAACTTTAAATATTGGACAACTATTTCATCAAATTAATCTAATTTAGTAAGCGATTGACTAGTTGTCTAAATGTTTGGGTTCGATTCCTGGTTAGGCCAAACTTTTAAATGCCTTCACAGAACTTGGGAGGTCTTTGGAAGCGAAATTGGATACCTAGAGTAATATTGAACGGTTTAGGTAAATGTTCATGTTGTTGGCCACAATACTATAAGACCTAAGTTTACTTAGGCTTTAGCCTTCTTCACACTATTGTCTATAGACGTGTCTCTATAGACTGTATCTAGACATTTTAGAGACTTTGGTTGATTGCTAGACATGGCTGACCTTGTTGGGATCGCTGCTTGCACGGTTATAATTTTGAACAAAGAAAAAAAAGGTGAAGAGAGCGTTAGTGGAGGCGTGAAATTGCAGAGGGACCTCGTTTTGGTTGCAATTTACTTTCAACACTTAAATTGAAAATCCCCATGAGGTTCCGAAACTTTACTCGTTTGACTACAAGAATAACTGCAGCTTATAATCAGAAATATTGAGAAAAGAGAGAAATCCAAATATTTCCTTTAAAAAACATAAACCTTATTAATCTTGACAATGAAATAAGTGCAACTATTTCAAGAAATTTATTACTTTAAATAATTTTAGAAAAACAAAATTAAAAATTATTTGTAGAATATGTATTTGTAGAACATCTCATTTATTTGTATACCTGAAGAAGGCGTTGTGTTTTTAAACAATGTATCATTTGTAACTATGTATTTAGCTACATTGTAAAGAATTGTTCGTCCTTGAATTTCGTTAAAAGCATACTAGCCATAAAAAATTTAGAAATTCTTAAATTATAAGTCTTCTTGATGCACTTAAAATTTTGTTAAACAAGTTCTTAACTATTTTTGATTGCCTGGTGTCAAAACTAGGGTAATATTATGCGTTTGGAGCTTAGTGGACATCTTAACTTTTTTTTTATATGGTGTTGTGCAGATCTACCCTAACACTCATAATCGTTGTTCATAGTTTAAAAAGGAGCTGCCATATTTCTTCTGCTTCTTCTTTTTCTTATAATGACAATAATATAATTAAATAATATTATTATTATTAGTCTATTATTACCAGCAATAGAATGTATAAGATTTTTAAATATAGTTGTTTTCTAAATGTACTTTATTTTTACAAAATGGAGTGTTTTACAACTTTTCACTGTTAAATTCGACTTTTATAATTACATATTTTCCTTTATAAATTTTAAGATCGTTATTTTCAACTTAAATGAATATTAATCCTAACAATCGTTGATACTTTCCGCGCTGCAAACAGAAATAAATGTATTTCCCCCTCCATATTCTGTCTGAACAAGCCCCGTCCCGTGAAAGCGTTCTAATATCGCAAATCTGCGTCCACTGGTGCGGATGCTCATTAAAGAGGTAATTTAATTTAATGGAGGGATGCTGTGTGTAGGGGAAGGTCGGAGGGGTCCCTGAGGCCGTCACGCGGCTTTGTCGGTTTACATAATTAATCTATATTAACAAGGCCAAGTTAAACCTTATTGGTTTTACACTTTTACGTAAGTTATCCCGAATCAGCTGGTTAGTCCTCAATCAGCTGTTTTGTCGAATTCGAATTAGGGATTTTTAGGTTATGAATAGACTTTACTTCGTAACAAAAACAACCGCTACAAAAACCTAACTTGTTCTGCACAAACTTACCCTGATAAAATATTTACTGAGTACTATCCATAATGAGAGGTCAGGCTACTGTTTGAGCACAAGCAGTGATTATCTCGTCAAATTTAGAAAAGACAAATCGATTCTTAAAACAATGTTTCATTAAATATATTCATATTTATGGAATTTTCATAATATTATTTTGAATTGAACAAAATACTTAAACGTATTTACGTCAATTATAAAGAAGATCGAATTATGAATTACGGTAACACAAATCCTGAATAATCAAACGATGAACATATGTATGTGACAAAGACTTTTTGGTCCACGTAGCCCAACTTGGCAGCAACACATATTCTAAACATGGAAATATACATATAATACTGAACAGTTTGTTTCCACATTTTCATATTTCTATAACTTCTATTTATCTTGTGAAATTCAGGATTTCACTCCCTACTACAATATTTTGGTTGGCCGCTTCCTAGGGCATATACTAAAGGCTACCAATTATGAAATGTCTGCCAACAAATCCTGAAAGTGAATTCCCACGGACTACCTATTAAATTGTTGTATAGTACTTTTATATAGTATTTTAGTTGTAACGCAATTCAAAGGTAGTTAAGATATCAGTTTTTCAAAAACAAATTATTATTATTAATACCGGTAATTTAAAAATTATTATAAACAAACATATAAATGGTATTTTTAAGAGTCTAGTCTATATTGTACACCAAAAAAAGTAATAGAGATTTTAATTGTAAATTGTCTTATTACTTGTTAGTAAATAGTAAATAAATACACCATTGAAATGGTGAGTATGTGAGGTTTAATTGTCGTGTGTAATATAGTATACTTGATATGACTTGCACAGTATTGATGTTCAATCAAATAACGAATACAAAATTTACTTCGTCCAAAGTAACAATGATAATTTGCCGGGTTTTTTTTCAATTTATTCTATTAGTTTACACCCTCCTTATAAACTTCTATATCTTGTTCAAATTTGCAATCGTTAATAAAATAAATTTTACAATGAAAATATTGGAAAGAGCCCCAATACCACAAAAATAATATAAAATAACAAATAAAACAAGTTACTTAAGATTAAACCCTTATGTACATTTCGATGGCCATGTCATCATTTCTGTTAGGAATATTTCTACATGTTTGAGTTTATTTTTCTCCCATTCCTAACTTTTCAATAGTCTCTTTTGTTGAGAGTGTTATTAAAGTTTTGAAAATGGAGTTAATCCGAAACGCGTCAACAAAAGAGAATATTGAAAAGTTAGGAAAAAATGTACTCAAACATATATTTTAAGTTTGTTTTTAATATACTCATCTTCATTTCTGTTAGGAATATTTCTACATGTTTGAGTTTATTTTTCTCCCATTCCTAACTTTTCAATAGTCTCTTTTGTTGAGAGTGCTATTAAAGTTTTGAAAATGGAGTTAATCCGAAACGCGTCAACAAAAGAGAATATTGAAAAGTTAGGAAAAATGTACTCAAACCTATATTTCAAGTTTGTTTCCCTTCGGAATCGTAAGGTTCCACAATATGCTGTCAAGAAGTGTAATGATACATAGGTATCTACATAGAGTAGATGTAAGAACTACATAGGTTGTTTTTATCATCTATTCTCTTTTTGGCAGCGTTTATACTTGTACTAAAAAATCTCATAAAATCACTAACAAACACCCAATCAAACTTCGCCGAACATCTCATATCCAAAAACTATACTACATAAACATAACATCTAACCTACAAATTGTTCACAAACAAAAACAAAAAAAAAAACGATATACAACCGAAGAATATGAGATATACAAATATTTCAAACGACACCAAACACACATACACAACACGAAATTACATTATAACTTACACGCACTTTTCGACATCATTACTCCTAATACTCACCAAAATACACCTACAACCCTACTCTAATATCCTACCCCCACCCTAACCTATAAAAACCTTGAGGTGAGTTACGGTCTGAGTGTAAAATGGGACACATCTCCTGAAAGGCCGTCCACAACAATTAGACTATAAAATTAAGTGCTACTATAGGCAAGTGTAACCTATTTGCAAGTGTTTTTAGTTAGGCAATCTCCTTAATTTCAGCGAACAATTGCTTTCAAATCTTGAACGGTTCAAATTTTCTTCATCGCGTTAATTTAACACATTTATTCAAATGTTGAAATGAAGTCGACACACTACCTGATTCAACGTAACTCGATAAAGAATAATTTTCAGCCGTGAAATGGCGCTCCTAAGAGAGTTTATTAAAGCGATTTTCACTTTGATTCGATTACTCGCGTTCGCTTCGAGTCTGATTACACTTTCAAAGCAGGTTAATTTTCAGCTACTTTAATTTAAAAGACAAAACACAGAGCTCGCTAAAACCCACAGATTTGCATATACCTATTCTAGAAACGTTTTGTTTTGCTTTCTAACTACAGCAATTGTGATATGAATTTGAACAGTTAACAATACTCATCAGGTTGCAAATGTATTAACTGCATTTATTTACTTCATGTAAACTTAATGAGATTCCTTAATCATTACATAAATGATGTAATGAGTTTTTGAATTATAATGCTTAGTTTATTATAAATCCACATTAGGTATTAAAACTATCATTTACGATTATATTTTAAGAGATATTTTAATCTAGCACACAAGAAGTTACAAACTAGAATGATCTAGTAACTTCTTGTGTGCTAGATGTATTTTGTAATAAGACCCTCTGATGATGATGACATGGTCATCGAAATGTACATAAGATACATCGAAATGTATCTTAAGTAACTTGTTTTATTTGTTATTTTTCTGGTATTGGGGTTCTTTCCAATATTTTCATTGTAATATATAGTAGGGTCTACCACTGTGCTCTAGATATTGTGTAAAATACTTTTTATTCACCCATTTAAGTTCGAATACATTTTTAAAATTTCGTTGTAGTTAGTGACACTTGATGCTAATACGGTTTTTTCAAATATTATTTTGATAAATAAATTTAATGAGTTAATTTTAGTTTTATATGGGAGAAAAACGTTTCACAGAAGGGGCAATCTATGCAGTATAGTTATTTCGTCCATTAGCTTAAAATAAGTGATAACATATCATTTTATAAAACAGCTGATTTTATTCTGTAAGTTTTCTGGTAAAACAGCTGTTTTAACACATAGGTAATGTTACTTTATTTATATTAATATTAATTTTTAAATAATAAAAAACTAAAATTTTAAAAAAAAATTGTTTGCTTAAGTAGGAATTGACTTTTAAAAATTGTGTTTATATTCCTTGTATCAGCGTGAATTTTGTACTCTAGTTGTCTTGATAAACTGAGAATCTCTAGGGCCTAAGACGTGTTCAAATGGTATAAAGTTGATGACAGGTACAATTTATAATGATTGTGTTGCGGGCAAATCTAATGACGTTGGTGTGGAAGTATATTCAATAAATATTTAACAGGCTGAATGTGTTTAACACGTGTTCGTGTTCAATGAAAATAGCAATTTTCAGATAATTAGAAACAGTAACTTAAATGGAAAACGGGAACGAATGGAACAAGGAGCGATCAAAGCGTATAAATGAAGAAATATTGCCAAAGGTGGTTAGAAACAGAAGATCTTTGGACGATCGATGAAAAGGTGGAAACAGCCTAAACCCGTAACAGGATAGGAACTGTGCAACAACAGTCACGTGTGAATATGAAAACAAGGAAGGAGGAAAGTGTTTTTGCATATATATTCTTTCTATTTGAAGGCATAGTCAAGAGTACTGAGCTTATTTTTGAAAGTTTTCAGATAATTGTAAACAATATTTATCGGATTAATTATAAAATTATAGTGATCTTATTTAGGCCTATTATATGGGAGGTAAGTACAATATACCTTAAGGTTGCTTCGGGCAATTCAAACCCGCTCCCAAGTTTAAAAAAAAAAAAAAAAAAAAAATAGGCCTATGTATACAAATATTTAGTAAGCAAGGAAATCCTCTTGCAATCTGGCAAAATCATCGCTATAGTACGTGCCACACAGCTGAGCTCCTAGTTGGTGCATGAGCGCACGCTCCCTCCACTACCAGCAAACACGATACTTTCATACAAGGAGATAGCAACTGTCAAGTTGAGTCGACTGTGTAAGTGGACATAGGCCCCGTATAGTACTAGCAACTAAAGTATGTTTTCCCTAAACCCCAAATTATGTGTCGTGCACTAAACATAGATAGTTCTGATAAATGAAGGACTTTTGAATCACGTCAGATTTACCTTTCACCTTCGTCATGAAAGGCACCGAAGTTCTACCTCCCGCTTTGAGTATATTATACAAATGTACCAAAACATATATATGTAACACTCGGCATGTATATAACACAGATAAACCCAACAATAATATTCTGAATAATTAATTACACTTCAAAGTTCTCAGTTAGTATAATTGGATCAGCATTTTATACGCTTAGTTGTTTGCGATTTGGCAGAGGTTGAGTCTGTGTTGTTGATACTACCGGCACAAACAATTGTATTAGCAAATAGCTTTCAACTGTTACTAATTGTTCAAAATATTATTCTCTTGTTTGTAAATTTAGTTATTAAAAACCTCTTTAAAACAAGAACAATTACAGTTATTAATATGAACAGTATATACTCAGTGTAAACAGCACAAGTTTTATATGCGTTTAGCTTATTAAATTTTATACTAAATAAATCTGAAATCAGATTTTTAAAGATTTCATTTGGAACCTAGTTTTTAAAATATCTCTTAAAATATAATCGTAAATGTTAGTTTAAATACCTAATGTGGATTTATAATAAACTAAGCATTATAATTCAAAAACTCATTACATCATTTATATAATGATTAAGGAACCTCATTAAGTTTACATGAAGTAAATAAATGCAGTTAATACATTTGCAACCTGATGAGTATTGTTAACTGTTCAAATTCATATCACAATTGCTGTAGTTAGAAAGCAAAACAAAACGTTTCTAGAATAGGTATATGCAAATCTGTGGGTTTTAGCGAGCTCTGTGTTTTGTCTTTTAAATTAAAGTAGCTGACAATTAACCTGCTTTGAAAGTGTAATCAGACTCGAAGCGAACGCGAGTAATCGAATCAAAGTGAAAATCGCTTTAATAAACTCTCTTAGGAGCGCCATTTCACGGCTGAAAATTATTCTTTATCGAGTTACGTTGAATCAGGTAGTGTGTCGACTTCATTTCAACACTTGAATAAATGTGTTAAATTAACGCGATGAAGAAAATTTGAACCGTTCAAGATTTGAAAGCAATTGTTCACTGAAATTAAGGAGATTGCCTAACTAAAAACACTTGTAAATAGGTTACACTTGCCTATAGTGGCACTTACTTTTATAATTGTTGTGGACGGCCTTTCAGGAGATGTGTCCCATTTTACACTCAGACCGTAACTCACCTCAAGGTTTTTATAGGTTAGGGTGGGGGTAGGATATTAGAGTAGGGTTGTAGGTGTATTTTGGTGAGTATTAGGAGTAATGATGTCGAAAAGTGCGTGTAAGTTATAATGTAATTTCGTGTTGTGTATGTGTGTTTGGTGTCGTTTGAAATATTTGTATATCTCATATTCTTCGGTTGTATATCGTTTTTTTTTTTTGTTTTTTTTTGTGAAGAATTTGTAGGTTAGATGTTATGTTTATGTAGTATAGTTTTTGGATATGAAATATTCGGCGAAGTTTGATTGGGTGTTTGTTAGTGATTTTATGAGATTTTTTAGTACAAGTATAAACGCTACCAAAAAGAGAATAGATGATAAAAACAACCTATGTAGTTCTTACATCTACTCTATGTAGATACCTATGTATCATTACACTTTTTAACAGCATATTGTGGAACCTTACGATTCCGAAGGGAAACAAACTTAAAATATATGTTTGAGTACATTTTTCCTAACTTTTCAACATTCTCTTTTGTTGACGCGTTTCGGATTAACTCCATTTTCAAAACTTTAATAGCACTCTCAACAAAAGAGACTATTGAAAAGTTAGGAATGGGAGAAAAATAAACTCAAACCTGTAGAAATATTCCTAACAGAAATGAAGATGAGTATATTAAAAACAAACTTAGAATATACTTGCGGTCGTGCAGGTATAACCATATATGACTCAGATATGTGCCTTAAATGAGAAAGCCAAAAGAAAACTGAGGGCTAGAGAGATGAATTTCGATCGGCTGTGAAATTATGAATTAGGGTCACAAATGGAAGAATAAGGGATATCATGAAAAGGCAGCACACTATCATGGACGATGTTGGAAGCTTACAGCTGCGAATGGCAAAGAATATCTGCTGAAGCAGAACCTACATTGGGAGCCTCAAGGAAGAAAGGCAAGGCAGACCACATCTCAGATTGAAGGAGAGAGTTGGCAGAGAGAGCGAGACTTGTGCGAACCGAGAGCGCAAAACGTTATGAAACCGATTAAGGAGAAGATAAGAGAGGCCATTAGGTCGTATTTTCTACATTCGACCAATGGTTTATGGGAAAATATTTTCTAAAACAGGAATCCCGAACCAAATCAGTTAAAATTTAAGATGAATGGTATTATTGGCAAATTACAACAGAAACTCTTCAGTGGCGATCACTGGGGTCTGGCGTAGCTTCACTGTAATTTCAACCAATATACTTTTTTGGCAACAAATTAAACAGATTATTTTCATTAATAACGAATTTAGCAACAGAGAAACAATTTAATTAATTGAAAGAGTATTTGTAACACAGACACGCAAAAGAGTGTAAACAGTTGTATTAATATATACAACAACAAAAAAATAAATACAATATAAATATAACTAAAATAAAAAAATAATGAAACTGACATAATCGTCAACTCATATAATTGTTTTTTTTTATTTTTAATTTTATTAAAATTTCTATACGACGTAAGGAAACAAAAGTAGCGGTGAATACTCAAGGCATTATCCCTCAATAGTTATTTTTACGTTTTTGAGCTTAAATGGCACAAACCTCTTCAAAGTCAAACGCATTATGTTTTGTTGTACAAAACTACTCGATTTGTGTCGTAATTTTAGCAAAAAATTAATTAAATTCACGAGTCTTTAAAACAGGATCAGAATAAATAAACCTTTCATTTATTTGTGAAACATTACATATTCAAGAACAGGGCAAGATATGCTTGGTAGGTTATTTAGGACTTCTATCTTTCTTTAGGAATGTGTTGTTATAAACGGATTGCTGAAGAGAAACTAGAAAGTTTTAAATAATTAGAAAATGGTGTTACTCGAGTTTTTATACAACTCTAGTAGAAGACACTTGCTCGTGGAACTTAATAAATTATCAAAGTATTGCTTGTTAGAGTGGAGTGTGTAAACGCGCGCTCGATTTGTGTGTGTGAGTGAAGAACGGTTTAGAAGGGCCTAAGCTATATCATCTACATCAGCGGTTCTCAACCTGGGGGGCGCGCCCCCCTGGGGGGGCGTAGAAGAATTCCAGGGGAGGCGTCAACAAATTTTTAAAAAAATTGAATTTGATGTTGGACACAAACACACAATCATTGAAATTTCTCTATAGCTTAATAGAGCTATAAAGCTCTATTTCTATACTCAACGAACTTTTCTTCCTTTCCAAAATCTCGTCGATGATACCCAAAGTCTTCCAAAAGACCTAGTAAATGAAATGAAGGACCTAATATCTGAGCATTTGTTGTCTCTGAAGAAAAAAATTGGAGCATATTTACCAGATATAAGCTCGGAAAACTGGGAATTCACGTTAACAAGAGACCCATTTCCAATCAACATTGATATACCTCCTGATCACATTCAAGAACAAACAATTGACTTTCCAAAGCTTTCCAAAGCTAAATTGGATTTCCCAAACATGGATCTCGAAGATTTCTGGCTACTATATCTTCCTGTTTACCCAGGAGTAGCAATGGAGGCAAGTTGCTTGTACAATTTTCATCAACTTATCTATGCGAGACAGGATTTCCAGCCCTGGCTAATATAAAATCTAAATATCGAGCCAGACTAGATGTGGAAAGTGACCTGCGGTGTTCTTTGTCAAAATTTCATCCAAACATACAAAAAATAGTTAACGAGAAACAGTGCCGGCTCTCACACTAGCACTACAAAATTAGCGAACATTTTTCTGGTTATTACTTAAACATATTGTAAGTAAATTGATCATATATAAGTCTAAATTAACTTAATCTGTGAAGGGAGGCGTGACTTCACACCAAAGTGTGAAGGGGGGCTCAGAGCCTAAAAGGTTGAGAACCCCTGATCTACATAGTAGGTGATAAGAGCCTGTATGTCCTACAAGAAATTATAAGAAACTGTAAATTATATCCTGTTGCTACTCATAAGGGCACTTACTCCGGAAAACATTAAAACGAAATCTGAACAGTGTTAGGTGTTCAAAACATAGTAAGAATGAACAGCTTAAACGAAATAAGATGAGCTTATTGTTTTCAACAAATCTTTTCCATTTCTTGTGGCAGACAATTGTAAACCGTAAGTAATTATTACATAACTAAGTAAATATTTAAGAGCTTACTTCCTGACGCGTTTCGAAGAAATCATTTCATTTACAAAGCTAAGCCCCAACTCGTAAATGAAACGATTGTTTCGAAACGTGTCAGCAAGTAAATTCTAAAGTATTCACTTAGTTACGCAATAATTACTTATAGTTTAGTCAAAAATTCAAGATGATTATAACAAGCAACTTTAAATGTAAACCAATTTATTTGTATCAATATAAATAAAGCCACCAACAAGAAGAAAAAAGTCATGTTATATCATACAAGAAGTAGTAACTTTTGAAGGGAACGCTTGGGTAACGAGATATACATGGCACGGCAAACACTTAATGTCTTTTTGGTTTTGGTCAAATCAACGAAACCTGGAACAAACTCTGTGGTGATGTTGAAATGTATAAAAAATGTAACTGTATTTTTAGGTCTTCGAACATCTAACTTGGGTTAATCACAGAAAATGGATGCCTCTAAAGGAGAGTACGATTGTCATCGGTAATGTGAAACCTGATATGAATATTCAAATTCAACCTAAAACTTTTGGCATCCAAATATAAAAGTTGAAGTTTCTTCAACACTTAACTTCACAAAGACAAAACATGTTCTGGGTTTTGACGACAAAGGTATTCTAGAAACACACAAGATCTTATCTCACTATTTTTCATTGCAATTTACTTTATTCCTTACATTTATTCCTGCAAAGTAGTCAAATGTCACCGACGTCTGTAACGTCGCCCCTCCGTGACTTGATTGAGGCGAGGGGAGGAAAGTTTACTCTAGAGTTTAAATTGCATTTCGTGAAACTTCGTTGAAGAAATCTTTAAAACTGCAGTTTGAATTTTGTTAATTTCGTTTCCTAAAGTCAGCCTTAGACAGCTATAAAGACAAATACACACTTCCTGATTGCAGGGGAATTTTTTTTAATATTAAACTTGCACAGTGTATAGAAATTTTTTATTTAGACATAACTATTTGGCACTTTTAGAAGTTTCTTAAAACTCATCACTAAATTATTTTTCAGTGTTAAAGCAATGTTATGGAAATTCTTTAAATCTAATTTTTTTTTAACAATTGGAGACATACATTTTGCCGTTTGAACTTTAATTTACTTTAATTTTCCCAATACACATTTTGATAATCAAGTTGACATCTTTAGAGGAAAATGAAACAATTAAGAAAATACTAATCATTACTTAAAATACCACTAATATTTACTGAAAAGTTACAGTCAGAATTTTCTTAATTTATTTGATTTTCGTCAGGATCATCCTGATTTTCAAAATAAACAGAATCTTTCATCCAATTATTCTTTAGAGTTTTGTTTCTCACGTTTGGTAAGGAATTTTCAGAATTTTTATATTTTAAATACACCACAGAGTTAAAAATCTTAGATCCATGTATGCTTGCTTTTAAACACACGGAAATAATAAAATATGGAAAATGCATGTTTTATTAAACGAACTTGTCACGTTCCATCTCCTTTAAAATTTATTTTTCCAGATAATAAACGACATATAAACAAATAACAAATTGGTTCTAGCAATAAACAAAATTGGATTGAGATTGAAGCATTGCCTTACATTTCTGAATATTTTGCTAAATACTAGTAGCCTATTATCTCCTTAACCTTTTGGAAAGGTTAGTAATTATTTTTTTAGCAATATGAAATTTAAGTAAATGTTGCTGTCACTTTGAATTCAAAGTTACAAGAGGTTTTACCTCAATATTTGTAACAGGCGAATCCAATTTTCATGAGTTAGAGTGTAAAACCCAAAATCATGAATACGTTACTTGTAACTTACATTTTTGCTAAAGCCCAGTAATGCACGTTCGACCTTTTAATAAAGCTCAGATATTTAGCTAACGTTTTCCTAAACCTTATAAATCGATGCCAACCGTTTGCTAAAGTTATATTTTTTTGTATGTATTTCTTTATTAAATTTCAGCCGAAAATATTATCATTTTATTTTAAACTTTTAGGATTTTTTAAACAACATTTGTTCAAATTCAATTCGTAAGTTAGAGTTTAAAAGCAAAAAACCGATCATATGTCTTGTAATAAATACTTTTTGTTCAAATTTAATTGTTTGCTAAAGCTTACACATTTACGATCAACGTTTTGCTAAAGTTTATAAATTGCTGCAAATCCTTCTTTTTAAACAAAAACATATTTTTTTTATTTTAATTATAAATTTGAACAGAAATTACTATTATTTAAATTTCTTAACCAATTTTATGAAATATTGATATACAAATGTCAAATTTGTATAAGGATAGATTTCAAAAGAAAAACCGTGTGAACCTATTTCTTGTATTATATAGGGCTTCTGATGCTAAGATGTTTGTGCCAAGACTTTGCCTGAAGTTCAGACATTTTGTTTTAAACATTATGAAATTTGAACAATAAATTACTATAATTCTTATTTTAACTTTTTAGGATTTTTGTTCCAGTATTTATTAGCCAATTAAATTTCTAAACCTAAAACTGTTTGACTGTTTTATTGCGTAACAAATTTAAAGTGAGTTGACAATTGAATTCAGAGAGTAAGTGATGCGACTGTGAGACACACAGACATTTGCTTAAAACGTTCTGTAGCCTCCGCCGAGTTAAATCTTGGTAGCCAATACACTTTACCGAACACTACCAATTCATTGACCTAAACTCTAGTTGCTATTCACTTTTACATACGAATTATCGAATACAACAAAGTAATGCAGCTTAGACCTCGGCAGTTTCGGGACTGGCTTCCCACGTACACACGAAGCCAAGCTGGCGGCTGAAGGGAATCGACGCAAAATGAAATAATTGTTATGACTGACGTGACAGCGGCGTGTCGCGGTGACTCAGCGTGTCTTTGTGTTGTAATTCCCTGCAACCTTTTCAGAGATCGATGAACCGTTCTTGTTGAGCCTATTCGTATCGAATCGCCAACTTTAGAATAATAACTCGTTTCAGACATTGGGCGCTTCAAACAAATCGCAAAATACCCCAGTAGAATTGGCTTCAATAAAAAGCGTCTTAATAGAGAAATCCCAGACAGTATGTTACGTATAACTTTGTAAATTAACCACATACGTTAAAATATTTAGATACATTTTATTTTATTGATTTATTTTTTATCAAAAATATGTTCATTTTGCGCTTATTTTAGCCAAAATGAATTCTAGAAGTTTTAAAAACTTTAAACTCAGTTCAAAACAAATTCCAAAATAAACTTGACAAACTCTTAAGAGCTTCTCTAGGGAAAACTCCCTGCACGCATTTGAGCTTTTCTTAATTCTATAAATCTCAGATATTCCACTTTTGTAAGAAATACTTTCCCAAAATTACTACGTATTTTTGAGTTATGAAGCTGTCTCATTTCTAACAACTAAAACATCTTAGGTGTAATCACAACTATCGTAATTATTAAAGTTTTTATGTGTGAAAAATAATCTTCATTATCACAACTTCGAGAAGTAAATAAAAGATATAATTCGATATTCATTTTTCTAATGTAATATAAAATACATTTTCACTAATCTCAAGCAAAATTCTTTTCTTTCGTAGATAATGCAGTTTTTCTTTTTTTCTTACATAATGAATTTCCGTTATTCTTTTAGACACTGATGCTTTCTTAATTTCTTTTAGACGTACACTATCTATAAGTGTTTTAGACGTACACTATCTAATCTCAAACAAAATTCGGTTTTCGATAATCTCATGCAATTATTCTAATACTATATTCAGTTTTTCTACTGTCATGCCTAATGATCTTTTGCTACTCTTATATATAAAACTGTTTTGCTAATCTCATACACAATGCAGTTTTGCAAATCTCATACACAATGCAGTTTTGATAATCTCATACACAAAGCAGTTTTGCTAATCTCATACACAATGCAGTTTTGCTAATCTCATACACAATACAGTTTTGCTAATCTCATACACAATGCAGTTTTCCTAATCTCATACACAATACAGTTTTGCTAATCTTATACACAATGCAGTTTTGCTAATCTCATACACAATGCAGTTTTGCAAATCTCATACACAATGCAGTTTTGCAAATCTCATACACAATGCAGTTTTGCTAATCTCATACACAATGCAGTTTTGCTAATCTCATACACAATGCAGTTTTGCTAATCTCATACACAATGCAGTTTTGCTAATCTTATACACAATACAGTTTTCCTAATCTCATACACAATGCAGTTTTGCTAATCTCATACACAATGCAGTTTTCCTAATCTCATACACAATGCAGTTTTGCTAATCACATACACAATGAAGTTTTGCTAATCTCATACACAATGCAGTTTTGCTAATCTCATACACAATACAATTTTGCTAATCTTATACACAATGCAGTTTTGCTAATCTCATACACAATGCAGTTTTGCTAATCTCATACACAATGCAGTTTTGCTAATCTCATACACAATGCAGTTTTGCTAATCTCATACACAATACAATTTTCATAATGTCTACTAATAGTATTCATAATACTATTTTGTTAATCTCATACATATTGCAGGTTTCCCTCTACTACAAAATTAGGTTTTGAATTTAGGAACTACTTTAACCTCTAGTATCTTCTTCATAAACACTCACCAACTTCTGTTCTCTTGCTGCGATCCACTTACTGTGGATAGTCAGGCTCTATTTCCATAACCTTCACTTTGTTTCTTCTTTTCAGTCTTTTCGTTTCTCAAGCTGTGACTTAATAGCTTTCTTTTTCGTCTTGTTCTTCCTCTTGCCTAGTATCCTAGTAAGATAATTCTTACTAGGATAAGGTAATTAATTCTTAATAGGATAATTCTTAATTCCTAAGATACCAAGTATCTTACTATTCCTAAACTATTTCTAGTGCCACATTAAAAATAAGTATCTTAATATTTGCTTTTGCAATGTGTTGCTCATAGCTTTTTAGAAAATCTCATTTTATTTGTTTATCAATGCGTGTGTTTCTAAGTTACGGAAGGGAACTATTTAAAGAAGCTATAGACGTGATTTCTGAATAATTTTATCAATGATATATTTATTGCTTTTCAGAAAAAAATACATTCTTCTGTAAAGATTTGAAATCTTGTAAATGTAATGTTTCTTCTACCGTGTTTAACATTTTTCTATTTTTATATTGCTCCAACATACGTGAAATTGAAAATTGATTGAAATTATGTACCATAGCATTTGTTTTAAGATGAAATGTTTACTTTCTCCTAAACGTTTAATATCTAAAAACTCAAGAGCCCTCTTATTAAAAGCCGTTATTTACGTATTTTTATTATAAAATGTTAATAACAATGATAATATTTAAAAAAACTCCAATACCACACAAATATTCCAAAATAACAAATATTACAAGTTACTTAAGATAAACCATTACGCACATGACCATGTCATCATCTTCAGAGGGTCTGATACAAAATTACAATCTAGCAAACAAGAAGTTACAAATTAGAGTGACCCTAGTTTTTAACTTCGTATTTACTAGTTTGTAATTTTGTATCAGACCCTCTGAAGATGATGACATGGCCATCGAAATGTACATATGGGTTTAATCTCTAGTAACTTGTATTATTTGTTATTTTTTATTATTTTTGTGTGCTAGGGTTCTTTCAAATATTTTCATTGTAATATAGTGTACCACTGTGCTCTTACATCGCATAATGTTAATAACTTTGTAAAATGAGATTTATATTTAATCCATATAATAAAATTAATTTTTTTATTTATTTTTTTTCCAGGCGAAAAATCTATCAAGGTTATCATCGCCTAACTGAAATTAAATTTTTAAATACTTGTTACATAAATAAAACTAATCAAAATAAAACAAAATAAAATAAAATAAATGTTTAGAACTAATTGTAACTACCTAAAACTAAAGAGCCTAAAATTATAAAAAAATTAAATATTATTAAATAGATTAAGGTGGCGTAAGAAAGCGAGGACACGGTTGATAGCCGTGGCATCGTCCCTTAAAACCACCTTTAAACTACCTCGAAGATTGAAACGAATATATAAATTGACCAACTTATCACAATCAAGCAGAATGTGCTTGCTTGTGATGGTACTTTTACAAAACGGACAAAGTGATGGATCGTCATGTCTCATCAACCATCCATGCGTTAACAAAGAGTGGCCGATGCGAAGTCGAGTTACCACCACTTCCTCCCTACGATTCGAACGATCAGATTTCCTCCATGGTTGGACGGTATTTTTGATGTCCATCAGCGTGTTTCTATTTACATTTTGCCATTCCTCATTCCAAACAGAGAATAGTGTAGTTTTAACTTTGCATACAAATTCTGATGCCATCACACGTTGTGTCGATGGCAACATACCTGTAGCTAATTTTGCACCTTCATCTGCTTTAGAGTTTCCGAATATTCCACAGTGACCAGGCACCCAGAGAAATGACACCTCGACACCTCGTAATTGGAGCCTGTGTATTGAGCACAAGATGTCTCCAACTAAATGGTTCTTAGTGTGCATTTCCTGAATAGCCTGGAGAGCACTTTTGGAATCACAACATACAAGATATTTAGATTTTGCAGACGGAATTGATCTTAAAGCTTGGAAAATTGCATAAAGTTCTGCAGTAAAAACGCTACAGGCTGAGGGCAATCCGTAAGTGAAGGTTTGTCCTTCCATATAAAATACACAACCTATCCCATTGTCCAGTTTTGAACCGTCTGTAAATATAGTCACAGTATGTTGGTGAGTTAGTTGGATCTGCAAAAACTCCTGACGATAAATAACGTCAGGAGTATTGTGCTTTAGGTACCTGGACAATGAGAAGTCAAATTTTGGCATTCGTATTACCCATGGAGGGATGTAGCATGATGATCGTTCGAATATAGGTGGAAGTTCTAAATTTAGATTGCTAAAAATGCGCAACGTTCTTATTCCGAAGGGAGCAGTTGAACGTTGACGCACATTGTAACGATCCTCGAGGTAGTTATCAAAAACTGCTTTGAATGCCCTATGTTTAGGTTTACTTCGAAGACCAGTGTAATATTAAAATTTGTAGCATTTGACGTCGCATTGAGAGAGATGGTTCTCCAGCTTCAACTAGAAGGCTGGAGATTGGGCTTGATCTAAAAGCACCAGTAGAAAGTCTAAGGCCAGCGTGATGTATTGAAGGAGTTTCAGAACCGTAGTTCGAGCAGATGAATAGGCTATACAGCCGTAATCTATGCGCGGTCTTACAACGGCGCGATAGAAACGGAGCATACAGGTTCTGTCTGCTCCCCAATTTGTAGCACTTAGAACTCTCAACATATCCAATATCTTGCTTTACCGGGTCCTCAAATCACGCACATGCGGATTCCATGAAAGTCTTTTATCCAATAAAAGACCCAAAAATCTCACATTATCCGTGGTTTGAAGCAGCGTACCATCAAGATAAAGAATAGGTTCCTGGTGTTGCCTGCGACGACTAAATGCTATACACTGGGTCTTCGAAGCCGAAAACTTGAAGCCGTAGATTTGGTCCATTCTTGCAATTTATTAATGAATAATTGTAAGGATCTTTCCGCTGTTGCCATACTTCTAGCAGCCATATATATATATATACAAAATAGGGAACAGTGGACCGGTGACTGTACGTTTGAAGTGACGCTGTTAATAGCAACAGCAAACAGCGTCACACTCAAAACGCCACCCTGTGGTACACCATACTCTAGTTCGCAACGATCAGAATATATGCCTCCTAGACGTAACGGAAAGTCCCGTTATTCAAATAATTTTGTATAAAAGCAAGAATGTTACCTTGTATACCCCATGATTTCAATACGTTCAAAATTCCTCTTCTCCATGCCATGTCATATGCCTTCTCAAGGTCAAAGAAAAGAGCTACCAGTGTTTGTCGTAAGATGAAGGCATTCTGTATAGCTGACTCCAACAAAACCAATTAGTCAACTGATGAACGTCCTTGTCTGGAACCACACTGAACGTTAGAAAGAAGTTTATTTATTTCTAGATACCAGACAAGACGACGGTTGACCATCTTTTCCAGTAGTTTGCATAAGCAGCTGGTTAGAGAGATGGGTCTGTAACTACTGGGATTAATTTTGTCCTTTCCTTGTTTTAGAAGAGGAATTATTGTCGCTTCTAACCATGCATCGGGAAAACCGTGCTCCTCGAATATACGGTTGTATATCCGAAGGAGAACTAGTTTTGCCGACGGTGGTAGATTTTTAATCATGGAGCCTGGAGCCTGCAGCCAACATCATCCGGGCCTGGAGCTGAATCCTTCGTTGACGAGAGAGCTGACTCTAGTTCGTCGATAGAGAAATGGATATTCAAACAAAAATCTCCAGACAATCCAACGGTGAAAGGTAAGACTTCCTGTTTACGTTTGTACACCTGGAAAGCGTCCTTGTATGCAGAAGATGAAAAATGTTTTGAAAACGATAACGCTAGCACATTGGCAATTTCCTCACAGTCCGTGGTGAAAACACCATCCGAATGCCTTAATGAAATTGGAACGGAAATGCCACAGACTGATCGTAATTTCTTCCATACTGTGGATAGAGCTGTAGTTCTTGTAATTGAGCCATGCACTGCGACCATGATTCTCGTTTAATTTGCCTAAATATTCTCCGTGCTTTCGCACAGAAAATGTTATATTTTTCCAGGTTTTCACTCGTTGGATGTCTCTTGAACTGGTTCAGAGCTTTTCTCCGTTGACGAAGGATCACAGTGCACTCATCATTCCACCACGGAACGGATGGTCGTCGTGGTTTGGATGAGGTTTTCGGAATTGCCTTTCCGGCGGCATTCAAAACGGTTTTTTGTAAATGAATTGACAATGTCATCAATGGGAGCCAAGTAATCCACGTCCAGTGATTCTAGATCTTGTGAAAATTGTTCCCAGTTGGCTTTTTTCAGGATCCAACGGGGATGTCGAACACAACAGGGTGAGGAGTCACACAAAGAGATCTCAATAAAAATGTGATCGCTACTGTAAAGATCAGGCAATGCCGACCATTTTAGCCTTGTAACCAAAGCAGGACTGCATAATGACAAGTCTACAGCTGTCCATCCTCCTGTTGACGCTGCTAAATGTGTCGGAGAACCGTCATTTAGCATGTATAAATCCAGTTCCGATCTGATGCTTTCGATCAGATTACCTCGCGGGTTGCATTATGGTGAACCCCATGAGACATGGTGGGCATTGAAATCGTCCACTAATAAAAACAGAGTCGGTAACCGATTTATAAGGTCTACAAGATCTCTCTGTTGCAGGTTGTCACTTGGTGAAAGGTAGACACAACAGAGAGTGAGTTTGTACGGAACAGCTGTTTGAATTGTTACTGCTTGTAAGCTCACAGGAACGGCGTCGACACAGTTACGGGCTAGAATAGCTACGCCACCTCTAGCTCGATTTTCTGTAACGAGGTCCGATCTGTATACTCCCTTAGATAGAAATTGTGCGATTCATGGAGATGTGTCTCTTGAATACAGATGTACATAGGAGACACATCTCTTACAATTATTTTGAGATCCTCAATGTGACTTTTAACACCGTTAATGTTCCACTGAATCACGGATTGTTTAGGTGTGGACATCGTATTTTCGTGAAATGGATTCGCCTGGCTCTCGTTGCTGTCATTGCAAATTCGTTGGCCTGGAATGTTGGACGTTCCAGGCATAGAGTTATCAGATTCCATCACCACTATTGTAGTGGTGGAATCTGAAGAGTTTTTTAACTCAGAAGAGGAGTTTGAAATGGTCCTCTTTTGAGTCGCTTGTGATTTTGCACCTACTTTCACAGGTGCAGCTTTGTTATTATTTTTAATACTCGTATTAGGAGTAGTTTTAACGTTTTTCGCACTTGTCTCTAATAGTGTCTTACTTCTTCTAATTTTCGCACAGGTAACTGGCAATGGAGATTTCTCCGCACATTCAACATTAGTCTTTGAGTTGGAAACCAAATTTTTAGTCACTAATGCTAATAAATTACTAACTTGCTCAGTGAGAAGTTCAATTTTTTTTATTTTTCTCAACACACTTGGAACACGACTTTTCAGTGTTTGTAGCTGAGGCATAAGATTTTGTTTCAAGTCTAGGTTGAGTTGACTTGAACTTCTTTTTTGCTTCGTGGAAAGATGTTTTATCTTTTGCCGTTATGCTGAGGATCGCTTTCTTCTCCTTGAACTTTGGGCAGTTAAAGGAGCGAGCAGGGTGATCA
>JBAIZL010000002.1:330706819-330731819 GCA_036971475.1 Prosapia bicincta
CGAAAAAGTCATTCGAATTTCTAAGTTTAGATTATAATGGCTACTTATGCAAACCTTTTTGTAACCTCAGAAAGAAATATTTCTGGAAAGATTAAATGAAATGTGCTTGGAAGCACATGAAAAAATTACAAAACATTGAATATTTTATAATTGTTTCATGCTAATTATTTTGATCTGTGTAAGTTACGGTAGTTAGGTTTGGTAACAGTGTTTCGACATTCAGGGGCACTGCAAGCTACCAAAGCAAAATGTTGAAAACTAAATTCCGTTTCACCTCATTCGATGTTTAATTTTAGACATGAGATAAGAAAATAAATTAAAGCCCTTAATAATTGTAATACTTATTAAATATAATCAGTTCTCAATATATATTGAATTTAAGAACCTATATATTGTGATATTTATATAGTTGATTAGGTTGGACGTTTCCAAGAGCCAACACCTTAAAAGTAAACTTTAAATTCTCATTGTATAAACCACAAAGAAATATTGAATCCAGCAGAGTTCCTTGAAACGGAGTTAAAAACGTCGTCTTCTGTTATAGTGATTTTCTCATTGATATATTTAGTTCGTTTAGGCGCTTTGGAAGTTTTATTCTCGAAAATGTGACCAACGCCAAACCGAGCTAAGAGCGTTGACATTGTGAGGCGTACTTATTACAGTTCTAGATTACTGTCAGCTCGTTTTGTATTAAAACTATTTTGGAGTTATAATAATTTATATCTTCCTGTGGGTGTAATTTGTTATAAATTGTTACAATCTATAAAATATAAAAGGAAACTTTATCTATCTTCCAGGGGAGGAGTATAACAACCATTTTGACTTGGGATAGAAGGGGTTCAGTTGAATATCTGAATCCTGAAAATAAGAACAAATAAACTCTCTGTCGAACAGTTTAGGTATTAAGGAGGGAACGGAAGAGATATGCGTTTGGGTGAATTATTGGTTGTTGGTGTTGTGGAAGAGTAGCCTATACGTTGATAAAGAGATCTAAGTTTGTTTATTTGAAAGGATTAAAGACGTTTGCAGAGTGGCACCCGACATGGATACCTACGTAAGTGGTCATGGACAAGGACAGGACGTATGAAGTACGATGTATTTGACTGTGAAAACGGAAGAGAGCCTCGAAAGTCCAGAGAGCTTGGAACGGATCTCTTTAATTATATTGACATATGAGGAAGCTTGAATAGAGAACTGGCTCTTGTCTAAAATGGTGCCGAAGTATTTTATTGATAAACTCCATTCGATTGACTTTTTCCGAAAGTGATGATTCGAGTTTACGGTTGTCGTTCTTGGTGAATCAGAAGGATCCTGACGTCGTTGTTGATTATTCGTCTTCATTTCCTATAACAGGATGTCGGGATGTTAATTTGCTTGTAATGTTGGGGCAAAGGGCTTGGCTATGAAGCTTCAATGAAACAAAGTAGGGACGTTAAGAAGGAGAGTGCTGTCATTTTAGTACAGATTTAGTACAAAACTGATCCATTTGGGACTTCCGCACCGGTGGTCTGAGGTGCAGACGGTAACAGTTTAGTTGGTCAGGCGAAACTGTATAAGACTGATGAAGATTTAGGTAAGGGACTATTGGCCAACTTTTGTCTCTGATATCAATCTTTACCAACTGTCTTGACGTCGACTAGGAGGACTGAGTATTGGAGCGGAGAGTAGTACATTTCGGACAACGAGAGCTAAATATTTTATTTGGGCTTTTCACTTTTAAAAAACAAATAATAAAAAAAATAAAGTAAATTCCCACTGAGGTCAAAAAACGCATTTTACTTTCTTTTTTTTATAATTACAATTAATGTAAATATGCGTATACATATGGTAGAATCACAATATTAAGTGTCAAAATAGAAAGCGAATTTCCTTGCAATTTTCCATTTTTTTACTACTATTTCTCGTTTGTTACTATTTATAGGCCTAATGTTTTTTTTTAGCTTGTGTTGTGTTATAGTTTCTTTTCTCTTTCAATTCGCATTGTCCGCTTGTGAAAACACTTGTGGGTCTAGAAACGCCCTACTTTTTATAATTCAATTGATAAATAAATATTTTTTAAAACTGTATTACCATCGATTGTCATCCCTTACAAGTTTACAAAATTGTATTTGAACTAGGTTGGACGGATAAATAAGTATTATAAAACGATTGAAAATTATTACAAAATACACTCGTATATAAGGAGAGTTTGAACTAATATAAGGAATTGAAAAATAGATCTGTAGATATTATTATATAGTGTTTACCTTCAATTTTTTAAAAAATACATTATTTTTTCGTTTTCAAAAACAAAAAGATACAAATCTATAATAGATGCAAAACACTATTGTCATTAGTGACATCTTGTAGGGGGTAGGATGTGTATACAATTGCTGGTGCTGAGAGGTAACTCTTGCTACAGACTAGGATTGAATATGACGTCAAACCTTCATCACGGATCGATCTGCATCATCAATATACGGCCGAAGTGAAGTAATCTACCGTACTACACTGCATATTAATCTATGTCCGGTCAGCACAGGAAGCGTCTGAGATTACTGCAATGGAGAGCGTTAACATTGCAATAGTAGCGATTGTTTATGCTAGGATTAGTAACCGCTGTCTGTTATTAGTCAGAGAGGTGGACACAATGCTGCCTCCTTACCTCCAGTAACTCTTAAATCCCAGCATTTCCTGGATTAAAACCATTCCTTTGAACATAGAGAACAGGAAGCAATAATAATTATAAATAAAGATGGAAATAATCCTTTGAGTTTAATTTATAACTCATTTCCTTATCTGTATCTAACAACTCTGATCTCATTCCTCGGAAGAATTATATATTTTAATTACAACTATATTTAATATGCAATTTCTTTATATTACGATGATCTTCCCTCTGTATTTCCTATCGAAGGCGACTTTCTAAGAATATTTTTCAAATAACTATATCGATTGTGTTTATCGAAAAGTATGAAAACTATCTTGACAATCCTGTTGAGTGAAGTTCGTGAGCATAGTGACAAATAAATTACAGATGTATTTTAATTATTTAAACAATAATATAACTATGTTTACGAATCCTATTTAATTTGATCTCGATCCTTTTTAAATTGACCACAAGTGGAAAAAATTTAAGATGTTTTATTTCTTAGTGAAATAATATTAATACGAGCTCTACCCCCCTGCGTCATTCCAACTGTTGCACTTTCTTCAGAAACAATATATATATATATATCCCTATATTTAAGTCAATTCCTACTTTAATCAACAAAGAAAATTTTTATTTATTTATATATTACAATTATTATAAATATCTATAAATTAATGACAGAATAACCATACTAATTGTCAAAATAGAAAAGAAAATTTTCTTGCAATTTTCCATTTTCTTTTCGATCTATACTGTTATTTTTGATTGTTACTACTTATACGTTTTTTTCATTTGCTTGTATTGTGTTGTAGTTTCTTTTCGCTTTCCTTTCTCGCTATCCGTTTGTAAAGCACGTTTCGATAACAATAATCCAGTGTTTCTTTATTTTATTCGTTTCATTCATTTTTAATCCTTGAGCATTGTTTATGATATTGTGTGGTAACCATGGTAACTATTTAAGGTTGTGCAATGGATTTTTCGACGACAACCAAATGGGGGCGAAAAGAAAAATTCATGTACATCTTTGAGAAGCACGTTTCTAGTTATGGAAAAGTTGGTGTAATGTTTAAGCGATAGACTTCGAATATAAAGATAATGTTCGAATCTGACCTAGCCCCCACCCCTCAATTTTTATAATTTAATTATGGAATACATATTTGAAAAAAATTGTATTAACATCAATTCTCATCCACTATAGGTTTAAAAAAAATGTGTTTGAACTTGATTGGACGAACAAAAACGTATTTTATTAACCACTGAAAATTTGTACAAAATATATATCAGAAGAGTGACCTAATAGAAATAATTTTAAAACGAGTGCACCAAGAGCTTATACGTTATACATGAAACTAGATTTTAAAACACCTGCTTACCTCTTAAAATCACTCAAAAAGAAATGTAAAACTCTTAAACTCGAGAGTATAAACTAAGTTGAAATAAAAAAATACAAATATTAAATAATTTTAAATAATAGTTATAATAATGATATTGGACAACAGTTTCACATAAATTAATTCTGTAAATAATGTGCCATCTTCACAGTGTATCGTATATTCTTTAATCTGTGTATTAGTTTAGGTTATGCTAAATTTACAATTTGGTCTCAAACTACAAAAATGTTTAATGCAAAATATTTAATCTAATTCCAATTTTAATTATTTTTAATAGAAAATATTATTACTTTTTTTTTAATTCGACCGTAGTCTAATTTAATGATTTTTTAAACAGTAGCAATTTATTGTTGGTTTTAGTGTAATTTGTGGCATCCTCCGTCTATTTTGCACTGAAATTTAAAATGTTCAAATAAAAGGCAAACGCAATTTTACGCTCTACGAATTATTATGAATCAAATCAATACGTTTAAAGCACAAAATTTGTTACAAGAGATTCTAAAAGCTACTGTTTCGTTTAACATATAAAAACAAGCGTTTTTTAACGGGCTTATTGGACCATTAGCACGCCTGAATGTCTATGACACAGGTGTTTCAGAGGACGGTGTAACATTTTACGGCCCTCTGCTAATGGTCAGGGTTTTGAAACGTTTTGAATGTCCTTTCGATATGACATTGTCATAAACGTCGCTTATAGACTCCATAAGTTTAATATTTAACCAAACAAGAGCTCTCCGTTTACGCTGCACTATTTCATGTGGATCTAAATTACGTTTGTTGTTGTTGTATCAGATCCATGTTAATGCTATCCCTTCTCTTAGTCCGTAAAAATTAGGAAACTTTGTTTAAACAATTTAAAACCACCGGCACCCTTTATCTGGTGGTTCGATGCTCAACCTAACCCTATTTTTAGTAATATTTTATTTTCGATAATTTTTGTAGTTCATTTTTCTATAGCTATTTTATTTATTTATTTTTTTTTAAAGTACTTAATGCTCACCGTAAAGTATAATTCTAAAACTTTTATCTCTTTTCTTACATAAAATACACACGGGCAGAACTGTCTTGATATATTACTACTTTTGAAGTAATTAGTTTGGCAAATTAGCTAATTAGTGTCACAAAGTTGGCAACAGTAGGTGAGACAAGTACGATCGATAAGCCTAACATTTCTCCCTCAAGCATTTCTATAACAACGTGGCATATCTGCTAGACACCTTTCGGTTGAGAGCAAATGTACTTCAGTTGAGTACCTGCGAGCTCGGTGCTATTTTTTACCACCATTCTCAGCATCAGAGGATCATTGCGTTCTGCCCTTAGTCTTTCTTAACCTCATCTACATTTCCCTATTCTTTGAACAAGGGGATACAGCCGGTAAACACCGCCTTATCTGTTTGAGTTATGCAACTCTGCGCGCATGATGTGATGCCCCCCATATTTTCTACCAGGGCGTGTTTGTCCCTACCTATATCCACAAATACATCCTATTATTGTAGTAATCTATCGGTGATTATAATAATTCTGGCTGGTCACCTTAAAACTGTGAAAAATTTACTATTTCCGGAACATCTCGTATGACAAACGTTAAACATCGCAATTATTTTTTTATAGAGATCATCCACGAAAGATAAATAGTTTATTAAATGAAATAAACATTAAAAAATTTGCAATGGTAAAGAAACAAAATAGTTAACTCAAAATCTCACCAAAAATTAGTTTTTAATGAACAAACACACTAGTTGACAACAGACTAGTTTGAAGGCGACATTGAGGAAGGCGACATCGACGCCGAAACTGGTCCGTTGTGAACTAATGTGTTTGTTTATTAAAAACTAATTTTTCGTGAGATTTTGAGTTGACTATTTTGTTTTTTACAGTTGTGAATGGCTCTCACTAGCTAAGCTCTAATTAACTAAATAAAACTACGAAATTTTAATGAACGGATGGTTTTAAAGGAGATAAATATTATAAAATATACATGAAAGGCTAGTTAAATAATAAATAAGATGTTGTAATAACCATACATTCAGATATTAAAAAAATTTAGTATTATTCATTTAATTAATACTTACTGATTTGTTATTAAAGTTCATTAAATATTGCCAGCTGTTTGTCAGCTGTTTGTCAGTTAATTCGCTAATACCAATATTTAGTACTGCTTCTAACTGTATTACTGTGATAATTGATAACTAACTTTAATTACAAAAGTATTCGACATAACACTATCAAGATATCTTATAAATACTGCGCGTATTGTTATTCCATATCTAGTAGTGCATTCCTTACATTGTTGTAACCAACAATTGAGTTTTCTGTTGAAGAAACGTAAGGACGGGATTATTTCACATCGTTGCAATATTTTATTGTTCTTATCTTTGTGATATTTTATGTCCGATATTGGTATTTAATACAATCGACTGAAATATGTTTACATGAGTTTATTATAATAATTGTGTAAACCGATAACTTTGAACGTCTGCCGTAGGGTACGAGAGGCACTATTCCTTCTTCCAAATAAACCACAGAATCTCTATGCACTCTGAAATCAGCCACAAATGGTTGTTGCCTATAAAGGTAGAACAATTAGCTATAGTATATCTTCAATCATTTTCATACTCGGATAATATTGCAAAATTTAGTAAAAATGATATTGTAAGATTTGTTTACTGTTTACAACCCCTACTTTAGGGTTTAACCAAACATGGGCATTATAAAAAAATTAAATATTTGTAAATTGTATTTGTATTGTTCTCCTAAACTTCTCGTACATACTTTTATAAAAAAACCCAATAGGTTTAGTCAGTTGAATAGGAAAAAATGTGTCCGTGGAAAAAGTCAAATTAGATTACGCATATTGAAGTATTTTATAGACTCATATTTATTAACAACTCTAATTTTACTGTAAACTAGTTGTTTGGGAAAACTACTTCGAAGCTATAGTATTTTCATTTCTTTTGAAAGTTTGAAATTTTTATGAAATATGTCGCAAAAATAGACAATTTGAAGAACTGTTTCAAGCCATAAAATATCAAAAGGGTATTTACGTAAGCCTTCTCTTTAACTTCAAACTCCCATCGCTGCACTTCCGTTTCTAGCTTTGTGCTTTATTTTTATAAGGTTCCTTGTTCCGCATCCTAAAGGCATAGCTGGGATGAAGCATTGATTATACACTTTTTATTTTACGTTGTGTGTAGTAAACCGTACCTTTACGTAACCTTTGGTTACCATGTGTAAACCAGCGCAGCTTTTAATCTTTTTGTTACCTCGTCCCTTATGGTGACATTTTTACCCAAGCAAATACAACTATCATTTCGGTGGGAATTCTCCCAGACAGATGTTGGAAGTATCTATTTATGATGATGATTACTTTCGTATTAGTTTACTCATTTTCTCTTAGTTTCTGGAAGCGCTACTCCTCCGTATTCTCCATCTCTGTTAGTCTGTTAAAATTCCCGAAATATATAAATCAGGGCTTTTAGTGACCAAGAAGAGAAAATTCATCTTTAAGAAAAACCTCTAAGAGCGGTATTGACCACACCTTACTTAGTCAAAGTAAAATTTGTTTTGGAAGGTGACATTTATTCATTAAAATGAACTTTTTTCAATCGAAATAATACATTTCTAAAGTTTGCCACTAAATCATCACGACCAGTCTGTCTATCTCTACCCTATGCCACCTGGTTCCAATTTAGTTGTTGAAGTTTTATCAGAATAACCTTCGGTGGTGCTAATAGAACCTTTCACACAATTTTCCCCATAAGATATTTTTAAACGAAACTTGTCTGTTTTGAAAGTACCTATACTTATAACCTGATATGAAATTTTTTTACCACATAGGATAGTTTATGGTTTCAGAATTAATATCATTTATTATTGTCATCATTATTTTAAATTTCCAAACTGTGGTTCAATTCTTTGGAAATAACTGCTCAACCTACTTTTCCAGTTTAGTATCTTAACAATGGGAGGGGATGTGACGGACCGGAAGTTATACGAACAATCGCTCTATTATCTGATAAAGTCCGTGTCCTTAATAAAGTCTTATTTATCGTTTTAAACAATGACCATTGACAACAATGCAAGAAAACGGGTCGTTATAGTTTTAACCACTTATCAGTTAATGCAATTCCATTGTACAAGATAACAGTTTACTTATTTTATGGTTATTCCAGTTTCCTTAAGAGCATTTAATTCTGCCAGAATTTACCGATCTATCCACAGTTTCCTGCCCTACTTGGTCTTCTCTATAATATGCTACTAGCCATCAACTATTTTTGTTACTTCCATTTTCGAACTTATATCATTTAACTTGAAATGCCCTATATAAATTTCTTTCTGCTCTGGTGGTACAACGTCACTGTACTATATTGTATTTTCGTTTACAGAGTATGTCAACTTTTATGGCCCAAATTAAACTTCAACACTTAGCCATCCTTTCATATTTATGTTCCGGATTAACCTAACATTTGTTGGTTTCTTTATGAGTAACGAAAGTGGGTATTTTTTTAAGATGATAATTCTGTCAAATAACTAAACATATACCTTAAAATTCCGGAAGGTCTGTTTATTTGTTCGAATTATTTAACATAAAAAAATAGAGCTTCAGTATTAATCTTTTTTCTGATCACATTGATTTAAAAATATAACGGTCACTCCTGATGTTAAAAACAAATACAATTTCAGGGATTAATTATTTTCACACCGCTCCAGATGTAACAATAGTGTCTAGTATTAACATCGTATCATATTAACGACTAAATGTTCCTAGTTTAGCTTATTTCAGTAATTATTTACTTCCACGTAGGCTATACCAAAAATGCCTTGCTTTCTCACTAGCCTATTTCAGGTATTAATTATTTTCACACCGGCTGTAACAATACTGGCTAGTGATAACATTGTATTATACTAACGGCTAAATGTTTCTGAATTAGCCTATTTTAGGAATTATTTACTTGCACTCAGGCTATAACAATTGTGTCTCGCTTTCTGGCTAGCCTATTGAAGGAATTAATTATTTTCACACTGACTGTAACAATAGTGCCTAGTGATAACATCGTTTCATACTAACTACTAAATGTTCCTAAATTAGCCTATTTTCGGAATTATTTACTTGCTCTCAGGCTTTAACAGTTGTGTCTCTATTTCTGACTAGCCTATTTAAGAGATTAATTATTTTCATCCCCGCTGTAACAATAGTGTTTGGTGATAGCGTATCATACTAATCTCTAAATGTTTCTGAATTAGGCTATTTCATAAATTATTTACTTCCACGTAGGCTACAACAAAAATGCCTCGCTTTTTCACAAGTCTATTTCAGGGATTAATTTTTTTCACACTGGCTGTAACAATACTGGCTAGTGATAACTTCGTATCATACTAACTGCTAAATGTTCCTAAATTAGCCTATTTCAGAAATTATTTACTTACACATAGGCTGTAAAAACAGTATGTAGCATAGTTTTCTACATAGTCTCATAAAGAGCCATAAGTTACTATCCCTAAGGCTATGAGACCTGTCATCGGTCATAGGTTTATTATTTGCTACATATTTCCTTGATAGTTCTCTTTATCAATTATTTATTTCCACGTAAGCTATAAGAACAGTGGCTGGCATCGGGTATAGGCTTTCTATTTGTCACGTATTTTCTTGATTAGCCTATTTTATCGATTATGTATATCCACGTAAGTTATAAGTACTGTGGCTGGCATGGGTTTAGGCTTTCTATTTGTCACGTATTTTCTTGATTAGCCTACTTCACCGATTATTTATTTCCTTACATGCGATAACAACCGAGCCTGGCATTGGGTATAGGCTATCTATTTAATATTTATTTTCTTGATTAGCCTACTTTACCGATTATTTATTTCCTTACATGCGATAACAACCGAGCCTGGCATTGGGTATAGGCTATCTATTTAATATTTATTTTCTTGATTAGCCTACTTTACCGATTATTTATTTCCTTACATGCGATAACAACCGAGCCTGGCATTGGGTATAGGCTATCTATTTAATATTTATTTTCTTGATTAGCCTACTTTACCGATTATTTATTTCCTTACATGCGATAACAACCGAGCCTGGCATTGGGTATAGGCTATCTATTTAATATTTATTTTCTTGATTAGCCTACTTTACCGATTATTTATTTCCTTACATGCGATAACAACCGAGCCTGGCATTGGGTATAGGCTATCTATTTAATATTTATTTTCTTGATTAGCCTACTTTACCGATTATTTATTTCCACGTAAGCTATAAGAACATTGGTTGGCATCGGGTATAGGCTTTCTATTTGTCTCGTATTTTCTTGATTAATTATTTATTACGATTATACAATTTAATACCGGAATAATTACAGCCTAATAATGTTTGTTTTTCAAAATGTTTCATTTTTTTATTTAAAACATTTTTGTAAAAACAGACAATTTAGTTGTTCAGGAAAACCTCTCGTCATATGTTTTATTTTTTTAATTTAAAATATAATTAATTTTTATCTCACTTTTGCAAATATTTGAACCCGTATAAGGAATTGTATAATAAGTAGAAAAAAAATCACAGAAAAATCAACAAAGTTGTGTCATGTCCTATTTATACTTTGTCCCCATAATTTTACCTTAAACATTGAGTTGATACATCAACAAATTAAAATATTTTGATTACAAAACTATTGACTGCTAAAATAGTATAAATAAGGCCTAAATTAAAATATTAAACTAAGCAAAATATGTAACACACAAAACAATATTCCGGGCTTTAGAATTCATGGTAGGTTAAACACTGAGTGATACTATGTTTCTGCTCGGAATGGAAACAGCGATCGGTGAAAAATAAAGCTTTTGTAAGGGATTTCTAGAAGAATATTTGTAGAGAAGCCTATATGTTTGCTTAGAGTCTTGTTTACAGCAATGTATAACTCCACGGAGAATAAGTGACGCTAAAGTGAGAAGGACGAAAAAATCAGAAACCCGTTGAAGTAGGTAAACCACGAAAATTATCCGTAACATCGAGATAAAGTGGGGTGCAAAATAGACGCGTCTAGAAAAAACATAAATAAAACGATCAGTATTGAACAATTACTGTGGGACGATTAAGATAAACGAATGGAAACAGATAACCAGATAATATGTGCACTACGGTTTAAGAGAGAAAGAGTTACGTCGAGAAGATTAGGGGTAGAAGATATTGAACAGAACTATGATTAAGAGAAGCATAATATAAGATAAAATCCTCAACAAAGAAGAATGATTAACGAATGTTATGGTCGGAAAGTGACAAATCGCATTACGTAAAGCCAATAAGATTTACTTTTCAACTTAATTCTAACTGATTGCACAGAGAAGGACAAAAGAGTAAAAATGAAACATTAATAATTGAGTTGTAAATTTATCTTACACCATTTAGAATTGCAGATTTTAAAAGTCGTTTGTTCGAAAAGACTTGTTAACAGTTGCAATAACAAAATCATTCACTTTATGTTTACTACCAACTCACAATCATTAATTTTCTCAAACCTGTCAGTAAGCACATCCTAACCAGTAAATACACATCCCAAATTATTATTTCTACCTATACATGCTATATTTTAGAATTTTTATACTTATACTCACGATGAGGGTAGCTTTGCCGAATACATGAAAGATGCGTACAACAAATTATGCGTTCACTAGGAATATTGCGAAAGATGCGTACGGGATCAAGTTTTGACAGCTGACGAGGGAAAGCTATGACGTCAGTACATTTTGACAGCCGAAAAATGCGTACAACTTTTAGGCGAACACTTTTAAAATCATTGAGCTACGTAATTGAGTTATCTCTGAGCTAAACATAGATGTCGCTTAGTTTCTCGGGACTGGAGAACTTTAAAACTTTATCTATTATACCTGATGTCCATCACACTTTTCCAGGCTTTGGACTGGCAAATTGATATAGATATGTTGATCTATCATTTTGGTGTATTTAAAATCATCTTGTAGCCTAGGTTGTTTTTTCTTTTATATTTTTATTTTTTTTTCATTTTACAGAATTTTTTAAATTTTAATGTATATTACAACTTGATCAATTTGTTTTATCTTTCAATCTGATTTCTTGAGTCTAGTCTAATTCACTTTTTTTTTATGTAGGAGAGATCTTAAACAATTATTAGTTTGCACTTTCTAGGTATTTTTTAATGTTTTTGTTTTGTTTAATTCTTTCGTCCAACTTAATATAATATACTTTATTTTTCTTCTCTTTCCTTCAAGTGTAAGTCCAATCTCAAGTGTATAGGAGTCGAAGTTTCAGCCTCTTTTGATAAGTCTCTTTCGATTAAATCGAACTTATCACCTCGACAGTTAAAGGCAAAGTGACCACTGACAAAGTGGAAACCCTTTTTTGACCCATTTTGACTGGAAAAATCCAAAACCTTGAAAGTTATTAGCAAATAGTTTAGGGGTAGATGACCTGGTTTGACAACTGGATTCTGGTTTGTAAACTTTTTTCGTTTGTCAAGTTTATGACGTACCCTCGTCACTTGGTATTGTTTACTCATGTACGCATTTTTCGCTGTACGCATATTTCGTGCCACCGCTTTACCATTGAAAAATGCTTGAAAGAATAAATTATTTTATTGTGAGATGGTGATTCTTATTATTTATATACTATAGTAATTACTATGGTAAGTCTTACCATTTAAATATGCCATAGATTATTTCCTCCACTACCATAAATAAAATAATAATCTGAAACTACTAAAGGGTAAAAAATACAAAAACCAAAATAATATATGGAAATATGTACACCCAAAAACGTTATGTAAATGTATGGCTTTTTATCTGACTAGCAGGTATAGGTAAAATTTTATATGCTTCCACTTGAAGACTGTGGGTCTTGGCGAGAGGCCGAAGACGAGGGGACGTGCTCGCAACTCATTTTCAAAAACATCGACTCTTAGACTTCCGCTGACTCATTATTTTGTTACTTATTAATACTTTTTAATACATAGTAAAAATAGCAACAATCGTAAATAGGGCGTTCACGGAAGCGTGCTAATAAGATTGTATAAGGGTTGGCCGCGATCTACAACCCCGATGTGAGATGACAACAGTGCCTGATGTTTTCTAGGCGACGAATACACGATTTCTAACTGAGAGCCAAGTACCAGCTTATTAAATTTCACCTGTAGACCAATATTCAACCCCATCCTCCCGAAACAGGTCTATTTCAGATCTACAATCCTTTCCACGCGATCCTTAACTTTTCCCTATTCTCAGGAAACATCCTTTCCTATTATGACTTCTCCTTAGTCCTACCCTTTCCACCTACCATCCCTCATCATTCTTCTCATAAAGGGAGTAGCTGGCAAGAGATTTTATTTTACCCCTATAGAGAGTAGATCTATTTCGGATACAGAGCCCTACGCAAGTATTACCCTTATAAGGTACTTATAACGTGTACCAGGGAATTTTAAACCCCAACATTAATCCAATGCGTATTCTCAAATCCTGTGCTACCCTTTTTTAGGGGTTTGCAGCCGTACTGACTGATAACAGAGTTACACGTATACAACTAAGCTACCTTATCTGAAGTGCTTCTTTAGCAATAGCAATTGTGAAGTTATTTAACCTTAATCAGCAAACTGCTAATGTGTGTGTACTGTTATAGAGTATCTAAATATATAAAAGTGCATTATAGGTTATAAAATGTATCTACATCGTATCTAAATACATTCAAAATATAAAGCTTATACGATATTCTTTATCCGCTACGACAGTTTTACAATAAACTGTAAGAGATTATTTTTACTTCATCTTTATTATTTATTCTATTGCAATGGTTTGCTAGCTTTTTATACCTCCAACTACTGCATTATATAGTTTCCGTATAATGCACCATTTGTTGCAGTATCGTGTCGACGTGAAGGTAGAAAAATCGTCACCGACATGCCGCAGGCAGCATGAAACCCATTACCATTGCAAATGAAGAAAATAATGTATTCAAAGCGTATAAATTGTTAAACATCATATTTCACAGTAATCCTATTTTACAGCATATTTTAAATCATTGTATGATCGAGTGCTTAGAGGCGATGTAAAATTTAAAGTGTGAATAAAATTATCCGATAATTATCCGGTAATTAATAAAATACAAAAATAAAAAATATTTAAAATACAAAATTAAATTATTCATTATTAAATATTTTTAAATAAAAAAATGGACATACAAATAATTAATTACTTTTTTCGTGTTTTAAAATTGTAGTAAATAATCGAATTTGTATTTTTTTTTTTAGAAATAATCATAGAAAGAATTGTAGAGTTATCCGTATTCTTCTTGATACAATTACCAACAGACGTTATTGTGACGTTGACGAAATACAAACGCTAACAAAGATGTCACTGCATGATAAATCTTTTTTCCTCCTTGGTGTTGTACTATCTTGGTCTCTAGATTCTTTCTGCGATTCTGACCCCTAAATCCTTACAATAATATTATTATAGCATTATAACATATTAAGAACTAACAGGTAGTTATTTATATTACAACAGAAAATACAAAAAAATATAATTGTTTTATTGAACATGCAATAATTATGGAATTTATTACATACTTTTGCCAGTGCTGTTTTGCCCCATTTATAAGTGTTTAGGTGAACAGTTAAATTTCATCATTCACTGCTTCTCTGTCTCTTCGTGTTTGTCTACTGCCTATCTCACAAACACACACGCATACTTATAGTATGCGTACGTTCGTCGTTTGTGCGAGTGCGTGTATATGTTTGCCATTTCAAAAACTAATATTTGGACATACGCTGAACAAACAATAGTCTACTGTTCAACACCTTACAGTGCCCGCAGTGCCAGCATTTTCTTAAAGATCTAATCTCTACTAGTTACAAATGAGCTCAATACATAGTTGCACAATGTTGTAACAGCTCTACAACGTTGCCAGACTTTCTAATGCCGTCTTGATTTTACGTTGCTACTAATTTATCTAACACTCTATATATAGCGTTGTGCTTGTTTTTACGTGTGTATATTCATCAATCACATAGTTATTATATATTTTTTTAAACATTACCGGATTTTCATAAATATTAATTTTAAACCCTTAGTTACATTTATTATTACACACACACAAAACATAAATAAATACATGCATGATATTTAAATAAATATATTTTACTCAAGACATAGACGTTTATAAAAGGCGTAAATATATCAGTGTTATTAGTCCTAGAGTTTCCTACGAAATAATGAGATCTGTGCTGATTTCTTGAGATTACACAATAGTTTTCAATGAACATGCTGTCATAAATTATAAATTGTTGTCAATAATTTAAATAAAACTAAAACTAGATGATGTGTTAAGGTCTGTCATGAGAGTGCAGTTATCAGTTTAAATATGGAAAGCCTTTTGCTTGCCTTTCAGCTAAGGCTGTATCACACAAGATTGCCGACTTTGGATCCCTTAAAAGATGTTTTGTAGGAAAGATTAACCCCCCCCCCAATTCAAAACACAAACTGTTTAGTGGTAATGATACAATCGGCACCTGATATAGCAAAATTTTCAGGAGAATGGAACACTAGGTTCTGACAATAAGGTCTTCAGACACATCTCACGTGCACTCACTACTGGCCTAATAATCCGAAAAATTCCGGGCAGGTCCCATACTTCCAGAACCATTCCTATGGCGATGCCGTTTATAGCGGATTTACAACTTCATTGAAAAAAGGGGAAAGATTATATATACTGATGATTCTATTGCCGACCTTTGGTTTTATTAAAATCTGTCACGTGCGCTTGAAGCTCCTACGGTCCGCCATCTTTTCCCCATTTAACGTCAATTATTTTATTGTGGCAATCTAAAGCCAACTTGAGTTGAATGTCATTTTCCAATTACAGCCTAACCTTCCCACGTTCGAAGGTCAAAGCGTTTAAAATGGTAACATGTTTAATAACAGCTCCACTTGCGTTTAGTAACAATTGGTTGCGTAGGAATGAGTTTTTACGTACAACAATAGAAGGCGATTCGCGGAGTAATTTATTTATTTGAAATTTTGTTATTGTTTCTTTTAATTATAGAAATTACGCAGAACAGATTTTTCCTTTCTTAAGTTTTAAAGGGATCGGCTTTGTACCCTACGAAAGATAGGAAAATGTTGTTAATATAAACAAGACCATAAAATCCCCCTGGTAAAAGATGTAGAGAGACCATTGCATAGCATAGTATGAGAAGGGTCGTGTACCTGAAGACTTGTTCTTAATGGACTCCATAAAGTTTACCCGTTTCGTTGCTTTGTTAGTAAAGTAATAACGAAGGGTAGATCGAATTAGGGGTGGGGGCTGAGGAAGAAACTTATTGCTCCCCTCACACTGGGAATAGGGGAAAGTTATGGTGTCACGTGGATGGAATGGCTAACCTGAAGTGGATCTCCTCTCAATCGGGGTATAGATACGCGTCTACACGGAAACATGTGTTTTGGTTGCTTATTTACTCATCATGAAAACCATTTTACTCTCGGACCCTTTAGTTTTTTTTCCTTTATGACTATTATCGCCTACGAAAGGCTGGAGCAAAGTAGGGACACAAAACTAAACGTTAAAAATATAGGGATGATCATAACCTAATGTTTGAAGAATCGCTAACCTCAAGATGACTCACTCTATCGATGTTATAAGTTTCACTCTCTCTAGCCGAAATCAGAGCGTATAGAAGTTGAAATATTTTCCCCTTCTCTAGAAGTTTCCAAGATCAGCTTAGTTTATAATTGTTTTCAAAAGGAGCATAAAGATCTTTTTGCGTAAAAGATCGAAACTGTAGTAAAGTATAACTATAGAACGTCTTGTGCGAATTATAAGTTTTTACACAATACAAAACTGTACAATTTTTTTTATACGTTACCGCTCTCGGCAAAGCCTTATCACAGGAAAATTAATTTGTTGTGAAACCGCAAATGTAACAGCAGTTGCTCAGAATAAACCAAAAATTGTGTTTAATTCAACATCCTTCACGTATTTTTACTATCTCACTTTTTACCATTATTATAAGCATCTTTAGCAAAATAAACACTTTTGGTCAACATTATTTTTTATACACACATTTTGTTTAATACAGTGCAATTTTTCAGACAGGTTAGTTAATTATAAGCTATAAACACGTTTATCGCTCAAATAATGTAAAATGTCTACATGGGCTCGTAAATATTTAAAAAAAAAACAATCAAAAATCTCTTTTTAATAAAAAAAAACACTCAGGGTCAGAAATAAAACGTTCTTCCTGGTATTTTTTGTAACATTTCGTTATATATGTTCAAGGACGATTTAACACTTTAACAACTAAAAAAACAAAAAAATCACTAACCCCCCTCTCTCCCTCTCTCTTTCTCTCTCTCTCTCTCTTTCTCTCTCTCTCTCTTCCTCTCTCTTTCTCTCTCTCTCTTCCTCTCTCTTTCTCTCTCTCTCTTCCTCTCTCTCTCCCTCTCTCTTCCTCTCTCTTTCTCTTTCTCTCTCTTCCTCTCTCTCTCTCTCTCTCTCTCTCTCTCTCTCTTCCTCTCTCTCTCTCCCTCTCTCTTCCTCTCTCTCTCTCTCTCTTCCTCTCTCTCTCTCTCTTCCTCTCTGTCTCTCTCTTCCTCTCTCTCTCTTTATATATATATATATATATATATATATATATATATATATATATCAATACGTCCTACCTTCACGTAATTTTTCCTTTAACACGTGACATTTTTTTATACAACAATACGGTACACAGTATAAGAATACGATGTTATGCACCTCTCATGATTTTGCCCTACCTCGCAGGAAGTAGAGGAAATGATGCACCTACCATCATTTAGATCCAATCTAAATAGCATTTATGTGCTGTTCGATGTTAAACATGAAATGTGAAATAAATTTATAATTATGGTCTACTAACATTTGAAAATTATTAGAAGTAAAAGAACACGAGTTTGTTATAAAAGTACAAAAATTTGTCCATTCCGTAGAGAGTCAAGATACTTTATTTTTTTTAAGCCAAAATTTTGAAGAGTAAGGGCACAACAAATTAATTGGTGAAAAGCATCGAATAAGTTTATAATATAGAATCTGCTACGTGTAAAAGTTGACATAATAAATGTAAAAGTTGACATTTTCTTGAATATCTTGAAGTAAAGGTTATTGTAATCAAAGATTTTGTCTCCAGCCTTACAGACAAATCTAGGCCAAAAGTAAAGCTACTTTCAGTCCAAACTTTCGGTTTAGTTTTCATATTCCAAATTCGGTTACTTCTTCATTACAATAAATTTAATCAATATCATCGCTTTGTACTCATAAAATACATATTTTAAATGTTTCTTTTTCATTTTTAGATCATACTTGCGGACAAAAAATTATTATATATTTATAAAACATTGACCCCGTATAATTGAGGTTAAATGTTACTTTTTTAAATAGATTCTAAAACTCAATATTTCTCGCCAACATAGAAACATAGTTCGTCTGAAACACCTGTTGGTTTCTTAGGTCGACCCCGAGCTGTAAGCAGGAAGGTTAAATGTTTTGGATTTCCTCAGTTTTAGTCCACTTTTTCATGAGGTTGTGTGCACATCCATAGCTGTAAAACTTCGTTGACAATAAATAATTTTACCTTGAATGACATGCAAGGTGAATGCTACCGTGACGTCAGTTCCTGCAAGGCTGTCATGTTTCCTGTTTAGGATTTTTGTTCCTAGTCTAAAATTGGAAACTAGTGTTTTAATGGTGTAAAGTGAGATTTATAAATTTTGTTTGTCTAGGCCAGGTGTTGTATTATCGTTTGTTTTACAAATAAAACTACTGTAAAGCTACAATCCACAGATAAAACCAAAGCCATCGATTGATTTTAGCCTTCCTTCTAAAGAAGGCCAGAAAGCCATCTAGTTGTACTGGTTAGCGCGGAAAGAACTTCCTTATTAGATAGGCTAATAAAAACAAAATTAAATAAAACTGGAAAACTTACTTTTTATTAACTAGGAGCATACTAATTGTTTAAGAATTTTCAATATAAAAGGGATCAATAATAAATATTCAATATTTATTGATCAGTTTTCTTTTGACAGAATTGTGAGGGTGTTACTGTGTACAGCGATCTGTAGTTTGACATGATTCGCGACTTACTTCCCCCAAAACAAGGGCAATTTGTTAATGAGCTCGAGGAATCGTTGTTCCATTTGAAACTGCACAGCATATTAATCTCTTGCATCTTCAAGGGAAATGTTGCCTGGACATGCCATTTCTTTCAGTGGCCACCAAAATCGTCAAACTTGACACCATGTAATATTTATTTGGGGTTTATCTCAAATCTAAGCTATACAAACACAGTCCTCAATCTTTAGAAGCTCTGAATGAAATAACTTAAAACCTTAAAGCGATCTGCCGACGTGATTGCTAAAGTACGACTCAAAGTACTTTCACAGAACGACTCAAAAAGCAACGACAGATGGACTCCATTAAAGAGATTTCCTATTTAAGACATTCCGTTACATTATGTGCACTCTTTAGCTAATACAAAATTAGAATTTCCAATTTTACCCAATTTCGTTTTTTTTAGCTTATCAAATAGGGGAGTTCTTACACAATCTGTACTACCTACCTATATAATAAGCATTCCTATTCATTAACTTGAAAAGTAATATTTTTTCAAATGATCAAGCCAACAGATTCTCTTTTCAGTTCAAAACTATGTACAACGGTAAAAAAAAAATTTAATCAACTCAAAATATCAACAAAAATTAGTTTTTAATAAAACAGACACACTAGTTTATAGACTAGTTTCGGCGAAGATGTCGCCTTCCCTACTCACTGAGGAAGGTGACATTCTCTCCGAAACTAGTCTGTGTTATGAACTAGTGTGTTTCTTTTATGAAAAACTAATTTTTTGTGAGAATTTGAATCGATAATTTTGCTTTTTACCTTTGTGAATAGTTCTCACTAGCTAAGCTCTAAATTACTAAATAGAGTAAGATATGGTCATGACCTTCATAAGAATAACAAAAACTTATTTTATTTTACAATTTTAGTTCTATTTACTTACAAAATATCATTATGACTAATTATAGACAATAAAATTTGAAACAGCTTTTAATTAATTTAAAACGTTGCTTTAAGTTTCGATTCCAAACATGGACAGAATATTTCGATTACATTCAAGAACTCCTTTTGTGAGATGGTATGCGGGCATAATATTGTAACTTGTCTTGGTGCTTTTTATACTGAATATTCTTATGTTTTGGTCTTTCTCTTTTCGATGTAATATTAGTGATTTTATAATTATGTTGGTTGTTCTTTTTCAAAGTTCATTACTGTGTTGTTGTTTGATTGAAAATACAAAAATAACACTAAAACGCTTCAACTTGTATTGATACGTTATACTTGCACCTATAGTAGCACCTACTTTTTGATTATTGAGGACGGTCATTTCAGAAGATGTCTCCCATTGTCCACTCAGACATTAACTGACCTCTTGGTTGCTTTAGGTTAGGGTGGGTTATAGTGAAGTTTGGTAGGGATATTAGGTGACATCTGTTTAGAGAGTGTTGGGGTTATTACCCCTAAATCATCAACATATGTTTAAGAGTTTTACTGTGAAAAAAGAAGCTCAAGTAAAGATGTAATGAAAAACTCCTCGATTTTTTTAAAATTTTAAATAGCGTATTATTGTTTCCAAATCAGACGGGTTGGGATACAACTACAATGGGACCACCGAGCAGATTTCCTCTTTTATTTGCAAGTAAAATCACTTTGATCGGTTAAATATTTCCAAAGTTACCGTGGAAAAGCAGGACCAAATACGGATCGAATACAGAACCTCCTCCTTTTTTAAGTCGGTTAATAATAGCAATAAACGAGTTTCATCTCCTGAAGAGGAGTCGAAACATAAAGCAATGATTTAAACTAATTAAAAAGTTGTTTTAAACGTTTATTGTCTGTAATTTTATCCAAAAATAAAAGTTTGTTGTTTTTATTTTTTTTCTCGAAAACCGCATAGTTTATTAGAAGCGTCGGTGCTGTTCTTAATGGAGTACAAAACTGAGGGTACAAATATGGGCTTGAGTTGAGTGTAACGCCCAAGTATAAGTGTATTAAGGATATGACGTTTTCAAACCATCTCTATCGCCCTCTTGACGTGTGTCACAGAAACTAAGTTGAATATTCCATTGTAACATGTGATTTATTGTTGATACTTTTTTTAAATTTTTATCTAATCCTCTTTTAAGTAAAAATATCAGATGTAATATGTATTCTGAAAATAATTAATTGTAAATTAGAATAAAAAGTAATTGAGTTTTTTTAAATATTAGTGCAAAATGAGTCGTTGCAACCACAGAGCACTTAATACAAATATTATATTTATATAATATAATAATTAATATTTATATTAAGTAGGCCTACTCTGTGGTTGCAACAGGTTGTAGAAAAAGGACAAAGTAAACGTGTTGGAGCAAAAAAAAATAGTTGTAAGAGGGGTTTAGATCTGATGCTTTACAACTCAAAATTGTCTTCAGTAAGAGAATAATTTGAGAAGTAAATAAAAAACATTTTCTATTTTAGGGCAGTTGTACTTGTCTAGCCCTAACTAGCATAGGCCCCTGTGTATAAATATACAGATAATTCACTACTGAATTCATGTGTTTAATTAAAGGAATAACTTTACTTCCCTAAATTCTTATAAATCTTACAGGAAATCACATAAATACACATGAATTTATTCCTCACTCTCTCTCTCTCTCTCTCTTTTTCTTTTAACCCTGAGCGTTTTACAGGGTAATTTCTAAACATTTTTTTTTTAATTGTGCTTCAAGACCCAATTTCATTGGGAAAGAATTAACAGATAAACGTTTAAAATAAAAAAACACATTAATATACAATGCAATTTTAAAATGTAACTGATTTTTATATGCTTAAAAGTTGTAATATCACAGCAAAGCTTAAAGTTCTTAAATGGTTCGACCTGAGTATATGAGATTTATGGTAAACTTCAACAAGTGCTCAGTTGGTCTGGAAAGTTGTACACTTACTTTGTGTGTTTGTTTACAGATAGCTTTGACTATCGAAAGAGTAACTACCAACGCATTTATTGAATACATTGACGCCCTTGTGAATATCTTCTGATTTTAGAATTGAGTTTTTCCCAAAACATTAATTTGCAGTATTAGGAAAAGGTTTTTCAGCTTGCTAATGAGAGAACTTTTCTAAGTTTTCTTACAGAAGAAAATAAAGTAAAATAGTATTCTATAATAATGTAGCTCATCATTCATATCCATCCAATCTTCATTAAGGGTGTGTACTTTGGACCAATATGCACAAGTTGGGAACACGTAATTGGCTTATGGTATTTATAAAAATTAATTTCTTTTGTAATTGTTGTTCAAACAAAATTAAATATAGTAAAATTAAAAAAGTAAAAATGAGCTTTGATATATGTCTTTCGATATAAAATTACATTTTTTTTTAACAAATGTAAAGAGAAACGAAAATCAATTGTGATGTTAAGCGTATGTAAGAGTTCCTTCCCCTATTTGTTTACACTTGTAAATAGCCTTGGAATATGATTACATCACCAAAGTAACAATAACAAATCGGTTAAAGGAATTCAATTAAATAAACTTGTTATATTAGGTTTTGTAAAAACATAAGTTATGTTTAGAAATACGATCTAACTGGTAACTGGTAAACTAAGCGCCTGGTGGATCCGAGTCTTTTTGATTTTTTGCTGGAACAATTAGCTAAAAAGTGTTGTGAAATGTCAAAAATAGAAGTTTTGAAAACATTTTAATAAAATCAGAAATAAATAGAGCTATACGCAATAGTTCGATCTTTACTCAGCTTCGTTAGAACTGGAGTTTTGCTTTAGGCCGATCTATACACGCTGTTAATTATCATTAGTTCGAGGTGATTAGTAAAGAAAAACGTAAACATCTTAAAAGTATTTTGCTTTAATGAAATACCGTAAAAATCGGTTTAAAAATTAATTTTCAAAATATTTTGAAACAGTTTTAACAAATAATAATAATAATAATAAATAGCAGGATATTCTGAACAAACTTTGAGCTAAACCCGATTTTTTCTGTATCTACGTATGACTTTTAAAAGTCCACTCTAAAATGTGGTTATAAATATCGCAGACAAGAAATAGTTCTTAAAATAAAGAAATAATCACTTTACAAAAGAAACACGATACTATAAATTCACAATATTGCATTTCAGATACAAATAATCCGGTTCTGTTAGGTTAGGTTGAAGAAAAACAACCTAATTGTTTTACAGCACGTAGGCTGTAATAACAAATATGTTCTTTAGTACACTTCAGCAACCGGTTACTTCACGATAAGAAACTTACTTCCATTTTTGTTTCTAACTAAACCTAACCCAGCGAGATACTTTACATCTATAAGTTAAATAGGCATTTTGTAATTCAGTAAGCTATAACATAGTGAATTGTTTTACATGAAATGTTAGAGTTTATAAAGTTTTTTGATTAAGGTGAGGTTATTTTTCATTAACGTAAGTTTAAATCGCTATTTCTGATTTGCAATTATTGTAAAGTTAAATTCCTAGATATGGGAAAATCTGGGTTGATCCAGTCTTTGTTCACAATTACCCAAAAACAAAAACTGAATATCTGAGTCTGTAAACATTTGCGGCTAGAATTATATCATTCTGGTGATAAAAACACCATCCAAGAACAAAATATCACCTAATTGTGGTGCCACTGTAGATAAAACGACCCACAGGCCAGTGGTAGCAACTGAGCGTCAACAAAAACGAACTCTTCGTACCGAGTACATCAGCACTGGATGTTTTCGACTTGTCTCAAATACCCGCCACGACTTGCTCCAAACGGCGAGACGCGACTTGGTGTACACACGCCCAGGGCGGTACGGGCCGTTATTTTACAAGTGGGACTCGTATAGTCGGATCAGGACCAAGTAGACCTCGGCATGGAATGCCGCTGGGGCCATATTCGGAACCAATCATGTTTAACCCCCCCTACAGTCACGGGTTACCGTGTCAAATTTTGATTTTTGTAGAAGCTAATGTGTATAAATGTTTCTTGTTTAATTTTAATTTGTTATAAAAGTTCTAATATACACGCGTTGAACATATAATTTTAAATTTTGTGTTTAGAGTACTTTTGTAATTATATTATATATAATTACAGAAAATTTTATAATATAATGTCCAATTACAGAAAATGTGTGTATTTACGAATGCATTTTAAGGAAATCGAGAAACACCTCTGGTTTTAATACCTACCTGAAAATAAACCTTCCCAAAACTGAAGTATTTCTTTGATTATTTGGTATCTAATCATTATAGCCCCAAATAGCTCGATCTTTCTTTCTCGAACACGATCTTTCTTTATCGCTCAGAAATTAAAGGTAAACGTATAGCAGGCTATACATTTAATAAAACCGCATTGTCGACACCACATAAAAGCTAATTAATTGTTTAAACAGTAAATATATAACAAGTTTGTTAGAACGTGTTCGTCATCACTTCTAACAGTAGCCTAACAATGAATTTAGCTCACAGTGTTGGTTCTACTGTTCGTCACCACAGCGCTGCTGTCAACCGCAAAAGTTAGTTTCATAGTTGAGCGGGAATAAAATGGTCTAGTCCCAAGGGCTGGCTGTGGGAGTACTGTAATTTATAATGTAGGGCTTGACATAGGTCTACATACATGTACACATTTTAGTAAGAAGAATGGAGACAATTTATGGTTTTATGTGAGGAAACTTTATGGCTACATTTATTTAACACAAATCTCTAAGGAAACCCAAATGGTTTTTGTTTCCTAAATTTGAAATTGAAACTTTTCGATTGTTTGCATGAAATATTTTAAATTAAAATTAAACGTTTGGAGTACAAAAAGTATATTTTTGAAAATTGTGGTAATACCTGTAATATTAATATGATTCTCTTAAATGAGCGATAAGAGAGAACATGTGCCGCGCGCATCCGCTCGCT
>JBAIZL010000002.1:330736819-330761819 GCA_036971475.1 Prosapia bicincta
TCACACTTGAACTTTACTGCTCTTCACACGTTAACATGACTGCTCCTCACTCTTGATCTTGGTTGACTCCACTGCTCACATGAACTTGTTTACTCATCACACTTGAACTTTACTGTTCTTCACACGTTAACATGACTGCTCCTCACTCTTGAACTTGATTAACTCCACTGATCACGTGATCTTGGGGCTGCATTGCACGTAAACTAGACTCCACTGCTCACATGAACTTGTTTGCTCATCACACTTGAACTTTACTGTTCTTCACACATTAACTTGACTGCTCCTCAATCTTGAACTTGATTAACTCCACTGATCACGTGATCTTGGGGCTGCATTGCACGTAAACTAGACTCCAGTACTCACATGAACTTGTTTACTCATCACACTTAAACTTTACTGTTCTTCACACGTTAACATGACTGCTCCTCACTCTTGAACTTGATTAACTCCACTGATAACGTGAACTTGGGGCTGCATTGCACGTAAACTAGACTCTACCGCTCACATGAACTTGTTTACTCATCACACTTGAACTTTACAGTTCTTCACACATTAACTTGACTGCTCCTCACTCTTGAACTTGATTAACTCCACTGATCACGTGATCTTGGGGCTGCATTGCACGTAAACTAGACTCCACTGCTCACATGAACTTGTTTGCTCATCACACTTGAACTTGGCTGCTCTGCACACGTTAACATGACTGCTCCTCACTCTTGAACTTGGTTGACTCCACTGCTCACATGAACTTGTTTACTCATCACACTTGAGCTTGGCTGCTCTGCACACGTTAACATGACTGCTCCTCACTCTTGAACTTGGTTGACTCCACTGCTCACATGAACTTGTTTACTCATCACACTTGAACTTTACTGCTCTACACACGTTAACATGACTGCTCCTCACTCTTGAACTTGGTTGACTCCACTGCTCACATGAACTTGTTTACTCATCACACTTGAACTTTACTGTTCTTCACACGTTAACATGACTGCTTCTCACTCTTGAACTTGGTTGACTCCACTGCTCACATGAACTTGTTTACTCATCACACTTGAACTTGGCTGCTCTGCACACGTTAACTTGACTGCTCCTCACTCTTGAACTTGATTAACTCCACTGATCACGTGATCTTGGGGCTGCATTGCACGTAAACTAGATTCCACTGCTCACATGAACTTGTTTGCTCATCACACTTGAACTTTACTGTTCTTCACACGTTAACATGACTGCTCCTCACTCTTGAACTTGATTAACTCCAATGATCACGTGATCATGGGGCTGCATTGCACGTAAACTAGACTCCACTGCTCACATGAACTTGTTTGCTCATCACACTTGAACTTTACTGTTCTTCACACGTTAACATGACTGCTCCTCACTCTTGAACTTGATTAACTCCAATGATCACGTGATCATGGGGCTGCATTGCACGTAAACTAGATTCCACTGCTCACATGAACTTGTTTGCTCATCACACTTGAACTTTACTGTTCTTCACACGTTAACATGACTGCTCCTCACTCTTGAACTTGATTAACTCCAATGATCACGTGATCATGGGGCTGCATTGCACGTAAACTAGACTCCACTGCTCACATGAACTTGTTTGCTCATCACACTTTAACTTGGCTGCTCTGCACATGTTAACTTGACTGCTCCTCACTCTTGAACTTGGTTGACTCCACTGCTCACATGAACTTGTTTACTCATCACACTTGAACTTGGCTGCTCTGCACACGTTAACTTGACTGCTCCTCACTCTTGAACTTGGTTGACTCCACTGCTCACATGAACTTGTTTACTCATCACACTTGAACTTGGCTGCTCTGCACACGTTAACTTGACTGCTCCTCACTCTTGAACTTGGTTGACTCCACTGCTCACATGAACTTGTTTACTCATCACACTTGAACTTGGCTGCTCTGCACACGTTAACTTGACTGCTCCTCACTCTTGAACTTGGTTGACTCCACTGCTCACATGAACTTGTTTACTCATCACACTTGAACTTGGCTGCTCTGCACATGTTAACTTGACTGCTCCTCACTCTTGAACTTGATTAACTCCACTGATCACGTGATCATGGGGCTGCATTGCACGTAAACTAGACTCCACTGCTCACATGAACTTGTTTGCTCATCACACTTGAACTTTACTGTTCTTCACACGTTAACATGACTGCTTCTCACTCTTGAACTTGATTAACTCCAATGATCACGTGATCATGGATCTACATTGCACGTAAACTAGACTCCACTGCTCACATGAACTTGTTTGCTCATCACACTTGAACTTTACAGTTCTTCACACGTTAACTTGACTGCTTTTCACTCTTGAACTTAACTGGCTATACTTCTCACGTGATCATGGGGCTGCATTGCACGTAAACTAGACTCCAGTACTCACATGAACTTGTTTGCACATCACACTTGAACTTTACTGCTCTGCACACGTTAACACGACTGCTCCTCACTCTTGAACTTGATTAACTCCACTGATCACGTGATCATGGGGCTACATTGCACGTAAACTAGACTCCACTGCTCACATGAACTTGTTTGCTCATCATACTTGAACTTGGCTGCTCTGCACACGTTAACGTGACTGCTCCTCACTCTTGAACTTGATTAACTCCACTGATCACGTGATCATGGGGCTACATTGCACGTAAACTAGACTCCACTGCTCACATGAACTTGTTTGCTCATCACACTTGAACTTGGCTGCTCTGCACACGTTACCTTGACTGCTCCTCACTCTTGAACTTGATTAACTCCACTGATCACGTGATCATGGGGCTACATTGCACGTAAACTAGACTCCACTGCTCACATGAACTTGTTTACTCATCACACTTGAACTTGGCTGCTCTGCACACGTTAACTTGACTGCTTTTCACACTTGAACGTAACTGGCTATACTTCTCACGTGATCATGAGGCTGCATTGCACGTAAACTAGACTCCAGTACTCACATGAACTTGTTTCCACATCACACTTGAACTTTACTGCTCTGCACACGTTAACATGACTGCTCCTCACTCTTGAACTTGATTAATTCCACTGATAACGTGATCATGGGGCTGCATTGCACGTAAACTAGACTCCACTGCTCACATGAACTTGTTTGCTCATCACACTTGAACTTTACAGTTCTTCACACGTTAACTTGACTGCTTTTCACTCTTGAACTTAACTGGCTATACTTCTCACGTGATCATGGGGCTGCATTGCACGTAAACTAGACTCCACTGCTCACATGAACTTGTTTGCACATCACACTTGAACTTGGCTGCTCTGCACACGTTAACTTGACTGCTTTTCACTCTTGAACTTAACTGGCTATACTTCTCACGTGATCATGGGGCTGCATTGCACGTAAACTAGACTCCACTGCTCACATGAACTTGTTTGCTCATCACACTTGAACTTGGCTGCTCTGCACACGTTAACATGACTGCTCCTCACTCTTGAACTTGATTAACTCCACTGATCACGTGATCATGGGGCTACATTGCACGTAAACTAGACTCCACTGCTCACATGAACTTGTTTACTCATCACACTTGAACTTGGCTGCTCTGCACACGTTAACTTGACTGCTTTTCACTCTTGAACTTAACTGGCTATACTTCTCACGTGATCATGGGGCTGCATTGTACGTAAACTAGACTCCAGTACTCACATGAACTTGTTTGCACATCACACTTGAACTTTACTGCTCTGCACACGTTAACATGACTGCTCCTCACTCTTGAACTTGGTTGACTCCACTGCTCACATGAACTTGTTTGCTCATCACACTTGAACTTTACTGCTCTGCACACGTTAACTTGACTGCTCCTCACTCTTAAACTTGATTGACTCCACTGATCACGTGATCATGGGGCTGCATTGCACGTAAACTAGACTCCACTGCTCACATGAACTTGTTTGCTCATCACACTTGAACCTCACTGCTCTGCACACGTTAACTTGACTGCTCTGCATACATTAACTTGACTGCTCCTCACTCTTGAACTTGATTGACTCTACTGCTCACGTGATCATTGGGCTGCATTACACGTAAACTAGACTCCACTGCTCACATGAACTTGTTTGCTCATCACACTTGAACTTCACTGCTCTGGACACGTTAACTTGACTGCTCTGCATATATTAACTTGACTGCTCCTCACTCTTAAACTTGATTGACTCCACTGCTCACGTGATCATGGGGCTGCATTGTACGTAAACTAGACTCCACTGCTCACATGAACTTGTTTGCACATCACACTTGAACTTTACTGTTCTGCACACGTTAACATGACTGCTCCTCACTCTTGAACTTGGTTGACTCCACTGCTCACATGAACTTGTTTGCTCATCACACTTGAACTTTACTGCTCTGCACACGTTAACTTGACTGCTCCTCACTCTTAAACTTGATTGACTCCACTGCTCACGTGATCATGGGGCTGCATTGCACGTAAACTAGACTCCACTGCTCACATGAACTTGTTTGCTCATCACACTTGAACTTCACTGCTCTGCACACGTTAACTTGACTGCTCTGCATACATTAACTTGACTGCTCCTCACTCTTGAACGTGATTGACTCTACTGCTCACGTGATCATGGGGCTGCATTACACGTAAACTAGACTCCACTGCTCACATGAACTTGTTTGCTCATCACACTTGAACTTTACTGCTCTGCAAACGTTAACTTGACTGCTCCTCACTCTTAAACTTGATTGACTCCACTGCTCACGTGATCATGGGGCTGCATTGCACGTAAACTCGACTCCACTGCTCACATGAACTTGTTTGCTCATCACACTTAAACTTCACTGCTCTGCACACGTTATTTTGACTGCTCTGCACACGTTAACTTGACTGCTCTGCACACGTTAACTTGTCTGCTCCTCACTCTTGAACCTGATTAACTCCACTGATCACGTGATCATGGGGCTGCATTGCACGTAAACTAGACTCCACTGCTCACATGAACTTGTTTGCTCATCACACTTGAACTTTACTGCTCTGCAAACGTTAACTTGACTGCTCCTCACTCTTAAACTTGATTGACTCCACTGCTCACGTGATCATGGGGCTGCATTGCACGTAAACTCGACTCCACTGCTCACATGAACTTGTTTGCTCATCACACTTAAACTTCACTGCTCTGCACACGTTATTTTGACTGCTCTGCACACGTTAACTTGACTGCTCTGCACACGTTAACTTGTCTGCTCCTCACTCTTGAACCTGATTAACTCCACTGATCACGTGATCATGGGGCTGCATTGCACGTAAACTAGACTCCACTGCTCACATGAACTTGTTTGCTCATCACACTTGAACTTCACTGCTCTGCACACTTTAACTTGGCTGCTCTGCACACGTTACCTTGACTGCTCCTCACTCTTGAATTTGATTGACTCTACTGCTTACGTGATCATGGGGCTGCATTACACGTAAACTAGACTCCACTGCTCACATGAACTTGTTTGCTCATCACACTTGAACTTTACTGCTCTGCAAACGTTAACTTGACTGCTCCTCACTCTTAAACTTGATTGACTCCACTGCTCACGTGATCATGGGGCTGCATTGCACGTAAACTCGACTCCACTGCTCACATGAACTTGTTTGCTCATCACACTTAAACTTCACTGCTCTGCACACGTTATTTTGACTGCTCTGCACACGTTAACTTGACTGCTCTGCACACGTTAACTTGTCTGCTCCTCACTCTTGAACCTGATTAACTCCACTGATCACGTGATCATGGGGCTGCATTGCACGTAAACTAGACTCCACTGCTCACATGAACTTGTTTGCTCATCACACTTGAACTTGGCTGCTCTGCACACGTTAACTTGACTGCTCTGCATACGTGAACTTGACAGCTCTGCAGTCGAAACACATGTGACATTCAGAAACTAGAACAAATCAACATTTCACACTTAATATTTTACGTAGTCTCTGGTAATAATCGTGTTTGGTTTTAGGATGTTGATAGTAACGGATCTTTACGGATTTACTAGTTTGTACTTATTAGACAGCGACATTTAAACTATTTACATTTACATTCACCCTCATATTATGCACGTCATTGAGGTTAATAATATTTTATTTTATATTCCGCCTTATTGTGGGCAGGATTTATATTTCAGACGTAAGTTTATCCATATGAACTTACTCGGATTTCTTGACCACATATTTCCTTGTAGTATTTCAAACGCTCTTGTGTGTATGTTGTAATGTTGGTTCCACGTTTTACATCAAACAGCCGGACCATGCTAATAAAGTTTATTCTCTACTTCACAATTAGGACTTTAGTCTCTATACTTGTCCTTATTCTAGAGAACCTTTCCTAAAAATCTGTTTCTTGTAGATCGTCTTTTTGTGGTAAAGTTTACGAAAGATTAAACTGATGTAGAGGAACGAAGCACTTTCACATGATTCTCTCGTTAGCCGATTATTTTATCTAGACATAAACGAAATAAAAAAAAGAGTCTAGTAACAAGAATAAAAAAAGGTGCTCCTCGAAAATAGCTTCTTCTCCAGCAGTAGTAACTATTAACAGGTAAACTAATTTTTAAAATACTTAACTAAGTGAATACGTAGTTGCTTACTTGCTGACGCGTTTCAAAACATTCGTTCCTTTTACGAAGCTAACCCTCTACTAGCGGCATCGGTTAGGTGTAAAGGCTCTAACAGGAATGGATTTATGACTGTGGAATAGGGTGGGTTGTTTTGGTTATGTATCATATAATAGAAAAGGCTGTTGGCTTGAAAGTGTGTGTGATCATTTAATACGTTTTCTTTATCTGTGCGTAGTGTTTGTATATTTCATATTTTTCCAAAGTTGTTAGTTTTTTACTTTGTTTTATGTGTGTAAAACATTTAAATTACTGTGTATGTCGGTGTGTGTGTGTGTGTGTTTAGTGTTTTTTAGAGGTTTTCTATATCTGGATTTAGGGTTTGTTTGTTATTTTTGGGGTAATGTGTTCTTCGAAGCGTGTATAGAATGACCTGCCGGTTTTATTAACAGGTGTTTACCCTGTCAGTGAACACCTACTCGGATGTCGTTTCACCATTTTTATTCTTCCATCTGATAAACTTTGGTTTACAAATTGTTTTAAAACCGAGTAGTATAAAGTATCCAGGGATACATTTAAATTGGTTTCTGGAAGATTGAATTATTTCTGGCAATAGTCCTACTACACGTTCTTCCGAAGTGAATTCAAAACCTCATTTATTAACGTATGGTAAAACGATTTATTTATACCATAATGAAGTGCGATGTTTGTTTTTTTCACATAAATATTCTGAGTTTTAAACTTTTAAAATTTCTTCTTGTTTTAAGGCGTAAATAAAATGCTTATTTCGACACTAGTATCACTGATCAGGTCTACCAAACCCGTGTGTTTTTTTTTTATCCTTCTTGAGGGCTGTAGGTGCCTCTGTGGTGGGGGGGGGGGGCGGGGAATAATTTCTTTAGGCACTATCACTTCTTCAGGATGGGAGAAATCCGTTTAAATGTAACAACACACTTCAGGCGTTTTTACTGTCAAATGTTCCGACGATTAACGAACTGTTACTCAAATTTTTGAAATCCAAGAATTGAGATAGATTAATGCTAACAATGGTTTTTCATCACTTAGAGGGTATTTCGAGGTTATGTTTAAATACTTTTCAAATAAAATATCATTATATTCAGAACATTGAATATTTTATTAAATTATATGATTCTCTTTAGGAACAAGTTGAACTATTTAGGACTTTCAGGAGGTTAGTTCTGTTTTGCTAGTGGAATGTACTTAAGTAAAAAAACCTTTTTTTTCTAAATTCTCCTTTATTTACTAATAAATAGTAATATTAGTTTCATGTTAATTTGCATTTGCTATTTTGTAAATCTGTCATCTGTGAATATTTTTAAAAAACATCTTATACATCAATTTTTACTTAATATAGTATATATATATATTAACTAAGTATGTTACTGATACTTACAATTGTTTATAAATTGTGTAAGTTTACACTGGAGTCCTGGAGACCGACTACATCTACTATTAGCCATTTTATTACATTTAAAGCTGGTTATTTATAGAGTGTTTTTTTTTTTTACTGTTACCCAGTTATATTCGATGAAAGGGTGTTTCAGAAATAGTATTCACACCCACAGTAGTAAAAAAAAAAAAATTAAAAGGACTTTCTTCGTTTTCCTTTAGTCACAAAGATTTGATTTTTTTTACTAACATATTATTGTTTAGTTTTTTTTATTTTGGTTTAACATTGTTACGACAAAATAAAAAAACTCTCATATCAACTTGTATAAAACTTAAATAATGTATCTATAACGTTGTTGGGAATCGTCGATCAATACATGCTTACGTCAATATAGAGACAGGTTTTCAGACTCATTTTCACTCTCTTTTTTATAGACATTATTTTTAAATGAACAAGTTTGGCACTGTTCTTGTGGGCGGTGCCTCCTCCGACGCTGCGGTGCCGTCGAGGGAAAGGTGAGTTCATGAGGGTTACGGGGGTTGTATCAGGTTACTTGCAAGAAACTTACTTAAGAAGGGTTGTTTCAGAATTACCCTCCAGGCCAAATATTACGTAAGGAAAAACATATTTATTATAAAAACATTTGTAATAATTTCGAAAAATATTACTGTAAACATGTGTGTGTGTGTGTGTGTGTGTGTGTGTGTATACATATATACATACATATATATATATATATATATATATATATATATATATACACTGTATTTCAGTGAAGTGTTTAAAAGTATTTGTGTTCAAAAGATGAAGGAAATGTAATTCTTGAAACATTAATAGATTCTATAGAAACAAATAAAAACATACACAAAAGTCACAAATTAATAATTTATTTACTCATACGCGTTTCAATGACCAAATCATCATCATCAGTGAGTGTTACTACTACAAACTCATTGAAACGCGTATGAATAAATAAATTATTAATTTGTGAGTTTTGTGTATATTTTTATTTGTTTCTAACATAACCTCACAAGCTAAGCTCAAAGAGTATTTGTTTAATAGATTCTATGTTTTGCATTGAGGGATTGACCTTGCATTCTTCATCTAATCTTCTCTTTTGACTCCCATATATTTCGCCTTGATGTCAAACACTCGCTTTGTCTCTGCCTGCTTGCAGAATGTGAGCATAAACAGTGAATGAGATGTATTGTCCTCTAACCATCACGCGCAACAGCCTACCATTTTATTTTTGCATTAAAACCATTCAAGGTATCCCATCTCGAGCCTACTGGTAAATGCTCTAAAAAGTATGGATCTTGCACATTAATTTTCCTACATTACTCTTAAGTACGGGGTCTTTGAATTCAGCCTAAGGCACAGCCTTCAGAATATCGTGCAGTCTGTAGTAATCACTGACACCAGTTAGGATATCACGTGGTCGCTGATGTTCTCGCCCATTAGTCCCCTGCGTAATCCCCGATATTCCCTTAGTACTTTGCTACAATGAAAGCTTTCCTCTTCTTTCTCCATCTGTTTTTACGATTTAGTTCTTCTTCGTCAGCTGAGTATGTATCTCCTTTTTCCTTCTCATAGTCCACAGATGTGTTTGTCTTCACTTGCGCGTGTTATAGATTCCATTTTCGATTCTTCAATTTCTTTCTTCAATGTTTTGCATAACACCTCCATTTTCTTGTGTTTTTGTCCTAGTTTGAGAACATTTTCTATTTGATGACTGTAAGGTCTGGTGAATTATTTTTATCACTAAGCAATAAATGACGCCAAATAGAATCTGTGGGGGTAGACTTCCGAAGAGGATAGATTTCCTTCAAGGGCACCACCTGGGGTAGAACTCCGTATCCCTTTCTGCATTGCCTGTTAGATGTTCCACCTAAAGGATCATAGTACCAGAGTTCTTATGGTCCTCTGCTTGTTTGCAGAAGGTATTTTGTTTCCCTCTTACCACCCATAGGAAAACTAAAGGAGGCATTCCCCTATCCGTCACCTGGTTACAAATTTCTCAAAGAGATTATCACTTAAATTTTTTTAAGTTTCACAAAAATATATTATTTCAAGGATTAAAAACAATACCATTATTTGGTTTGAACCTATAATAATAGCAGCCTCTATATGATTCTGTTGCGGAAATTTTTATACTTTCAGATTTTCAAGGCTAGATAAACTCATTTTAACCTCGTAATACAAACGATTGTTCAGTGTCAATTAAGACACCATACGCGTACACTGGCTGAATCAGTAATCAATAAACCTCTCGCTCGTCTCTCTTACGTCTCATTACACAGTATTTATTATCCTTCCTATTGCAAAAACCTAAGCGCGCTGATCCAAGGACTTAATCTGAGACCTTTACTTCCTTAAAATTGTGAGAGTTATTTTAAAGAATTTATAATCTCATTTGTTATGTTAGATTTTAATTTTTTTACTTTTATAAGGAGTTTTTTTATTGTGTTTTATCGACAGGACAAGGAGAATCTCTTTTTCCTGGAAGTCCTGCAAGCAGACACCATATTTAATATGACATGATTGTGTTTTGTTCGATCCAAACAGTCTTCATTCACTGGCTATTGATTTTACTTATCGAGACCATAATCTCTAAATATTTATTTTCAGGCGTCTTCCAGAATCTTTGGTTAATAGTCACTGACTTTGATCTTACAATCCTATTATGAACTTCAGATTTAAAACTCTGATAGAACGATTCAAAATTAAAAATTAAAAACCTTTTATCGATATATTTGTATTATCATTATTCATTTAATTTAATAAATTATTATTTTACATTATTTAAACATATAAAAATCTCGGGAGTGGTCACCCTCACGAATCACTTCCGTCTTCCTGGTTTGCGGTTACTAGGGCTACCGAGAGTGAATTATGAATATTGATTGTCCATACAGCAAAATAAGAAGTTCCATGAATAATAGATAGATAAATGTAACAAAAACGTAAGTACAGTGGGAAGAGTGGTATGAAAAAACTCGCAATGGATCATCGTGGAACCATTGACACTAGGGTATCCATATGCTAAAGAGTAGGGAATTTTATTACCTTAAAAATACCTTGTCCGTGAGTCTAAAAATAGGGTACCTTGCACTTCATATTGTGCTGCTTACTCCAAGTTTAGTCAAGCAAATTAATAAAAGTACCTCCGAGCTGAAACTGAGCCGCGGCCAAACTTTACACCTCTGCATTATCTTAAACAGAACTATGCAGCCCTTAGGTTAAACATACTATATAAATAGATATTACAATTAGTTTGAATCTAAGCGTATTTTATACATGACAGAGCAATATACTTTCGTAAACATATTTTTTTAAATCTGTTATGATAAAACAACATTTCGATTGTGGAATTTATGTTGGTAATAAATTCCATTTTAATAAGCTAAATTTAAGGGTCATAAATTAGGCAAGATTACATTACAATCAAATAAACTCTGCGTTACAGTACATATATTGTTGCGACCTTGTTGCCGTAACTCGAGCGTTTGCTGTGGGTTTTTATCCACGTGACAGCACGCTCGTTGTTGCCTGGAAACTCTACTTGCTGTTAGAGTCAGCGTTTGCTGTGGGTTTTTATCCACGTGACAGCACGCTCGTTGTTGCCTGGAAACTCTACTTGCTGCTAGAGTCAGCGTTTGCTGTGGGTTTTTATCCACGTGACAGCACGCTCGTTGTTGCCTGGAAACTCTACTTGCTGTTAGAGTCAGCGTTTGCTGTGGGTTTTTATCCACGTGACAGCACGCTCGTTGTTGCCTGGAAACTCTACTTGCTGTTAGAGTCAGCGTTTGCTGTGGGTTTTTATCCACGTGACAGCACGCTCGTTGTTGCCTGGAAACTCTACTTGCTGCTAGAGTCAGCGTTTGCTGTGGGTTTTTATCCACGTGACAGCACGCTCTTTGTTGCCTGGAAACTCTACTTGCTGCTAGAGTCAGCGTTTGCTGTGGGTTTTTATCCACGTGACAGCACGCTCGTTGTTGCCTGGAAACTCTACTTGCTGTTAGAGTCAGCGTTTGCTGTGGGTTTTTATCCACGTGACAGCACGCTCGTTGTTGCCTGGAAACTCTACTTGCTGTTAGAGTCAGCGTTTGCTGTGGGGTTTTATCCACGTGACAGCACGCTCTTTGTTGCCTGGAAACTCTACTTGCTGCTAGAGTCAGCGTTTGCTGTGGGTTTTTATCCACGTGACAGCACGCTCTTTGTTGCCTGGAAACTCTACTTGCTGCTAGAGTCAGCGTTTGCTGTGGGTTTTTATCCACGTGACAGCACGCTCGTTGTTGCCTGGAAACTCTACTTGCTGTTAGAGTCAGCGTTTGCTGTCGGTTTTTATCCACGTGACAGCACGCTCGTTGTTGCCTGGAAACTCTACTTGCTGCTAGAGTCCGCGTTTGCTGTGGGGTTTTATCCACGTGACAGCACGCTCTTTGTTGCCTGGAAACTCTACTTGCTTCTAGAGTCAGCGTTTGCTGTCGGTTTTTATCCACGTGACAGCACACTCGTTGTTGCCTGGAAACTCTACTTGCTGTTAGAGTCAGCGTTTGCTGTGGGTTTTTATCCACGTGACAGCACGCTCGTTGTTGCCTGGAAACTCTACTTGCTGCTAGAGTCAGCGTTTGCTGTGGGTTTTTATCCACGTGACAGCACGCTCGTTGTTGCCTGGAAACTCTACTTGCTGTTAGAGTCAGCGTTTGCTGTGGGTTTTTATCCACGTGACAGCACGCTCGTTGTTGCCTGGAAACTCTACTTGCTGCTAGAGTCAGCGTTTGCTGTGGGTTTTTATCCACGTGACAGCACGCTCTTTGTTGCCTGGAAACTCTACTTGCTGCTAGAGTCAGCGTTTGCTGTGGGTTTTTATCCACGTGACAGCACGCTCGTTGTTGCCTGGAAACTCTACTTGCTGTTAGAGTCAGCGTTTGCTGTCGGTTTTTATCCACGTGACAGCACGCTCGTTGTTGCCTGGAAACTCTACTTGCTGTTAGAGTCAGCGTTTGCTGTGGGTTTTTATCCACGTGACAGCACGCTCGTTGTTGCCTGGAAACTCTACTTGCTGCTAGAGTCAGCGTTTGCTGTGGGTTTTTATCCACGTGACAGCACGCTCTTTGTTGCCTGGAAACTCTACTTGCTGCTAGAGTCAGCGTTTGCTGTGGGTTTTTATCCACGTGACAGCACGCTCGTTGTTGCCTGGAAACTCTACTTGCTGTTAGAGTCAGCGTTTGCTGTCGGTTTTTATCCACGTGACAGCACGCTCGTTGTTGCCTGGAAACTCTACTTGCTGCTAGAGTCCGCGTTTGCTGTGGGGTTTTATCCACGTGACAGCACGCTCTTTGTTGCCTGGAAACTCTACTTGCTTCTAGAGTCAGCGTTTGCTGTCGGTTTTTATCCACGTGACAGCACACTCGTTGTTGCCTGGAAACTCTACTTGCTGTTAGTGTCAGCGTTTGCTGTGGGTTTTTATCCACGTGACAGCACGCTCGTTGTTGCCTGGAAACTCTACTTGCTGCTAGAGTCAGCGTTTGCTGTGGGTTTTTATCCACGTGACAGCACGCTCGTTGTTGCCTGGAAACTCTACTTGCTGTTAGAGTCAGCGTTTGCTGTGGGTTTTTATCCACGTGACAGCACGCTCGTTGTTGCCTGGAAACTCTACTTGCTGCTAGAGTCAGCGTTTGCTGTGGGTTTTTATCCACGTGACAGCACGCTCGTTGTTGCCTGGAAACTCTACTTGCTGTTAGAGTCAGCGTTTGCTGTGGGTTTTTATCCACGTGACAGCACGCTCGTTGTTGCCTGGAAACTCTACTTGCTGTTAGAGTCAGCGTTTGCTGTGGGTTTTTATCCACGTGACAGCACGCTCGTTGTTGCCTGGAAACTCTACTTGCTGCTAGAGTCAGCGTTTGCTGTGGGTTTTTATCCACGTGACAGCACGCTCGTTGTTGCCTGGAAACTCTACTTGCTGCTAGAGTCAGCGTTTGCTGTGGGTTTTTATCCACGTGACAGCACGCTCGTTGTTGCCTGGAAACTCTACTTGCTGCTAGAGTCAGCGTTTGCTGTGGGGTCTTATCCACGTGACAGCACGCTCTTTGTTGCCTGGAAACTCTACTTGCTTCTAGAGTCAGCGTTTGCTGTCGGTTTTTATCCACGTGACAGCACGCTCTTTGTTGCCTGGAAACTCTACTTGCTTCTAGAGTCAGCGTTTGCTGTCGGTTTTTATCCACGTGACAGCACACTCGTTGTTGCCTGGAAACTCTACTTGCTGTTAGAGTCAGCGTTTGCTGTGGGTTTTTATCCACGTGACAGCACGCTCGTTGTTGCCTGGAAACTCTACTTGCTGCTAGAGTCAGCGTTTGCTGTGGGTTTTTATCCACGTGACAGCACGCTCGTTGTTGCCTGGAAACTCTAATTGCTGCTAGAGTTAGCGTTTGCTGTGGGTTTTTATCCTCGTGACAGCACGCTCGTTGTTGCCTGGAAACTCTACTTGCTGTTAGAGTCAGCGTTTGCTGTGGGTTTTTATCCTCGTGACAGCACGCTCGTTGTTGCCTGGAAACTCTACTTGCTGCTAGAGTCAGCGTTTGCTGTGGGTTTTTATCCACGTGACAGCACGCTCGTTGTTGCCTGGAAACTCTACTTGCTGTTAGAGTCAGCGTTTGCTGTGGGTTTTTATCCTCGTGACAGCACGCTCGTTGTTGCCTGGAAACTCTACTTGCTGCTAGAGTCAGCGTTTGCTGTGGGTTTTTATCCACGTGACAGCACGCTCGTTGTTGCCTGGAAACTCTAATTGCTGCTAGAGTTAGCGTTTGCTGTGGGTTTTTATCCACGTGACAGCACGCTCTTTGTTGCCTGGAAACTCTACTTGCTTCTAGAGTCAGCGTTTGCTGTCGGTTTTTATCCACGTGACAGCACACTCGTTGTTGTCTGGAAACTCTACTTGCTGTTAGAGTCAGCGTTTGCTGTGGGTTTTTATCCACGTGACAGCACGCTCTTTGTTGCCTGGAAACTCTACTTGCTGCTAGAGTCAGCGTTTGCTGTGGGTTTTTATCCACGTGACAGCACGCTCGTTGTTGCCTGGAAACTCTACTTGCTGCTAGAGTCAGCGTTTGCTGTGGGTTTTTATCCACGTGACAGCACGCTCTTTGTTGCCTGGAAACTCTACTTGCTGCTAGAGTCAGCGTTTGCTGTGGGTTTTTATCCACGTGACAGCACGCTCTTTGTTGCCTGGAAACTCTACTTGCTTCTAGAGTCAGCGTTTGCTGTCGGTTTTTATCCACGTGACAGCACACTCGTTGTTGTCTGGAAACTCTACTTGCTGCTAGAGTCCGCGTTTGCTGTGGGGTTTTATCCACGTGACAGCACGCTCTTTGTTGCCTGGAAACTCTACTTGCTTCTAGAGTCAGCGTTTGCTGTCGGTTTTTATCCACGTGACAGCACGCTCTTTGTTGCCTGGAAACTCTACTTGCTTCTAGAGTCAGCGTTTGCTGTCGGTTTTTATCCACGTGACAGCACACTCGTTGTTGCCTGGAAACTCTACTTGCTGTTAGAGTCAGCGTTTGTTGTGGGTTTTTATCCACGTGACTGCACGCTCGTTGTTGCCTGGAAACTCTACTTGCTGCTAGAGTCAGCGTTTGCTGTCGGTTTTTATCCACGTGACAGCACGCTCGATGTTGCCTGGAAACTCTACTTGCTGCTAGAGTCAGCATTTGCTGTGGGTTTTTATCCACGTGACAGCACGCTCGTTGTTGCCTGGAAACTCTACTTGCTGCTAGAGTCCGCGTTAACGATATTAAGAACAGTTTACTTAACCAAAAGTCTTGATAAGAGACGGTTGGACTAGAGACATCCAAAGAACTTTGGTGAGTTGTGTATGATCTGGCGTTTGTGTAATGAACGCCTTCTATGGAAAGACGGTCTCTTCATTTGGAAAGTTAAAGGTTGCAAATGCAACGTCAAGACAGATGCAGTGCAAGAGTTTTTGTTTGTAACCCTGAGGAAAATTGTTGGTTAAGTAAAATCGGAAAGTAATTGTTCTATCTGTCTTCTAAGTTTTGTTTAATGGAGGAAACAAATTCAATGGAGGAAGATTTTGTCTTTATAATATTCAAATGATATACTTTGTTGTTCATGAAATGATAAAGATCAGCTTACCATTGATTTCTTTTCACTCCGGATCTAAGAAACTTAGCATTCACATAAATTGCTTAAATAAGTCAATATTAGTTTTAAAAAATAACTATTTAAAAATATATTAATTAATTATCATATATGTGATTATGTATAAATATTTATATCTGTTCTTTTACATCTTTAAACAAATATCTTAGGTGTTTCTTTTGGGACCAACTATGCTCCGCCACTCTCAGCAATCGACAATTTTGCATTATTTGATCCAGGATAATCAGACTTTGTGCCAAAGCATTTCTCTATTCTCCATTCTCTGCTTGTGCGATACTATTTAAACTCGCCTTAGATACTCCTTTTTAAAGTGATACTGCCCTTTATGCCAGTACAAAGGACCCACATTTCACACCTATAATTCTACTATTCTTTTATGTTTACCTAATTGTATCTATCTCGCCTTATTTTATATAATCTGCCAAACACTCTTTTACTCTGCGTCTTCTACTTTACCTCCTTGCCTTTTATGCAGCTTTAGTAAATTTGTAAACACATCCGCCTTTATTTCTTATTATGTATTATGTAGAAAAGGTCTGTAACAGACCTTAGAAACTATAGGCTACATGTCGTATTTTTTAAATCGAAAAGTACTAATTTTATTTCGTGAAAATGTAGAATGTAAAATGCAGAATGTAAAATCTAATTATATGAGTAAATCGGTAAAACGTGACGTCATCTCTTAGGGACTCACTCGAAAACTTGTTAAATAATTTTGTCCCAAAGTTTTCTGATTGTAAAACGTGACAATTGATATTAACAGCTGATTTCATCTTCATTATATATTGAAGGTTATGTTTAAATAAAGCTCTAATGTAATCTCTTATACACACAGCTATATTGTATGTTCGATTAAATTAAATGATGAAGAATTATTTCATGCAACGTCTGTTTGAACATTAACATTAAGTTAAAGTAAGTTAGATTAGCTCCTAATACGTTAACAGTAAATATAGTTATCTTATGATTTGTATTAATGACAAAGTTATCTAAATACTCAAAGACGATAAATCGTAAAATTTTTATTTAAGAATGTAAAATTGTAGTAATAAACTTTAAATAATAAAATTAGGCAATATATAAATTAAGAGCTCTAATGAACCGGATAAGACTTTATTTCAATAATAATAATATTGGAAAAAACCCCAAAATACCACAAAAATAATAAAAGTATCAAATAATACAAGTTACCTAAGATTAAATAAGTACATTTCGATAGCCATTTCATCATTATCAGAGGGTCTTATTACAAAATTACAATCTAGAATACATTAAATTACCAACTAGACTGACCTAGGTTTAATCTAAGGTAACCTGTATTATTAATTATTTTTGATTACCTTTGTATTTTTGGGGTTTTTCCAATATTTTATTGTAATACATTGTACCATTGTGCTCTTGATAACTAGTAGTTGAACTTTCATTTCTTATTGTCAACGTTTCGTCCTACCCCACCTCCCTTCTTAAACAACAAAATCAGCTGTTTCAGTTATAAAACAAAACTTTATTTGCTTCTGTGTTGGTAGTGTAAGAGAAAAATTTAAACTTAACCATTATAGAAAGTAGTCCTAAATTTCATTCGGTAAAAACAAAACATTATCATTTTCCTCTACTGTCGTTATTTCTTTAAACTGATGATTAATTGTTTAAACGTCGATTGTTTATGATACAAAATGGTGGTATCTTTGTGGTGAATCTAGAAAGCTGTGAATGGCAACAGATTACCAGGTTAATTATGGTCTTGTGCTGATCATTAGAGTCCTGAATTTATACATTACTAGACACAAGACGTCACGTTCTTTACATTTTAACAATGAAGCTATTAAAAGAACAGGTTACGATACGTGTAACAGATAAAAAGAACCTGTTACACGTGACAGTATTACGTTCTGTACTGTAGGTATAAAAAGACATAAGCCTTCCCTACTGGAGTCTAAACTAGACAATTGTGGGTGGATTTAGGTATTATTTTAATAACTGACAGAAACTTGACTTCTATTAAATTGTTTCAAAACTATGTCACGTACTTATCGATCTCCTAATACCTTTCTTAAACTATTTGAAGTCACACTATTGCACTGCCACTACCATTGCTCCTTTTCTGTACGTCCTCATAAATTTCCCACGTCTAGGTTTCTTCTTTTGACAAGTTTTGCTTAAACTAAGCACTTTACTATTTACGTTACAACAGCTGATCTTGTTCTAATAATTATGTTTAATTATTTGTTACAACATTTTCAGCAACAAAGGCGTTGAATAGAGTGTTTTTTTCCTTTTATTTAAGTTGCTTGATGTAATCATCTTGAATTCACTGATTAAACTAATTTTAAAAAGGGTTAACACCCAACACACACACACCGACATTCACACTAATTTAAACGTTCTACACACATGAAAACAAAGTAAAAAAACTAACAACCTTAGAAAAATATGAAATATACAAACCCTACGTAACAGATAAAGAAAACGTATTAAATGATCACACACACTTTGAAGCCTACCGCCTTTTCTACTGTATGACACACAACCAAAACATTCCACCCCATTCCGCAGTAATAAATCCAGTACGTTAGAGCCTTTACACCTAACCGATGCCGCCAGTAGAGGGTTAGCTTCGTAAAAGGAATGAATGTTTTGAAACGCGTCAGCAAGTAAGCAATTACCTTTTATTTAGTTTAAACTTGCAGTTATAAGACAAAGAGGCAATCAGATAGGCTTATAATATAAAAAGCTATTTTATCTTTTTCTAGTAGAGAATTCAATGCCACTTATTTCTGTTAAGCCTTATTTTGTAATTTATTACCATTTTATGATAGTTTAGGCCTCAATCATCGCAATAATAGTTTATGTCTATAAGATATTTTGTGGGCTTAGATAATACATATTTCGATTCAAGCAGTCCCTTTAACTCCGGAGTTTAAACAATCATGACTTTGGGCACTTTAAGCGCGCGGCAATAAAATGATTTTTGGGCCATTTCAGCGCTCAAAACTCAAAAACACCATACTGAAGCGCATTTAAAATGAATAGAACGTCACTGTGTGTGATATTACGCGCTGAGTAGGAAAATAAATGTGACAAGACCGCTGGAAGGGCTGGGCCGAGTAGGGACGTCCGTCGCGTGAAAGAATGTCCCCAAATCAGAGTGATAAGATCCCGCCTGGTGGAATTCTAATTGATTATTCCGTTGTAAGTCTGGCGCACGCGCATTATGCAACCACACTTGCAGAAACCGGTTCTTAAAAGACGAAGCGGCGTTGCCAGATTATGCGTCCGTTGCACTGAGGTTATGTTTACATGTTGAAAAAAATCATTCTATTATCTCTATTCACGCCCCATTGCTTCTGTGTTGAATTACTTTCTCGTTATTGTCGCAGCTCCAAGAAAGCTAGTTACCATTATTTCTTCTTAAACTTGAGTATAAACTTTGAGAAAACCATACATTTTACCAGAACTCCTTCATTTGCAACATTTCAAACGGACGACAAACTTGACATTCCGACCCGCTTATTGTCGACCAAAATGTAAGATTTGAAAATGACCCTGGAGAACTCCTTTAAAACTATAATTAACTAACAAGGATTTTTTTAGATCACAATGCCCAAGCCTGATTAAAGTATATTTTCCCTGTTATACGTTACATTGCTGTTTCAACCACTGAGAATATCCGGTCCCTCAGCTGAGCTTATCTCTTCTCCCACCCCAAGCACACTCGCGTCAATTATCATCTCATTTTCCCAGAGGTCATCTACATTCCTTAATTTTTCTTTGGTGATGTATGAATCTAGAACTTGTTCATTCTGACGACGTGACTTGCTCGTCCTAAACCAGTACTTATCCATAGTCTGGCTCAATATAAGCATTCCGTTTACAGCATCTATTTCACCTTTTTTCGTAGCATATATCTTCATTACTGAAGACATTTTCTCTTTTCCAACCCCATTTGTATTTGTTTGTTCTATTGCGATCTAAGACGCCCCTTTTTCTTCTTCTACTCGGTTTCCACTCTCAACCTCTCAGTGGTATTAATGTAACATTTATTCTTCACATATGTTTATACCAAAATAGTTCTAACTTTTCTTTTTCATTCACTGGCTCTTTTGCCATTCATTTATTTCCCAATGTTTTCATTTCGTACCTCGTTTCTCAACATTATGTTGTAGCTTCTTCTTCAAAACACCATCCTCATAGCATTCATTCTGTTTTCCATTCTTTTATTTATCACGTTTGTCTTTAAACCTTCCAATGAGCAACTTCGTACGATATCTGAGGCTCTTAAAGATCATTGCGACCATTGTATACTATAGGTAAATTCGAATGACTTTGTAAAAAATCGTGGTGTTGGATGCGCAGTGCCTAGAGGCATCAGTGCGCATGCGCGTTAGGGCGACAGCTCTGAGCGACACCTCACTTGGTCGTGAAAGTTGCCGGTGGTGGATATATATGTACCTTTCCAAAAACATTGGCTGGGGTTATGTTTTGATTTAGGATTTATGTTATCTTTTGTGTTTTGTAGTATACGTGTTTTTAGCTTCTTTAAGAAATGGTGCAACAGGGTGGTACCCGGATTTTTCCTCTTGACGTCCATAAATGAATCAACTCAGCCGAAAGTATGTAGTCAGGCTAGTAGCGTTTTTACTTAGAACTCTCTTCTTCCTCCCCCTAACACGCGGCCAAACCCCATCCCTCACCCCCAAGTGACTGCGCTAGGCTATTTTTGTCAAAGTGATGCAACTCTACCGAGGTGCTGTCCTAACGATCTAGCCCCCTCCTTTCTCAGCCGGCTGTGACGGAGTTCTTATTCTACTAGATTACAATTTACGCAGATGTACAATTTACAATATTATAAGTTCATAATAAAATTTTAATTCCTGATTTTTTCATCATTTTCTATAGTCTACATCCCATTTCCTTTATAAAAGTTCTTACAATTTACTGTAATTTTGCAATCTGTGTATATTCACCGCATATCACACCAGATCTCAGCACTGCGCGTAACTACTAATCCACTAAAACTCACTGAATAGTTATCTGTACTAAAACAATATCCTAATCACCACACAAGTAATATTAGTTTTATGACATAACTTTTGTTTTTTCATAAAAAAATGTATTTCACTTTATTTCCATTGACCTCTTATTTCCCCGGTTGTGTACAAGACTACTTCAGGTGAGCCACCTGGCTCACACCCCACCATAATTTTCCCCATTTTCAGTAAGAGTGTATCATTTTGCTTATACTTATCTCCTCTACCTTTTCTCCCCATTCCTATTACGAGAGGGTGAAACAAGAGACAACTATTTATGACGCCAATAGAGAGTAGGTACGCGATCATGCATAAGTTATGGGATACTGTATCCTCTACCAAGGGTTTTTATCTTCCAACGCTCCTTTTCTATCTTTCGCATTGTAGTCATATATTCTGATTTTCATAAAACTTCAAGAAAGAATGAAAAATAATAAAGGATGGATCAGAAGTTTGTGAAACCATATTAGAATCTAAACTGTACTCGGAGAAAGTTAATGGTTTGCTTCAATAACTTCAAACATAAAGTTGACCTATCTTTGGAACTTTGTAATGTAAGTTATAAAGAGAATGTGATTTTGTAGCGTCATCGTAACTCTCTACCTAAGCTTCTAATTTTCATTAGATTCAAAATGTGTAATTCTAGCAAGGAATATTGTTTATCAAGTTTGCACATCGGTTCTTCCAACATAGTCAAGAAGTCACATGACTACTTTAAAACTCATTGAGAAGCTATTTTTTAAAATATTTAACTAAGTGCTTACCCTACGCTAAAATACGTAATTGCTTACTTGCTGACGCATTTCAAAACATTCGTTCCTTTTACGAAGCTAACCTTCTACTGGCAGCATCGGTTAGGTGTAAAGGCTCTAACAGGATGGATTTATGACTGTGGAATGGGGTGGGTTGTTTGAGTTGTATGTCATATAATAGAAAAGGATGCTGGTTTCAAAGTGTGTGTGATCATTTATTACGTTTTCTTTATCTGTTACGTAGTGTTTGTAGATTTCATATTTTTCTAAGGTTGTTAGATTTTACTTTGTTTTAATATCTGTAGAACATTTAAATTAGAATGTATGTCCTTGTGTGTGTGTGTTGGGTGTTTTTTATGTGTTTTGCGTAGCTGGATTTAGGGTTTGTTTGTTTTTTTTGGGTGATGTGTTCATCGAAGCGTGTATAGAATGACCTGCCGTTTTGGCCGATGTAATAGTTGGGACAATCGTTACAAGTTAATTTGTAAATACCTGAGAGTTTGTATTTGTCAGGTACTTTTTGAAAAGATTGTATGTGCTGTCTTAAATGTGTTTGTTGTTTTGTAGGATATTTGGTAATGGAGTTTTTTGAATGTGGAGGTTATTTTGTGTGTGTTTTTGTTGTGGTGGGTGAGGGATATGTATTTGTGGTTTTTGTTTGGTTTGTCTGCGTGGCCGTTTGATGGTGTTTATGTTTAATTTTCCTGAGTATGTTGTCTATAAGTGTGTGTTGGTAGCCGTTTTGTTGAGCGATGTATTTTATGGTATTAAGTTCTTCGTCGTAGTCTTTCTGTAGCATTGGTCATATGATTGTAGCATATGATTAAATGCAGCGTGTTTGTGTTGTGTGGGGTGATTAGATGTATTATGTATGACAATATCTGTAGTTGTTGGTTTTCTGTATATTTTGATATTATGTCTGGTGTTGTGTTTGGTGATGGTAAGGTCTAGAAAGTTTATTTTATTGTTTTCTTCTAATTCGAGGGTAAATGTGAAGTTTTGGTGTATGGTATTAATGTAATTGTGTACTTGTCTGTTTTGTCGTTTGCTGCCGTTCTCATTGAGAAGAATAGGAGAGAGGGTAGGATATAAAGAGGGAGGGAGGGGAGAGGTGAGATGAGGAAAAAGAATGGGCTTGTATTTTTTAAAAGGAAGAAATAGACTAGAGGAGTGGAAATTGAGCTGAAACCCTTTTCAGATAAAAACCCTTGCCTTCTTTTAAGACTAGAGAATACCAAATGGCCAAAAACCTACTAAGAAGCAATGGTTGCTTGATTACCATAGTAATTACTTCTTACCTACGGCTCCTAAATAGCGTTAAAATTCCTGACATCATCACCAGTGTTTTATTGACTCAAATAAGTCGAATGAATAAATTAAATACAGCACATCTAAATGCAAGCTACAAAGTCTTCGTTAACCAAACTTACGCGTCGCCCTAAGTCAATAGGGCCCTGATTACATCATTAGTTAGCTTTGGCTAAATCAACAAGCCGATTTCATTTGTCTTCCTACGCCAGGCCCAGCCCATTATTAGTTTAGTGCTAACCGATGGACTTCAGCTTTGTTATTGCAGGTGAGCAATGCACGCAAAAATTTACTTCCAACCACTCGCTCTCTATAAGAAAAATGTTAGGCGTATTTTAAAAACAAGTTAACATAAATTTACAACGATTTCTAAGTTACGTTTTTGTGGGAAACGTATTTACACGAGTTTTTTGTAAGTAGGAAAAAAGCATTTAATTGGCGCCGTTAGGTCATATTTTCTATTAGGCCATAAATATAAATGATATGTTTGAAAGATTTCCAAAACTCAAATAGGGCGCCTATAGTGATTTTTTTTAATCTTTTCAATCATTTTTATCTTTTTTTAAAACTTAAACTGTTTTCATCTTTACTTGGAGGTTATGATCAGATAATTTGCAAACATTATTCTTTATATGTTCAGAAATATCGTGTATTTGATTAAATTGTTTGATATTAAATGTCCTGACAAAATGTTTGTGTATTTTACAGTCTATTGTAAATTATTCAGTCTTATTTATCATTTAATAAAAATATGCTTTTATATTGAAATAAATTTTACCATAATGAATTAGATATATTGGTATGAAAGGAATATTTGAATTACAATTTTGAAAATAAAATGTTCTTCAAGCGCTCAGACGGTTAAAGAACCAAATTCAATCCATTGAAGCCATTTTTTCAACCTGTACATTTTCTGACATTTACATAAATCTATTAAGTACATTTTTCGTTTTAATATTTCACCACTTTTACATTTTTCTTTACTTGTATAAAATAAGGGAATGTGATTTCTAAAATAAATCTCACCTTCGAGGGTATTTTAACAATCCCACAATGTTTTTATTCTACCTCGACGTAACGTGTTTGCGTGTATTAAGGCAACGTAATAGACACAAAACATTATTTTTAATTTTATAAATGGATATGTCTTATTTATAGATATTTTTAGCCTTTTTCAGATATATATATATATATATATATATATATATATATATATATATATATATATATATATCACTTACAGTTAATGCTCGGCAATGACGATACCGTGATTAATCTTCGAAAGTTAACTCGCATATAAACCATAAGTGATAAGTGAATACAAGAAAACAATGTTACAAACTTATATATATATATATATATATATATATATATATATATATATATATATATATATATATCACTTTCACTATATGTACTTAAACCAGAATCTTACTTGGTATTTATGCGAGTTAACTTTCAAAGATTGATAGTATCTCCATTATCGAGCATCACTGACCAAGGGGTTGTAGTAGACTGCGAGTTGTGTGGAATTTCCGATGTCACAAGTTGTGGTGTACCGTTATTGTTCCATTTTCGGATTCACTGCAGTGTGGGAGTCTGTTAAGTTTGTCTTGGGGTTAATTTTGTCTATTAGGTTGAATATCTTATCGTTTTTTTAATTTTATTTGTGTTTGTTCGTTTATGATATTAGTTTTGTGTTTATAAATTTGATAAGCGAATACAAGAAAACA